>CM075876.1:1395556-1432009 GCA_038021265.1 Cyprinella venusta | reverse complement strand
TCATTTTTGCGCGCTGGTCGAAGTCTCGTGGCCCTCTGTCAGAATCCAGAGTTTGAAGAAGATCGGAGGGGGTCAAAATTTCGGCCAAAAAAAAAATGACAGTGTTACCCCTTATGTTTTTTTTTCTGGTCAAAATTTTGACCCTCGATATCTCGGCTCTGGAAGGGTCTAGAGCCTCCATTTTTGCGCGCTGGTCGAAGTCTCGTGGCCCTCTGTCAGAATCCAGAGTTTGAAGAAGATCGGAGGGGGTCAAAATTTCGGCCAAAAAAAAAAATGACAGTGTTACCCCTTATGTTTTTTTTTCTGGTCAAAATTTTAACCCTCGATATCTCGGCTCTGGAAGGGTCTAGAGCCTCCATTTTTGCGCGCTGGTCGAAGTCTCGTGGCCCTCTGTCAGAATCCAGAGTTTGAAGAAGATCGGAGGGGGTCAAAATTTCGGCCAAAAAAAAAATGACAGTGTAACCCCTTATGTTTTTTTTTTCTGGTCAAAATTTTGACCTTCGATATCTCGGCTCTGGAAGGGTCTAGAGCCTCCATTTTTGCGCGCTGGTCGAAGTCTCGTGGCCCTCTGTCAGAATCCAGAGTTTGAAGAAGATCGGAGGGGGTCAAAATTTTGGCCAAAAAAAAAAAATGACAGTGTAACCCCTTATGTTTTTTTTTTCTGGTCAAAATTTTGACCTTCGATATCTCGGCTCTGGAAGGGTCTAGACCCTCCATTTTTGCGCGCTGGTCGAAGTCTCGTGGCCCTCTGTCAGAATCCAGAGTTTGAAGAAGATCGGAGGGGGTCAAAATTTCGGCCAAAAAAAAAATGACAGTGTAACCCCTTATGTTTTTTTTTCTGCTCAAAATTTTGACCTTCGATATCTCGGCTCTGGAAGGGTCTAGAGCCTCCATTTTTGCGTGCTGGTCGAAGTCTCGTGGCCCTCTGTCAGAATCCAGAGTTTGAAGAAGATCGGAGGGGGTCAAAATTTTGGCCAAAAAAAAAAAATGACAGTGTTACCCCTTATGTTTTTTTTCTGGTCAAAATTTTGACCTTCGATATCTCGGCTCTGGAAGGGTCTAGAGCCTCAATTTTTGCGCGCTGGTCGAAGTCTCGTGGCCCTCTGTCAGAATCCAGAGTTTGAAGAAGATCGGAGGGGGTCAAAATTTCGGCCAAAAAAAAAAAATGACAGTGTTACCCCTTATGTTTTTTTTCTGGTCAAAATTTTGACCTTCGATATCTCTGCTCTGGAAGGGTCTAGAGCCTCCATTTTTGCGCGCTGGTCGAAGTCTCGTGGCCCTCTGTCAGAATCCAGAGTTTGAAGAAGATCGGAGGGGGTCAAAATTTCGGCCAAAAAAAAAAATGACAGTGTTACCCCTTATGTTTTTTTTTCCTGGTCAAAATTTTGACCCTCGATATCTCGGCTCTGGAAGGGTCTAGAGCCTCCATTTTTGCGCGCTGGTCGAAGTCTCGTGGCCCTCTGTCAGAATCCAGAGTTTGAAGAAGATCGGAGGGGGTCAAAATTTCGGCCAAAAAAAAAAAATGACAGTGTAACCCCTTATGTTTTTTTTTCTGGTCAAAATTTTGACCTTCGATATCTCGGCTCTGGAAGGGTCTAGAGCCTCCATTTTTGCGCGCTGGTCGAAGTCTCGTGGCCCTCTGTCAGAATCCAGAGTTTGAAGAAGATCGGAGGGGGTCAAAATTTCGGCCAAAAAAAAAAAATGACAGTGTTACCCCTTATGTTTTTTTTTCTGGTCAAAATTTTGACCCTCGATATCTCGGCTCTGGAAGGGTCTAGAGCCTCCATTTTTGCGCGCTGGTCGAAGTCTCGTGGCCCTCTGTCAGAATCCAGAGTTTGAAGAAGATCGGAGGGGGTCAAAATTTCGGCCAAAAAAAAAAATTGACAGTGTAACCCCTTATGTTTTTTTTTCTGGTCAAAATTTTGACCTTCGATATCTCGGCTCTGGAAGGGTCTAGAGCCTCCATTTTTGCGCGCTGGTCGAAGTCTCGTGGCCCTCTGTCAGAATCCAGAGTTTGAAGAAGATCGGAGGGGGTCAAAATTTCGGCCAAAAAAAAAAAATGACAGTGTAACCCCTTATGTTTTTTTTCTGCTCAAAATTTTGACCTTCGATATCTCGGCTCTGGAAGGGTCTAGAGCCTCCATTTTTGCGCGCTGGTCGAAGTCTCGTGGCCCTCTGTCAGAATCCAGAGTTTGAAGAAGATCGGAGGGGGTCAAAATTTTGGCCAAAAAAAAAAATGACAGTGTTACCCCTTATGTTTTTTTTTCTGGTCAAAATTTTGACCCTCGATATCTCGGCTCTGGAAGGGTCTAGAGCCTCCATTTTTGCGCGCTGGTCGAAGTTTCGTGGCCCTCTGTCAGAATCCAGAGTTTGAAGAAGATCGGAGGGGGTCAAAATTTCGGCCAAAAAAAAAAAATGACAGTGTAACCCCTTATGTTTTTTTTTCTGGTCAAAATTTTGACCTTCGATATCTCGGCTCTGGAAGGGTCTAGAGCCTCCATTTTTGCGCGCTGGTCGAAGTCTCGTGGCCCTCTGTCAGAATCCAGAGTTTGAAGAAGATCGGAGGGGGTCAAAATTTGGCCAAAAAAAAAAAATGACAGTGTAACCCCTTATGTTTTTTTTTCTGGTCAAAATTTTGACCTTCGATATCTCGGCTCTGGAAGGGTCTAGAGCCTCCATTTTTGCGCGCTGGTCGAAGTCTCGTGGCCCTCTGTCAGAATCCAGAGTTTGAAGAAGATCGGAGGGGGTCAAAATTTTGGCCAAAAAAAAAAAATGACAGTGTTACCCCTTATGTTTTTTTTTCTGGTCAAAATTTTGACCCTCGATATCTCGGCTCTGGAAGGGTCTAGAGCCTCCATTTTTGCGCGCTGGTCGAAGTTTCGTGGCCCTCTGTCAGAATCCAGAGTTTGAAGAAGATCGGAGGGGGTCAAAATTTCGGCCAAAAAAAAAAATGACAGTGTAACCCCTTATGTTTTTTTTTTCTGGTCAAAATTTTGACCTTCGATATCTCGGCTCTGGAAGGGTCTAGAGCCTCCATTTTTGCGCGCTGGTCGAAGTCTCGTGGCCCTCTGTCAGAATCCAGAGTTTGAAGAAGATCGGAGGGGGTCAAAATTTCGGCCAAAAAAAAAAAATGACAGTGTAACCCCTTATGTTTTTTTTTCTGGTCAAAATTTTGACCTTCGATATCTCGGCTCTGGAAGGGTCTAGAGCCTCAATTTTTGCGCGCTGGTCGAAGTCTCGTGGCCCTCTGTCAGAATCCAGAGTTTGAAGAAGATCGGAGGGGGTCAAAATTTCGGCCAAAAAAAAAAAATGACAGTGTTACCCCTTATGTTTTTTTTTTCTGGTCAAAATTTTGACCTTCGATATCTCTGCTCTGGAAGGGTCTAGAGCCTCCATTTTTGCGCGCTGGTCGAAGTCTCGTGGCCCTCTGTCAGAATCCAGAGTTTGAAGAAGATCGGAGGGGGTCAAAATTTCGGCCAAAAAAAAAAAATGACAGTGTTACCCCTTGTGTTTTTTTTCCTGGTCAAAATTTTGACCTCGATATCTCGGCTCTGGAAGGGTCTAGAGCCTCCATTTTTGCGCGCTGGTCGAAGTCTCGTGGCCCTCTGTCAGAATCCAGAGTTTGAATAAGATCGGAGGGGGTCAAAATTTCGGCCAAAAAAAAAAATGACAGTGTAACCCCTTATGTTTTTTTTCTGGTCAAAATTTTGACCTTCGATATCTCGGCTCTGGAAGGGTCTAGAGCCTCCATTTTTGCGCGCTGGTCGAAGTCTCGTGGCCCTCTGTCAGAATCCAGAGTTTGAAGAAGATCGGAGGGGGTCAAAATTTTGGCCAAAAAAAAAAAAATGACTGTGTAACCCCTTATGTTTTTTTTTCTGGTCAAAATTTTGACCTTCGATATCTCGGCTCTGGAAGGGTCTAGAGCCTCCATTTTTGCGCGCTGGTCGAAGTCTCGTGGCCCTCTGTCAGAATCCAGAGTTTGAAGAAGATCGGAGGGGGTCAAAATTTTGGCCAAAAAAAAAAAAATGACAGTGTAACCCCTTATGTTTTTTTTTCTGGTCAAAATTTTGACCTTCGATATCTCGGCTCTGGAAGGGTCTAGAGCCTCCATTTTTGCGCGCTGGTCGAAGTCTCGTGGCCCTCTGTCAGAATCCAGAGTTTGAAGAAGATCGGAGGGGGTCAAAATTTCGGCCAAAAAAAAAAAATGACAGTGTTACCCCTTATGTTTTTTTTTCTGGTCAAAATTTTGACCCTCGATATCTCGGCTCTGGAAGGGTCTAGAGCCTCCATTTTTGCGCGCTGGTCGAAGTCTCGTGGCCCTCTGTCAGAATCCAGAGTTTGAAGAAGATCGGAGGGGGTCAAAATTTCGGCCAAAAAAAAAAAATTGACAGTGTAACCCCTTATGTTTTTTTTTCTGGTCAAAATTTTGACCTTCGATATCTCGGCTCTGGAAGGGTCTAGAGCCTCCATTTTTGCGCGCTGGTCGAAGTCTCGTGGCCCTCTGTCAGAATCCAGAGTTTGAAGAAGATCGGAGGGGGTCAAAATTTCGGCCAAAAAAAAAATGACAGTGTAACCCCTTATGTTTTTTTTTCTGCTCAAAATTTTGACCTTCGATATCTCGGCTCTGGAAGGGTCTAGAGCCTCCATTTTTGCGCGCTGGTCGAAGTCTCGTGGCCCTCTGTCAGAATCCAGAGTTTGAAGAAGATCGGAGGGGGTCAAAATTTTGGCCAAAAAAAAAAAATGACAGTGTTACCCCTTATGTTTTTTTTTCTGGTCAAAATTTTGACCCTCGATATCTCGGCTCTGGAAGGGTCTAGAGCCTCCATTTTTGCGCGCTGGTCGAAGTCTCGTGGCCCTCTGTCAGAATCCAGAGTTTGAAGAAGATCGGAGGGGGTCAAAATTTCGGCCAAAAAAAAAAAAATGACAGTGTAACCCCTTATGTTTTTTTTTCTGGTCAAAATTTTGACCTTCGATATCTCGGCTCTGGAAGGGTCTAGAGCCTCCATTTTTGCGCGCTGGTCGAAGTCTCGTGGCCCTCTGTCAGAATCCAGAGTTTGAAGAAGATCGGAGGGGGTCAAAATTTCGGCCAAAAAAAAAAATGACAGTGTAACCCCTTATGTTTTTTTTTCTGGTCAAAATTTTGACCTTCGATATCTCGGCTCTGGAAGGGTCTAGAGCCTCCATTTTTGCGCGCTGGTCGAAGTCTCATGGCCCTCTGTCAGAATCCAGAGTTTGAAGAAGATCGGAGGGGGTCAAAATTTCGGCCAAAAAAAAAAATGACAGTGTTACCCCTTATGTTTTTTTTTCTGGTCAAAATTTTGACCCTCGATATCTCGGCTCTGGAAGGGTCTAGAGCCTCCATTTTTGCGCGCTGGTCGAAGTCTCGTGGCCCTCTGTCAGAATCCAGAGTTTGAAGAAGATCGGAGGGGGTCAAAATTTCGGCCAAAAAAAAAAAATGACAGTGTAACCCCTTATGTTTTTTTTTCTGGTCAAAATTTTGACCTTCGATATCTCGGCTCTGGAAGGGTCTAGAGCCTCCATTTTTGCGCGCTGGTCGAAGTCTCGTGGCCCTCTGTCAGAATCCAGAGTTTGAAGAAGATCGGAGGGGGTCAAAATTTCGGCCAAAAAAAAAAAAATGACAGTGTTACCCCTTATGTTTTTTTTTCTGGTCAAAATTTTGACCCTCGATATCTCGGCTCTGGAAGGGTCTAGAGCCTCCATTTTTGCGCGCTGGTCGAAGTCTCGTGGCCCTCTGTCAGAATCCAGAGTTTGAAGAAGATCGGAGGGGGTCAAAATTTCGGCCAAAAAAAAAAAAAATGACAGTGTAACCCCTTATGGTTTTTTTTTTCTGGTCAAAATTTTGACCTTCGATATCTCGGCTCTGGAAGGGTCTAGAGCCTCCATTTTTGCGCGCTGGTCGAAGTCTCGTGGCCCTCTGTCAGAATCCAGAGTTTGAAGAAGATCGGAGGGGGTCAAAATTTTGGCCAAAAAAAAAAATGACAGTGTAACCCCTTATGTTTTTTTTTTCTGGTCAAAATTTTGACCTTCGATATCTCGGCTCTGGAAGGGTCTAGAGCCTCCATTTTTGCGCGCTGGTCGAAGTCTCGTGGCCCTCTGTCAGAATCCAGAGTTTGAAGAAGATCGGAGGGGGTCAAAATTTCGGCCAAAAAAAAAATGACAGTGTAACCCCTTATGTTTTTTTTTCTGCTCAAAATTTTGACCTTCGATATCTCGGCTCTGGAAGGGTCTAGAGCCTCCATTTTTGCGCGCTGGTCGAAGTCTCGTGTCCCTCTGTCAGAATCCAGAGTTTGAAGAAGATCGGAGGGGGTCAAAATTTTGGCCAAAAAAAAAAAATGACAGTGTTACCCCTTATGTTTTTTTTTCTGGTCAAAATTTTGACCCTCGATATCTCGGCTCTGGAAGGGTCTAGAGCCTCCATTTTTGCGCGCTGGTCGAAGTCTCGTGGCCCTCTGTCAGAATCCAGAGTTTGAAGAAGATCGGAGGGGGTCAAAATTTCGGCCAAAAAAAAAAAATGACAGTGTAACCCCTTATGTTTTTTTTCTGGTCAAAATTTTGACCTTCGATATCTCGGCTCTGGAAGGGTCTAGAGCCTCCATTTTTGCGCGCTGGTCGAAGTCTCGTGGCCCTCTGTCAGAATCCAGAGTTTGAAGAAGATCGGAGGGGGTCAAAATTTCGGCCAAAAAAAAAAAATGACAGTGTTACCCCTTATGTTTTTTTTTCTGGTCAAAATTTTGACCCTCGATATCTCGGCTCTGGAAGGGTCTAGAGCCTCCATTTTTGCGCGCTGGTCGAAGTCTCGTGGCCCTCTGTCAGAATCCAGAGTTTGAAGAAGATCGGAGGGGGTAAAAATTTCGGCCAAAAAAAAAAAAATGACAGTGTAACCCCTTATGTTTTTTTTTCTGGTCAAAATTTTGACCTTCGATATCTCGGCTCTGGAAGGGTCTAGAGCCTCCATTTTTGCGCGCTGGTCGAAGTCTCGTGGCCCTCTGTCAGAATCCAGAGTTTGAAGAAGATCGGAGGGGGTCAAAATTTCGGCCAAAAAAAAAAATGACAGTGTTACCCCTTATGTTTTTTTTTCTGGTCAAAATTTTAACCCTCGATATCTCGGCTCTGGAAGGGTCTAGAGCCTCCATTTTTGCGCGCTGGTCGAAGTCTCGTGGCCCTCTGTCAGAATCCAGAGTTTGAAGAAGATCGGAGGGGGTCAAAATTTCGGCCAAAAAAAAAAAATGACAGTGTAACCCCTTATGTTTTTTTTTCTGGTCAAAATTTTGACCCTCGATATCTCGGCTCTGGAAGGGTCTAGAGCCTCCATTTTTGCGCGCTGGTCGAAGTCTCGTGGCCCTCTGTCAGAATCCAGAGTTTGAAGAAGATCGGAGGGGGTCAAAATTTCGGCCAAAAAAAAAAAAATGACAGTGTTACCCCTTATGTTTTTTTTTCTGGTCAAAATTTTGACCCTCGATATCTCGGCTCTGGAAGGGTCTAGAGCCTCCATTTTTGCGCGCTGGTCGAAGTCTCGTGGCCCTCTGTCAGAATCCAGAGTTTGAAGAAGATCGGAGGGGGTCAAAATTTTGGCCAAAAAAAAAAAATGACAGTGTAACCCCTTATGTTTTTTTTTTCTGGTCAAAATTTTGACCTTCGATATCTCGGCTCTGGAAGGGTCTAGACCCTCCATTTTTGCGCGCTGGTCGAAGTCTCGTGGCCCTCTGTCAGAATCCAGAGTTTGAAGAAGATCGGAGGGGGTCAAAATTTTGGCCAAAAAAAAAAAATGACAGTGTAACCCCTTATGTTTTTTTTTTCTGGTCAAAATTTTGACCTTCGATATCTCGGCTCTGGAAGGGTCTAGACCCTCCATTTTTGCGCGCTGGTCGAAGTCTCGTGGCCCTCTGTCAGAATTCAGAGTTTGAAGAAGATCGGAGGGGGTCAAAATTTCGGCCAAAAAAAAAATGACAGTGTAACCCCTTATGTTTTTTTTTCTGGTCAAAATTTTGACCTTCGATATCTCGGCTCTGGAAGGGTCTAGAGCCTCCATTTTTGCGCGCTGGTCGAAGTCTCGTGGCCCTCTGTCAGAATCCAGAGTTTGAAGAAGATCGGAGGGGGTAAAAATTTTGGCCAAAAAAAAAAAATGACAGTGTTACCCCTTATGTTTTTTTTTCTGGTCAAAATTTTGACCCTCGATATCTCGGCTCTGGAAGGGTCTAGAGCCTCCATTTTTGCGCGCTGGTCGAAGTTTCGTGGCCCTCTGTCAGAATCCAGAGTTTGAAGAAGATCGGAGGGGGTCAAAATTTCGGCCAAAAAAAAAAAAATGACAGTGTAACCCCTTATGTTTTTTTTTCTGGTCAAAATTTTGACCTTCGATATCTCGGCTCTGGAAGGGTCTAGAGCCTCCATTTTTGCGCGCTGGTCGAAGTCTCGTGGCCCTCTGTCAGAATCCAGAGTTTGAAGAAGATCGGAGGGGGTCAAAATTTCGGCCAAAAAAAAAAATGACAGTGTAACCCCTTATGTTTTTTTTTCTGGTCAAAATTTTGACCTTCGATATCTCTGCTCTGGAAGGGTCTAGAGCCTCCATTTTTGCGCGCTGGTCGAAGTCTCGTGGCCCTCTGTCAGAATCCAGAGTTTGAAGAAGATCGGAGGGGGTCAAAATTTCGGCCAAAAAAAAAAAATGACAGTGTTACCCCTTGTGTTTTTTTTCCTGGTCAAAATTTTGACCCTCGATATCTCGGCTCTGGAAGGGTCTAGAGCCTCCATTTTTGCGCGCTGGTCGAAGTCTCGTGGCCCTCTGTCAGAATCCAGAGTTTGAATAAGATCGGAGGGGGTCAAAATTTTGGCCAAAAAAAAAAAATGACTGTGTAACCCCTTATGTTTTTTTTTCTGGTCAAAATTTTGACCTTCGATATCTCGGCTCTGGAAGGGTCTAGAGCCTCCATTTTTGCGCGCTGGTCGAAGTCTCGTGGCCCTCTGTCAGAATCCAGAGTTTGAAGAAGATCGGAGGGGGTCAAAATTTCGGCCAAAAAAAAAAAAATGACAGTGTTACCCCTTATGTTTTTTTTTCTGGTCAAAATTTTGACCCTCGATATCTCGGCTCTGGAAGGGTCTAGAGCCTCCATTTTTGCGCGCTGGTCGAAGTCTCGTGGCCCTCTGTCAGAATCCAGAGTTTGAAGAAGATCGGAGGGGGTCAAAATTTCGGCCAAAAAAAAAAAATTGACAGTGTAACCCCTTATGTTTTTTTTCTGGTCAAAATTTTGACCTTCGATATCTCGGCTCTGGAAGGGTCTAGAGCCTCCATTTTTGCGCGCTGGTCGAAGTCTCGTGGCCCTCTGTCAGAATCCAGAGTTTGAAGAAGATCGGAGGGGGTCAAAATTTCGGCCAAAAAAAAAAAAATGACAGTGTAACCCCTTATGTTTTTTTTTTCTGGTCAAAATTTTGACCTTCGATATCTCGGCTCTGGAAGGGTCTAGAGCCTCCATTTTTGCGCGCTAGTCGAAGTCTCGTGGCCCTCTGTCAGAATCCAGAGTTTGAAGAAGATCGTAGGGGGTCAAAATTTCGGCCAAAAAAAAAAATGACAGTGTAACCCCTTATGTTTTTTTTTCTGGTCAAAATTTTGACCTTCGATATCTCGGCTCTGGAAGGGTCTAGAGCCTCCATTTTTGCGCGCTGGTCGAAGTCTCATGGCCCTCTGTCAGAATCCAGAGTTTGAAGAAGATCGGAGGGGGTCAAAATTTCGGCCAAAAAAAAAAAATGACAGTGTTACCCCTTATGTTTTTTTTTCTGGTCAAAATTTTGACCCTCGATATCTCGGCTCTGGAAGGGTCTAGAGCCTCCATTTTTGCGCGCTGGTCGAAGTCTCGTGGCCCTCTGTCAGAATCCAGAGTTTGAAGAAGATCGGAGGGGGTCAAAATTTCGGCCAAAAAAAAAAAATGACAGTGTTACCCCTTATGTTTTTTTTTCTGGTCAAAATTTTGACCCTCGATATCTCGGCTCTGGAAGGGTCTAGAGCCTCAATTTTTGCGCGCTGGTCGAAGTCTCGTGGCCCTCTGTCAGAATCCAGAGTTTGAAGAAGATCGGAGGGGGTCAAAATTTCGGCCAAAAAAAAAAATGACAGTGTAACCCCTTATGTTTTTTTTTCTGGTCAAAATTTTGACCCTCGATATCTCGGCTCTGGAAGGGTCTAGAGCCTCCATTTTTGCGCGCTGGTCGAAGTCTCGTGGCCCTCTGTCAGAATCCAGAGTTTGAAGAAGATCGGAGGGGGTCAAAATTTTGGCCAAAAAAAAAAAAAATGACAGTGTAACCCCTTATGTTTTTTTTTCTGGTCAAAATTTTGACCTTCGATATCTCGGCTCTGGAAGGGTCTAGAGCCTCCATTTTTGCGCGCTGGTCGAAGTCTCGTGGCCCTCTGTCAGAATCCAGAGTTTGAAGAAGATCGGAGGGGGTCAAAATTTCGGCCAAAAAAAAAAAATGACAGTGTTACCCCTTATGTTTTTTTTTCTGGTCAAAATTTTGACCCTCGATATCTCGGCTCTGGAAGGGTCTAGAGCCTCCATTTTTGCGCGCTGGTCGAAGTCTCGTGGCCCTCTGTCAGAATCCAGAGTTTGAAGAAGATCGGAGGGGGTCAAAATTTCGGCCAAAAAAAAAAAAATGACAGTGTAACCCCTTATGTTTTTTTTTTCTGGTCAAAATTTTGACCTTCGATATCTCGGCTCTGGAAGGGTCTAGAGCCTCCATTTTTGCGCGCTGGTCGAAGTCTCGTGGCCCTCTGTCAGAATCCAGAGTTTGAAGAAGATCGGAGGGGGTCAAAATTTCGGCCAAAAAAAAAAAATGACAGTGTTACCCCTTATGTTTTTTTTTCTGGTCAAAATTTTGACCCTCGATATCTCGGCTCTGGAAGGGTCTAGAGCCTCCATTTTTGCGCGCTGGTCGAAGTCTCGTGGCCCTCTGTCAGAATCCAGAGTTTGAAGAAGATCGGAGGGGGTCAAAATTTCGGCCAAAAAAAAAAAATTGACAGTGTAACCCCTTATGTTTTTTTTTCTGGTCAAAATTTTGACCTTCGATATCTCGGCTCTGGAAGGGTCTAGAGCCTCCATTTTTGCGCGCTGGTCGAAGTCTCGTGGCCCTCTGTCAGAATCCAGAGTTTGAAGAAGATCGGAGGGGGTCAAAATTTCGGCCAAAAAAAAAAATGACAGTGTAACCCCTTATGTTTTTTTTTCTGCTCAAAATTTTGACCTTCGATATCTCGGCTCTGGAAGGGTCTAGAGCCTCCATTTTTGCGCGCTAGTCGAAGTCTCGTGGCCCTCTGTCAGAATCCAGAGTTTGAAGAAGATCGGAGGGGGTCAAAATTTTGGCCAAAAAAAAAAATGACAGTGTTACCCCTTATGTTTTTTTTTCTGGTCAAAATTTTGACCCTCGATATCTCGGCTCTGGAAGGGTCTAGAGCCTCCATTTTTGCGCGCTGGTCGAAGTCTCGTGGCCCTCTGTCAGAATCCAGAGTTTGAAGAAGATCGGAGGGGGTCAAAATTTTGGCCAAAAAAAAAAAAATGACAGTGTAACCCCTTATGTTTTTTTTTTCTGGTCAAAATTTTGACCTTCGATATCTCGGCTCTGGAAGGGTCTAGACCCTCCATTTTTGCGCGCTGGTCGAAGTCTCATGGCCCTCTGTCAGAATTCAGAGTTTGAAGAAGATCGGAGGGGGTCAAAATTTCGGCCCAAAAAAAATGACAGTGTAACCCCTTATGTTTTTTTTTCTGGTCAAAATTTTGACCTTCGATATCTCGGCTCTGGAAGGGTCTAGAGCCTCAATTTTTGCGCGCTGGTCGAAGTCTCGTGGCCCTCTGTCAGAATCCAGAGTTTGAAGAAGATCGGAGGGGGTCAAAATTTCGGCCAAAAAAAAAAAAAATGACAGTGTTACCCCTTATGTTTTTTTTTCTGGTCAAAATTTTGACCTTCGATATCTCTGCTCTGGAAGGGTCTAGAGCCTCCATTTTTGCGCGCTGGTCGAAGTCTCGTGGCCCTCTGTCAGAATCCAGAGTTTGAAGAAGATCGGAGGGGGTCAAAATTTCGGCCAAAAAAAAAATGACAGTGTTACCCCTTGTGTTTTTTTTCCTGGTCAAAATTTTGACCCTCGATATCTCGGCTCTGGAAGGGTCTAGAGCCTCCATTTTTGCGCGCTGGTCGAAGTCTCGTGGCCCTCTGTCAGAATCCAGAGTTTGAATAAGATCGGAGGGGGTCAAAATTTCGGCCAAAAAAAAAAATGACAGTGTAACCCCTTATGTTTTTTTTTCTGGTCAAAATTTTGACCTTCGATATCTCGGCTCTGGAAGGGTCTAGAGCCTCCATTTTTGCGCGCTGGTCGAAGTCTCGTGGCCCTCTGTCAGAATCCAGAGTTTGAAGAAGATCGGAGGGGGTCAAAATTTTGGCCAAAAAAAAAAAAATGACTGTGTAACCCCTTATGTTTTTTTTTCTGGTCAAAATTTTGACCTTCGATATCTCGGCTCTGGAAGGGTCTAGAGCCTCCATTTTTGCGCGCTGGTCGAAGTCTCGTGGCCCTCTGTCAGAATCCAGAGTTTGAAGAAGATCGGAGGGGGTCAAAATTTTGGCCAAAAAAAAAAAATGACAGTGTAACCCCTTATGTTTTTTTTTTCTGGTCAAAATTTTGACCTTCGATATCTCGGCTCTGGAAGGGTCTAGAGCCTCCATTTTTGCGCGCTGGTCGAAGTCTCGTGGCCCTCTGTCAGAATCCAGAGTTTGAATAAGATCGGAGGGGGTCAAAATTTCGGCCAAAAAAAAAAAATGACTGTGTAACCCCTTATGTTTTTTTTTCTGGTCAAAATTTTGACCTTCGATATCTCGGCTCTGGAAGGGTCTAGAGCCTCCATTTTTGCGCGCTGGTCGAAGTCTCGTGGCCCTCTGTCAGAATCCAGAGTTTGAAGAAGATCGGAGGGGGTCAAAATTTTGGCCAAAAAAAAAAAATGACAGTGTAACCCCTTATGTTTTTTTTTTCTGGTCAAAATTTTGACCTTCGATATCTCGGCTCTGGAAGGGTCTAGAGCCTCCATTTTTGCGCGCTGGTCGAAGTCTCATGGCCCTCTGTCAGAATCCAGAGTTTGAAGAAGATCGGAGGGGGTCAAAATTTCGGCCAAAAAAAAAAAATGACAGTGTTACCCCTTATGTTTTTTTTTCTGGTCAAAATTTTGACCCTCGATATCTCGGCTCTGGAAGGGTCTAGAGCCTCCATTTTTGCGCGCTGGTCGAAGTCTCGTGGCCCTCTGTCAGAATCCAGAGTTTGAAGAAGATCGGAGGGGGTCAAAATTTCGGCCAAAAAAAAAAAATTGACAGTGTAACCCCTTATGTTTTTTTTTCTGGTCAAAATTTTGACCTTCGATATCTCGGCTCTGGAAGGGTCTAGAGCCTCCATTTTTGCGCGCTGGTCGAAGTCTCGTGGCCCTCTGTCAGAATCCAGAGTTTGAAGAAGATCGGAGGGGGTCAAAATTTCGGCCAAAAAAAAAAAATGACAGTGTTACCCCTTATGTTTTTTTTTCTGGTCAAAATTTTGACCCTCGATATCTCGGCTCTGGAAGGGTCTAGAGCCTCCATTTTTGCGCGCTGGTCGAAGTCTCGTGGCCCTCTGTCAGAATCCAGAGTTTGAAGAAGATCGGAGGGGGTCAAAATTTCGGCCAAAAAAAAAAAATTGACAGTGTAACCCCTTATGTTTTTTTTTCTGGTCAAAATTTTGACCTTCGATATCTCGGCTCTGGAAGGGTCTAGAGCCTCCATTTTTGCGCGCTGGTCGAAGTCTCGTGGCCCTCTGTCAGAATCCAGAGTTTGAAGAAGATCGGAGGGGGTCAAAATTTCGGCCAAAAAAAAAATGACAGTGTAACCCCTTATGTTTTTTTTTCTGCTGAAAATTTTGACCTTCGATATCTCGGCTCTGGAAGGGTCTAGAGCCTCCATTTTTGCGCGCTGGTCGAAGTCTTGTGGCCCTCTGTCAGAATCCAGAGTTTGAAGAAGATCGGAGGGGGTCAAAATTTTGGCCAAAAAAAAAAAATGACAGTGTTACCCCTTATGTTTTTTTTTTCTGGTCAAAATTTTGACCTTCGATATCTCGGCTCTGGAAGGGTCTAGAGCCTCCATTTTTGCGCGCTGGTCGAAGTCTCGTGGCCCTCTGTCAGAATCCAGAGTTTGAAGAAGATCGGAGGGGTTCAAAATTTTGGCCAAAAAAAAAAAATGACAGTGTAACCCCTTATGTTTTTTTTTCTGGTCAAAATTTTGACCTTCGATATCTCGGCTCTGGAAGGGTCTAGAGCCTCCATTTTTGCGCGCTGGTCGAAGTCTCGTGGCCCTCTGTCAGAATCCAGAGTTTGAAGAAGATCGGAGGGGGTCAAAATTTCGGCCAAAAAAAAAAAATGACAGTGTAACCCCTTATGTTTTTTTTTCTGGTCAAAATTTTGACCCTCGATATCTCGGCTCTGGAAGGGTCTAGAGCCTCCATTTTTGCGCGCTGGTCGAAGTCTCGTGGCCCTCTGTCAGAATCCAGAGTTTGAAGAAGATCGGAGGGGGTCAAAATTTCGGCCAAAAAAAAAAAAATGACAGTGTAACCCCTTATGTTTTTTTTTCTGGTCAAAATTTTGACCTTCGATATCTCGGCTCTGGAAGGGTCTAGAGCCTCCATTTTTGCGCGCTGGTCGAAGTCTCGTGGCCCTCTGTCAGAATCCAGAGTTTGAAGAAGATCGGAGGGGGTCAAAATTTCGGCCAAAAAAAAAAAATGACAGTGTTACCCCTTATGTTTTTTTTTCTGGTCAAAATTTTGACCCTCGATATCTCGGCTCTGGAAGGGTCTAGAGCCTCCATTTTTGCGCGCTGGTCGAAGTCTCGTGGCCCTCTGTCAGAATCCAGAGTTTGAAGAAGATCGGAGGGGGTCAAAATTTCGGCCAAAAAAAAAAATGACAGTGTAACCCCTTATGTTTTTTTTTCTGGTCAAAATTTTGACCTTCGATATCTCGACTCTGGAAGGGTCTAGAGCCTCCATTTTTGCGCGCTGGTCGAAGTCTCGTGGCCCTCTGTCAGAATCCAGACTTTGAAGAAGATCGGAGGGGGTCAAAATTTCGGCCAAAAAAAAAAATGACAGTGTAACCCCTTATGTTTTTTTTTCTGGTCAAAATTTTGACCTTCGATATCTCGGCTCTGGAAGGGTCTAGAGCCTCCATTTTTGCGCGCTGGTCGAAGTCTCGTGGCCCTCTGTCAGAATCCAGAGTTTGAAGAAGATCGGAGGGGGTCAAAATTTCAGCCAAAAAAAAAAATGACAGTGTTACTCCTTATGTTTTTTTTTCTGGTAAAAATTTTGACCCTCGATATCTCGGCTCTGGAAGGGTCTAGAGCCTCCATTTTTTGCGCGCTGGTCGAAGTCTCGTGGCCCTCTGTCAGAATCCAGAGTTTGAAGAAGATCGGAGGAGGTCAAAATTTCGGCCAAAAAAAAAAAATGACAGTGTAACCCCTTATGTTTTTTTTTCTGGTCAAAATTTTGACCTTCGATATCTCGGCTCTGGAAGGGTCTAGAGCCTCCATTTTTGCGCGCTGGTCGAAGTCTCGTGGCCCTCTGTCAGAATCCAGAGTTTGAAGAAGATCGGAGGAGGTCAAAATTTCGGCCAAAAAAAAAAATGACAGTGTAACCCCTTATGTTTTTTTTTCTGGTCAAAATTTTGACCTTCGATATCTCGGCTCTGGAAGGGTCTAGAGCCTCCATTTTTGCGCGCTGGTCGAAGTCTCGTGGCCCTCTGTCAGAATCCAGAGTTTGAAGAAGATCGGAGGGGGTCAAAATTTCGGCTAAAAAAAAAAAATGACAGTGTTACCCCTTATGTTTTTTTTTCTGGTCAAAATTTTGACCCTCGATATCTCGGCTCTGGAAGGGTCTAGAGCCTCCATTTTTGCGAGCTGGTCGAAGTCTCGTGGCCCTCTGTCAGAATCCAGAGTTTGAAGAAGATCGGAGGGGGTCAAAATTTCGGCCAAAAAAAAAATGACAGTGTAACCCCTTATGTTTTTTTTTCTGGTCAAAATTTTGACCTTCGATATCTCGGCTCTGGAAGGGTCTAGAGCCTCCATTTTTGCGCGCTGGTCGAAGTCTCGTGGCCCTCTGTCAGAATCCAGAGTTTGAAGAAGATCGGAGGGGGTCAAAATTTTGGCCAAAAAAAAAAAATGACAGTGTAACCCCTTATCAGGCATGTGATTGGCTAAGGACAAAAAAGCAGGAAAATATATCGAGCCGCACCGCACCCCCCCCCCCCCCTCCCAACGGGTCTTCGCTGTACATTATTAATTGATTAATATTAAAGCTACTGTTAAAGTTCTCAGTCAAGAGCAGTGAGTGATTTTTTTCTGTTTTGTTGTTTTATTAACATTACATAGATAGTTCTCTCAAAAATTTGTTCTTGTCATTAATTACTCTCTCAACTTGTTTTAAACCTGAATAAGTTTCTTTCTTCTGTTGAAGTTATTTGGAAGAATGTGGGTAACCAAACAGTTGATGTACTGTACCCCCACTGATTTCCATTGTACATTTTTCCCAATGGAAGTCAATGGGAACCAGCAACTGTCTGGTTACCCACATTCTTTAAAATATCTTCTTTTGTGTTCAGCACAAGAAATAAATTAATACAGGTTTGGAACAACATTTTAGTGAATAAATAAAGACAGATTTTTTTTTTGGGTCGACTATCCCTTTAAGGACAAGCGGTACCATGTTTATTATTAGGGCTACTGTCACTTTAAGACCTGTACGCGTCTCGTCTATACACGCGCATTTGATAAGCAGATTTCTCTCAATTTTCTCGGTTTGCTTTCAGTTTAGACATAACCAAATTTTCTTCTGTAAACCGTGTGTGTATTTGAGAGTATTAGCGAACTAAGAATCGAAAGATAACTTAGTCCAGCAAGGCAGCAACCAGGCGCTGTTAGACAAGCTTTTAGTGCATGTGCACGTCGGGTGTTAGTGCTCAGAACCGCGCATTAGCAGTGAATGACATTTACGTTAACCGGTAAGGCTTTAAAGCACATGCAAATAATGAACTTTTGTGAACTAAATGAACTGATTTGGCCGTTCCTCTGCGTTAATATTTTATGTGAGTAGGCCTATTTGTCGCGTTGTACACTAATGCTGTTGAGACGGAGGCGTCAGAACTAAAACTGATAGAATGCACGATATTCATATTTTTCAAAAGCAGTCAGCAGCTTGCTTGGAGCAAGGATCATAGCGCAAATTTGAACTTTATCGATATATCGCCCAGCACTACTGGGGTCCTTACGGTGATGTTCTTGTAAACTGACAACAATAACACAGTAGCGCGAGAGCGACTGAGGTACGAAATTGAGCAGGTGAACGAGCTGAACGCAAGTACGTCCTTGTTGATACTTGGAAAGGAAGGAAGAATCGGTACGCACATCAGCCAGTTATGTCCTCTCTTTTTCACTCCGGACTTTCTCTCTTTCTCTTTCTCTCTCTCTTTCTCTCTTTTTCACTCCGGACCGGCAGCCGACCCAACCGACACCCGTCCCCCTCCCCTTTTTATTTTTTTTACAGATCTGCATGATTCACGTAGGTCACATTTTCAGGTCGGAAAATCCGGAATTCCGGATTAATCCGGAAAAATCACATCCCTGCCTTATGTTTTTTTTCTGGTCAAAATTTTGACCTTCGATATCTCGGCTCTGGAAGGGTCTAGAGCCTCCATTTTTGCGCGCTGGTCGAAGTCTCGTGGCCCTCTGTCAGAATCCAGAGTTTGAAGAAGATCGGAGGAGGTCAAAATTTAGGCCAAAAAAAAAAAAATGACAGTGTAACCCCTTATGTTTTTTTTTCTGGTCAAAATTTTGACCTTCGATATCTCGGCTCTGGAAGGGTCTAGAGCCTCCATTTTTGCGCGCTGGTCGAAGTCTCGTGGCCCTCTGTCAGAATCCAGAGTTTGAAGAAGATCGGAGGGGGTCGAAATTTCGGCCAAAAAAAAAAAATGACAGTGTAACCCCTTATGTTTTTTTTCTGGTCAAAATTTTGACCTTCGATATCTCGGCTCTGGAAGGGTCTAGAGCCTCCATTTTTGCGCGCTGGTCGAAGTCTCGTGGCCCTCTGTCAGAATCCAGAGTTTGAAGAAGATCGGAGGGGGTCAAAATTTCGGCCAAAAGAAAAATGACAGTGTTACCCCTTATGTTTTTTTTTCTGGTCAAAATTTTGACCCTCGATATCTCGGCTCTGGAAGGGTCTAGAGCCTCCATTTTTGCGCGCTGGTCGAAGTCTCGTGGCCCTCTGTCAGAATCCAGAGTTTGAAGAAGATCGGAGGGGGTCGAAATTTCGGCCAAAAAAAAAAAAATGACAGTGTAACCCCTTATGTTTTTTTTCTGGTCAAAATTTTGACCTTCGATATCTCGGCTCTGGAAGGGTCTAGAGCCTCCATTTTTGCGCGCTGGTCGAAGTCTCGTGGCCCTCTGTCAGAATCCAGAGTTTGAAGAAGATCGGAGGGGGTCAAAATTTCGGCCAAAAGAAAAATGACAGTGTTACCCCTTATGTTTTTTTTTCTGGTCAAAATTTTGACCCTCGATATCTCGGCTCTGGAAGGGTCTAGAGCCTCCATTTTTGCGCGCTGGTCGAAGTCTCGTGGCCCTCTGTCAGAATCCAGAGTTTGAAGAAGATCGGAGGGAGTCAAAATTTTGGCCAAAAAAAAAAAATGACAGTGTAACCCCTTATGTTTTTTTTTCTGGTCAAAATTTTGACCTTCGATATCTCGGCTCTGGAAGGGTCTAGAGCCTCCATTTTTGCGCGCTGGTCGAAGTCTCGTGGCCCTCTGTCAGAATCCAGAGTTTGAAGAAGATCGGAGGGGGTCAAAATTTCGGCCAAAAAAAAAATGACAGTGTAACCCATTATGTTTTTTTTTTCTGGTCAAAATTTTGACCTTCGATATCTCGGCTCTGGAAGGGTCTAGAGCCTCCATTTTTGCACGCTGGTCGAAGTCTCGTGGCCCTCTGTCAGAATCCAGAGTTTGAAGAAGATCGGAGGGGGTCAAAATTTCGGCCAAAAAAAAAAAAAATGACAGTGTAACCCCTTATGTTTTTTTTTCTGGTCAAAATTTTGACCTTCGATATCTCGGCTCTGGAAGGGTCTAGAGCCTCCATTTTTGCGCGCTGGTCGAAGTCTCGTGGCCCTCTGTCAGAATCCAGAGTTTGAAGAAGATCGGAGGGGGTCAAAATTTCGGCCCAAAAAAAAAATGACAGTGTAACCCCTTATGTTTTTTTTTTCTGGTCAAAATTTTGAGTTTCAATATCTCAGCACAGGAAGGGTCTACAGCCTCAATTTTTGCACCCAGGTCCATGTCTCGTGGCCCTCTATCAGAATCCAGAGTTTTGAGAATATTGGAGAAACTTTATTTTTCACCCCCCCCCCCCCCAAAAAAAAAATGTAAGGGGTAACACTGTCATTTTTTTTTTTTTGGTCAAAATTTTGAGTTTCAATATCTCAGCTCTGGAAGGGTCTACAGCCTCAATTTTTGCACCCAGGTCCATGTCTCGTGGCCCTCTATCAGAATCCAGAGTTTTGAGAAGATTGGAGAAACTTTATATTTCACCCCCCGAAAAAAAATGTAAGGGGTAACACTGTCATTTTTTTTTCTGGTCAAAATTTTGAGTTTCAATATCTCAGCTCAGGAAGGGTCTACAGCCTAAATTTTTGCACCCAGGTCCATGTCTCGTGGCCCTCTATCAGAATCCGGAGTTTTGAGAAGATTGGAGAAACTTTATTTTTCACCCCCCGAAAAAAATGTAAGGGGTAACACTGTCATTTTTTTTTCTGGTCAAAATTTTGAGTTTCAATATCTCAGCTCTGGAAGGGTCTACAGCCTCAATTTTTGCACCCGGGTCCATGTCTCGTGGCCCTCTATCAGAATCCAGAGTTTTGAGAAGATTGGAGAAACTTTATTTTTCACCCACCGAAAAAAAATGTAAGGGGTAACGCTGTCATTTTTTTTTTCTGGTCAAAATTTTGAGTTTCAATATCTCAGCTCAGGATGGGTCTACAGCCTAAATTTTTGCACCCAGGTCCATGTCTCGTGGCCCTCTATCAGAATCCGGAGTTTTGAGAAAATTGGAGAAACTTTATTTTTCACCCCCCGAAAAAAAATGTAAGGGGTAACACTGTCATTTTTTTTTTCTGGTCAAAATTTTGAGTTTCAATATCTCAGCTCAGGAAGGGTCTACAGCCTAAATTTTTGCACCCAGGTCCATGTCTCGTGGCCCTCTATCAGAATCCGGAATTTTGAGAAGATTGGAGAAACTTTATTTTTCACCCCCCGAAAAAAAATTTAAGGGGTAACACTGTCATTTTTTTTTCTGGTCAAAATTTTGAGTTTCAATATCTCAGCTCTGGAAGGGTCTACAGCCTCAATTTTTGCACCCAGGTCCATGTCTCGTGGCCCTCTATCAGAATCCGGAATTTTGAGAAGATTGGAGAAACTTTATTTTTCACCCCCCGAAAAAAAAATGTAAGGGGTAACACTGTCATTTTTTTTTCTGGTCAAAATTTTGAGTTTCAATATCTCAGCTCTGGAAGGGTCTACAGCCTCAATTTTTGCACCCGGGTCCATGTCTCGTGGCCCTCTAACAGAATCCAGAGTTTTGAGAAGATTGGAGAAACTTTATTTTTCACCCCCCCAAAAAAATGTAAGGGGTAACACTGTCATTTTTTTTTTCTGGTCAAAATTTTGAGTTTCAATATCTCAGCTCTGGAAGGGTCTACAGCCTCAATTTTTGCACCCGGGTCCATGTCTCGTGGCCCTCTATCAGAATCCGGAATTTTGAGAAGATTGGAGAAACTTTATTTTTCACCCCCCGAAAAAAAATGTAAGGGGTAACACTGTCATTTTTTTTTCTGGTCAAAATTTTGAGTTTCAATATCTCAGCTCAGGAAGGGTCTACAGCCTAAATTTTTGCACCCAGGTCCATGTCTCGTGGCCCTCTATCAGAATCCGGAGTTTTGAGAAGATTGGAGAAACTTTATTTTTCACCCCCCGAAAAAAATGTAAGGGGTAACACTGTCATTTTTTTTTCTGGTCAAAATTTTGAGTTTCAATATCTCAGCTCAGGAAGGGTCTACAGCCAAAAGTTTTGCACCCAGGTCCATGTCTCGTGGCCCTCTATCAGAATCCGGAGTTTTGAGAAGATTGGAGAAACTTTATTTTTCACCACTCGAAAAAAAATGTAAGGGGTAACACTGTCATTTTTTTTTCTGGTCAAAATTTTGAGTTTCAATATCTCAGCTCAGGAAGGGTCTACAGCCAAAAGTTTTGCACCCAGGTCCATGTCTCGTGGCCCTCTATCAGAATCCAGAGTTTTGAGAAGATTGGAGAAACTTTATTTTTCACCCCCCGAAAAAAAATGTAAGGGGTAACACTGTAATTTTTTTTTTCTGGTCAAAATTTTGAGTTTCAATATCTCAGCTCAGGATGGGTCTACAGCCTAAATTTTTGCACCCAGGTCCATGTCTCGTGGCCCTCTATCAGAATCCGGAATTTTGAGAAGATTGGAGAAACTTTATTTTTCACCCCCCGAAAAAAAAATGTAAGGGGTAACACTGTCATTTTTTTTTCTGGTCAAAATTTTGAGTTTCAATATCTCAGCTCTGGAAGGGTCTACAGCCTAAATTTTTGCACCCAGGTCCATGTCTCGTGGCCCTCTATCAGAATCCGGAATTTTGAGAAGATTGGAGAAACTTTATTTTTCACCCCCCGAAAAAAAATTTAAGGGGTAACACTGTCATTTTTTTTTTCTGGTCAAAATTTTGAGTTTCAATATCTCAGCTCTGGAAGGGTCTACAGCCTCAATTTTTGCACCCAGGTCCATGTCTCATGGCCCTCTATCAGAATCCAGAGTTTTGAGAAGATTGGAGAAACTTTATTTTTCACCCCCCGAAAAAAATTTAAGGGGTAACACTGTCATTTTTTTTTTCTGGTCAAAATTTTGAGTTTCAATATCTCAGCTCAGGAAGGGTCTACAGCCTCAATTTTTTCACCCAGGTCCATGTCTCGTGGCCCTCTATCAGAATACAGAGTTTTGAGAAGATTGGAGAAACTTAATTTTTCACCCCCCGAAAAAAAATGTAAGGGGTAACACTTTCATTTTTTTCTGGTCAAAATTTTGAGTTTCAATATCTCAGCTCTGGAAGGGTCTACAGCCTCAATTTTTGCACCCAGGTCCATGTCTCGTGGCCCTCTATCAGAATCCAGAGTTTTGAGAAGATTGGGGAAACTTAATTTTTTGCCAAAAAAAATGAAAAAACATAAGGGGTAACACTGTCGTTTTTTTTTCTGGACAACATTTTGATTTTCAATATCTCAGCTCTGGACAGCTCTCAGCTCATTTAATCATTTATTAAATGAGCGATCGTTTCGCTTGATAAGACCCTTATTCATCGTCTGGAATCGTTTAAAGTCCTTTGAACAGTTTGCACTGAAACTGTCTTTTGGACCTTGAACCATTTGGTTCCCATTGAAGTCCATTATATGGAGAAAAATCCTGGAATGTTTTCATCAAAAACCTTAATTTCTTTTCGACTGAAGAAAGAAAGTCATGGACATCTTGGATGACATGGGGGTGAGTAAATCATCAGCAAAAGCTTATTTGTTTTTAAAGTGAACTACTCATTTAAGTAGGACTACATCACAATGCATTCTGGGTAAAATAAGACACTTTTCGAAGGCATTAAAAGTGCATACTTTGTCAACTTTGCATTAAAAGTGTCATAATTTACCGAATGACACTTAACGACAACAGTCATAAACATTCATAAAGACTCCTTCATGTTCATGACAGGTGTTATGTCATGTTTATGACAGTGTCATGTCAGTCTTATGCACACCCCCCCTATTAAAGTGTTACTGTCTAATTTTCTTGGTCTAAATTAAGTCAGTCTTTGTTTTTGTGAAACAGTCCAACTTGCATTACACTAGTCTATGAGCACATTTAGTCTAGTCTAACACTATAGAGCGGTCTCAAACAGCTTGGTGAAACCGGCCCCAGGTCTAACAAGACAGGAACAGCTTTATGAACGCTAAGGTGAATATGAAACACTGAAACTACACAAAAACATCTTGAAAAAAAACAAACTTTATTTATCTTGTAAAGCAAGTGTATCACACGGTTTTGAAACAACGTTGAACAGTTGAACAGACCAGCCGTCCTGATACAGATATCTGGGTTTGGGGCTCGGCGGGAGCTCCCCGACCTCAGGATTCAGACCAGGCCTTGATTGAACCTCGACACATATGAGGCGATCACTTCCTTCTTTTCAGGCTTTTCGAAGTGGGCAGAGAGATCGTCAGGGATGGGGATCTTCTGCAGCTCGGCCTCAAATGGACCGGGGTCCTCGAACACCTTCTCAAAGATCAGGTCCATCAGCCCATCCACATAATCTGAAAACACAATAAAACGTGACTACATACTTCATGCAGTTGGTTAATGCCATAGTGAGCCTTTTGCACATTTAACCCCTTAGCTGTCACCCCCTTTTTTGAGAATGGGGGTTAAAATGCACTATTCACACTTAAATGGTTGTAATTCAAGAATGCTTGGAATATATATACCCAAGTTTGGTCTTGTTTTAAAGGAAACACTCAGCAGAATATTGCTGAAGTGAAAACACTTCAAAAAATGAAAGTACGAAAGAGTTAGGGAAGTTTAAATTTACAGTGAATCAAATATACTGCACTATATTTTTATTTTATACAAAATATATATTTTACAAAATATTTTGTACTCTAAAATTTCTATAATATCAAAGCCATAATAAATCTGATCAAGTTGTGTTCCAAACTTGAAGTTGATATCACGAAAATTGAAGTTCCCATGAGATTTCGTTTAGGCGTAGTACCAAAAATAGCCACCGGGTGCCATTGAATTCCATTGAATTTAGTTGTATACGTTCTGCCTTAACAAATTAATACATTTCTGTCCAAATATCAACTCCGTCACAAAATTTGGAACCTTGAGACTCAGACCTTTCTGACAATATCAGTTTTGTCAAGATTAGAAAAGGTTTTGATCATAAACGATGAAATATAATGACGCCCAAAAGGGGAGGAGCCTGATAAATTAAGTACCGTTTCTATGGTAACGCAACGTTCAATTATAAAACAGTTATCACATGATGAATTCTGAGTTTATAAGCTTTCAAATGATACCTAATTTATGATAACTACCAAAATATGCGATATAATTAAAAAGCGATAACAAATAATATTATATTTTAGAGGATAATAAATATAAATATCATTTTTAGAGGACAATATTATACTACAATTCTTTATTTTTTATTGAAAAATACTAGATTGTATGTTTTATTGTGAACTTTTAGCATAAAAACAGAAGTTTCGATGATTAAAAGTGTGTGCGTCGACTTTTTGTGACAAAGGTCAAAACTCCTGTTATGATGCAGATTTTTTGAGGTGCACTCTTGTCATAAATTAATTAATAACTCTTCCTACATAATTTGTAACACAAAACAGGGGTACAATATCTATTTAGAAGTCTTAGACCTTTTCAACGATATATAATTTGTCATAATTAGATTAGGATTTAATAGAAATATAGTGAAGTAAAGTTAGCTGGTTAAATACAGTGCATTCATATTATATTATAAGTGTCCTTGGCTTGGTGTGCTTGCAAAACTCACCGTACGTTGGCTCCACTTTCACTGGCTTGATGGAAAACTCCCCCTTCTTGGACTTGGGCGAGTTCAATCTGTATAGAAGCTCACCGGATGATGACGAAGCTTGGGGACGCCCAGCATTTTCGTTAAAGTGCATGGCAGCCAGGTAGAGTCTTAGGAAGAGAAATGATAGAAGTGTACCTCTTCTTGAATACAGTGCATGAACTGAATTAATTTCAGTACGGCAACAATGATGGTGTATGTACCTGCACAACATCCCAAGAAAAGGAAATACGGCGTTCTTAGGCGCAAAGTGTGAAACACTGCTGTGAAACGCCTCCAGCGCCAAGGTCTGCGGGTAAGGGCTCATCTTCTCCACAGCTTTTAACGTCCTCTCATTGGTCAAGGCCTTCTCTACTTTGCTGAAGGCCTTTGTTCCTATGAAAACACGAGTAGCACCACATATTAACCCTCTGGGGTTCTTCGGGTCAATAATGACCCGAAACGTTTAAATAAAAAAAATGTTAAAAATCGTAGCTTCATCGGAATGGTCCGAAACTTGGTGACTTTATTGGTACTTGGTATATTAACACCCCAAAAAATTGGGGACAGGATTTGAAAAGTTTAAGTGGTCTTAAAAAAAATAGTCACACTCAGGACCTTGGGGTCAGAAATGACCCGCATAGGAAATGAATAGGAAATTGGCAAAAATGTGAAAATACTGAGTTTTTTTGAGCGTACGATCTACAAATCAGCAACGATCTTGAAAAAAAAGCACACAGCAGTGAAGGGGTGAATCTATAAAACATCAAGAGTGCAAAACAGACACATCCACACACACACAAACACACCTTTATACACAAACACACCAAAATATTCAGATTATACATGTGTTTTGCATTTTTAAAAAGCTCAGTTTGTCCAATGAAATGGCATCCATCTAATTTCAAAAATTGCTTTTATGAGGCCTAGGCTTGACTCTAAAATGAAATTCAGCTTTAAAAAAATTTTTTAAAAAAATTCTAGGGGTGTAACGATTCATTTTAACAACGATTCGATTCGTATCACGATTCGTGGTTGTCGATACGATTCAAGGACGATATTGGTTAATTTAGAACGATACGATCCGAAACGATTCAGTGACTTGAAATCGATTCAGTGACTTTTTAGCCAAAAATTCAACCATTGTGACTGAAATAAATACCTGAAATGATTTATTTATTATTAGGTTATAAATATTATTAACCTGGTTAGTTTAGAATTTCTCTAAAACTTCCAAACCCATATATTCCCGGAGAAAACATCTATGAACCCATTAATTTTAATGATTTCTAAGTTTGAACATTCAATACAGATACAGATTTAAATGTGACTTGAAAAATAGCTTAGAATTAAATAAAACCACTTTTCCTTAAGTAAAACAGTCTTCTTTTCAATGAATGATGCATTCTTTATAAATACTTGCATACATCATTCTTTTATTCTTTCAAGTAGACAAATTTATTTGTATGAATTAAATATAATTAATCCTTATTAAAGCTATTATCAAACAGTGAATGCTTTTCTCTTTTTCTTTTGTCGCTTGAATATTAAGGACACAGACCGCATTGGTTTATTGCCACTGTCACATCATGTCCAATGACATAGCGGATACAATTGCAGTGATGCACATCCGACACACTCACAACTGTTTAATTAATACATAACCGACATAGTTTACAGTACATGAATATCGTTACTCTCCAAAACGGACATTTAGACATAATGTTGTGTGTATTTGAGCATTCAGACACGAAAGAGAGCTCAATTCATTATGCTCGCGAGCTGAATAGGTGTCTATCTGCGTGGTTGGACGTTTGG
The DNA here is from genome assembly GCA_038021265.1 of Cyprinella venusta. NCBI lineage: Eukaryota > Metazoa > Chordata > Actinopteri > Cypriniformes > Leuciscidae > Cyprinella > Cyprinella venusta. Next base: position 1,405,467 of record CM075876.1, on the reverse strand, counting down.
GTCGGTCGGGTGTGAGCGCACAGAAATCCCTTTTTTGCATCGTAACTCTTATTCAGATCTGCATACTCTACTACTCATTCTGCCAGACGTTGACATATTTGAACGTTTTATGAGACCGCTGGGTATATCAACACGTTACAGTCTGTGCGCATCTAAAGTTATCACACGCAGGACATCAGTTTTGACTGAATCGCTTCCCAGATTGACGCGCTGCGGCGATTACGTCACAGATAGGCAGACTGAATCGAGCAACGTTTAACGCCTGTGTCATTAAAACTAAAGTTCAAAGAAAAAAACATCCATATAAAGTCTGACGTGTTTAAATTCAATGCGTTATTTCCTAGTATCGATACAATCGATTGATAAACTTTTAAAACTATTTTATATCGATATTATGCCGATCTTAGATCGACTAGCAGAGCACAGATCGATGTAGTTGGATCGTAGGAATATAAATCGATACATCGATGTAGTCGATGAATCGTTACACCCCTATTTTTTTCTATTATATTCAATGGGGGAAAATTTGGTCATAATTATTGCATTAATACTAATTATACATTTTTTTTACTTTTGAAATTTTCTCAAAACACCAAAAAAGAAAAGAAAAAAATATTATATAAAAAAAAACAAGTAAAAAAAAAATATGATTTTCTTTTTTAAATATGAATCCCGCCCTTCGGGTCAATTTTGACCCGAAGGCCCCGAGTGTGACTGTTAAACGAAGAACCCCAGAAGGGTTAAATGTGTCGAACACACAAAATCACTCTACATATGTGTAGGTGGTGGTGTTGTAAACTTTCCCACTTGACGTCTACATACACAACCAGACAGTAGAGCCCGACCGATAAAGGATTTTGAAGGCCGATACCGATACAAATATTTTTAGGTTTTAAAATCCCATATTCCGATATATCGGCCGATATTTTATTTAGTTATTTATTTATTTGAAACTGGACATGATGGTCACAAATTTTGTCCTGCTTATTTGAGTTTAGAGAACTGATACGGATGTTCTTTTAATTGTTATTCAAGCAATGTATGTCTCGTGACCAACTCAACGAGTGTTGCCAACAGGAACGGTGTAGAGCGCCCTCTGGTGGACAAACTATACAACTCCAACACTCATGACATGGTTCAAGCGTGTTTCGTCCGTTTTTATTTTATTTTTGAAATATTCATTTATCGGCCATTATAACTGCCGATACCGATAGTTTGGAAAATGCCTAATATCGGCCGATATTATCGGTCTGGCTGTGATAGTTGTGACAGTCGTCTGTGTGAAGAGAGTCCACTCAACCTTTACATGTATTGATTGGGCAAACACACCTGCTTTCAGCCATTTGCGTTTGTCCCGTGATGTCCGTGGTGCGTGCGCGCACTGGGGGAAAGCCGGGTCTTCGTGGACGTGGACATCCTGGATGTGATTGAGGATGGACGTCCACTTTGCCAGCCTCTCTGGCCCTGATGTTGATGAAGCTGCGGTCCAGTACATGTGGTGTTTTAGACTATGAAGCCACTTCTTCAGTAAGCCACAGTCCTTGCTCTTTGCTATCAGGGCCAACTTTTTGGAAAGTCCTATCAATACAAAAAGTGTACTTGAGCTATGCAAATATACAGTGTATATGAAATACAATACTAATTACCAAAGTCTCTCTAATATTGAGACAAAAATAGATGTTTCTGGTTTTATAATAAATGGACAACACACGTCTGGGATCAGTCACGATACAATGTCATCAAGCAAACAAACTTTTCACAAGGAAACGGACCATGGGCGTCCGTGTGTGAAATGGAAATGTGATGGGGACAAAGACGCATGTGATGGGCACAATGACACATTTTTTTCTCCTTTGCAGGTCATGTATTGAAAGCCTGTCTTGTGGCTTAGTAATGCAAATAAATAAAAATGTATAGAAAAAAATGTGATGTCCGACTCATTTTATGAGAAAGAAAGCCTTAAAGCGATACTTCACCTCTGGAAAGATGAACGTGTATTTAAAATGGGTCATTAATGTAGAAAAAATATGAAATATATATATATAAATTAGGGCTGTGCAAAAGTTAATTGCGATTAATCGCATCCAAAATAAAAGTCTGTGTTTACATAATATATTTGTGTGTGCTGTATATAATTATTTTGGATATATAAATTAGGGATCGACCGATATGGATTTTTTAGTGCCGATACCGATACCGATTTTTTTCCCATCAGCCTTAGCCGATACCGATACGGGCTGCCGATTTTCTTGAGCCGATATTTGGAGCCGATACATTTTACTCCCTCAATTTACATCATAAAAATACATGATGTTAAGAAATGTTACAGGTCTCAATTTAATAAAAGTAAAATTTAATTAACTTCAAAAATTTATATTTAACAAATAGTAAAAACATGTGAGGTAGAACAAGAACAAGTAGATAAACAATTTAACAAATATTAAAAACATGAGGTAGAACAAAAAACGTTCAGTGTTGAAAATAAATATTTAAAGCATAAATTAAATAATTACACTATTGCACACAGTAGCAACCAGCATAAAGTGCACATTTTTGTACTTCATTTTAAAAGAAACGAGCTATGTACTGCCATGGTTTCATTTTTTCTACATAAAACAAAATGAGCATTTCTAGTCTCTAATATCACTGCGATGGGAGGGAGACACACACCACACGCGTCCAAACCTCAGCCAGGTGGGCTCTGAATAAATCTCCCACAAAAACTACAGAACAACGTTGCCATAACTTAATCCTATGACCAGTGTTCGTTACAGCACCCGAATGCATACTAGGGCTGTCAAAATTGCTCAAATGGCGTTTGCAAATTCCCTCTAAAAAACATATTAGAACATCCCGTTGCGCATTTGGTCATTGACGCGCATTACGTCAATAACAGAACACATTAATACAAAGAGACATAACTACTAGTATTAGATAGTTTATTAGAGTTTAAACATATTTGACAAAGTATTAAAAAGCAAGTAAATCAACTAATGGCCAAGACCGCAGAGCTCTCTCGCTCACTCACCGTCTCGCCCAGGCATTCCCTCGCCCTCGCGCTCGCGCTCTCTGCGCGTCAGTTAAATGATCAACAACAAACAAATGTTGAGTGCTTATCAAGAGTTTTGTGCAAGCAATTTAAGGTTGTGACTCGCGACTCTTGTCCCAAATATAGCAGGCTTCATTCGTTGATTGAAGTTTCACAGTATATTGAACCGACAGTGAGCGCTCCGAGCGAGCTGAGCAGCTGTGGTAACGTTATTAGTCTGCAACCGCGGGCGTGTTTTTCCACATTCAAATATTAATTTTCACCTTCAAAATGAATACATATTCGAATGTAGAATATTCATTGACAGCCCTAATGCACACTGAACGGATAGTCTACACCTTATTTGCAGCTCTCTAATACAATGGCAAGCAGTTATAGACGAGGCATTCGCGTTTTCCATTTGGACTCACAAACTTGCTTAGCTATATATATGCAAGCACATAACAGTTATAGAGCAACGTGTTTCAATATTAGTGTTTGACAATATTTCAGCTGTCAAACATTTAAAAGATGCTTTGAAAGTTTAGGTTACCGTTCTTGTGAAGAGCAGGTTGCACTCTGCTAGCAGGGGAGGGCGGGGCGCGTGAACTACAGTCTCCAGCAGCAGCACAGAGCTGCCCATGAACGCCTGCTTACAAATAACGTCGGGAAAAAAAAAATTATCGGCGAACGCGCAACCGTGTATCGGCCGATTCCGATACACGTAAAAACCGCAAATATCGGCCCGATATATCGGCCGGCCGATATATCGGTCGATCCCTAATATAAATACACACACATGCATGTATATATTTAAGAAAATGTGTTATTCATATATAAAATATTTATATTTATATAATATAGATTTTATATTTAAATATATATACAGAATTTAAGCACAAATAATTCTTAAATATATACATGCATGCATAGGTATTTATATATACAAAATAATTATATACAGCACACACAAATATATTTTGTAAACACAGACTTTTATTTTGGATGCGATTAATCGCAATTAACTTTTGCACAGCCCTAATATAAATATAAATATTTTATATATAAATAATATTTTTTCTGTAATACACATGCCTGTGTGTATTTATATATACACACAAAATAATTATACACAGTGCACCCACATATATTATGTAAACACAAACTTTTATTTTTAAATGCGATTAATCGTTTGACAGCCCTAATATATATAAATCTACCTAATGTATGAATCTACCTAAACAACGATCACCAAACGGCTACAGTTGTAGCAGCGTTATGAACAGAGAAGCGTGTAGCAACGCTGCAGCAAAACGGCTAAATTGATCTTGAGGTTTTCACAAAAAAATGTGGTGGGTGAAAAATGACTGATTACGAAATCTGGTGGAGACGCGTACCCACCGTCCCCAAAGAGGTCGACGCCCATGCCCTCTTGTGCTGGTTACGTTATTCTTATATTATAAAAACAACAGGACCGCCCTTACCCTTTTCGATACGGCAAACATCGTAGTAGTGCTTGATCCTGGTCTCCTTCAGGTATTCCTGAATCCGCGGATGACGCTCGGTCACAATACTATTCACAGTGACGCCACGTTCCTCCAAAAGAGCGAGGCTTCTCTTCAGACCCTCCATCTCCATATGGCAACGTCCAGCGACTGCATTGCTCTGATATAAAAGAGAGAAGAAAAGTGTTAGCAAAACACAGTCAGTGCCGTCTCTTCAGTTACATTCATTCCATTTATGTCAACGTCTCCTTCAGTTCTGACCCTCGACTCACCTGAACCAGCTGAAGATCAACGACCTTATTGCTCCGCAGGTCCATCATCGTGTAGCTGCCATATCTAGCAGAATTACCTTTGCAAATATAATAAACGTGTTCATTTTTACAGGTGTCAAAATTCAGTTTTCCCGTTATTCTACAATGAAACATGCAGTGAGAACTGCACACCTGGCGAGTAGGTCCTCATGCCTCCAGCTAGCATGGCGTCGTGCCGTCGGCTAGTGAGCTGCTCCAGCGCGGCGTCCTGCGTCGTCCTCCACCTGTGCACGACGGCGGGCTCGATGAACCTCCGCGCGAGGCTTCGAAACGTGCTGGACTTGCACAGCTGGAGTTTCATTGCCCGGAAAACCTGAGGCCGGACAGGATAAGAGGATAAGACATCTTCATTCAACACCACGATCTGTATAAAATACTAGGGCCAGTTGTTCAAAACATTTAATCTGGATCAAAATGATCCGGATTTGGAAATCCCATTTTTTCCTATCTAGGATCGGTTAATCCGTCTTACTTTTATGCCGGTTTTTCAAAGCGACATTGGACTGGATCACCCTGATCCAGATACATACTTTTCAAGATTACCAAATCCGGATTACCAGTGCTCTAAATGGGACAACATATCCCAATGTGGGCTACCGGCTATGCAAAGAACAGGTAGACGAGCCAACATGGGGTCAGTGTAAGTGTTTCTTATTTTGAGACAAAACACAAATGGGGACAAGATAATTTTTATTTTTACTTTACTGAATAGCTTAATTGTTAGCCTATGTCTACTTTATCACTGTTACAACAGTTAAACAAGTGCAAAATATAAATAAAAGTATATAAACTAAATGATACAAATGTATTATATTGAATTGAATGCCTTTATTGTCACTGTACTTTACAATACAACGAAATCAGGAGCGCTCTCCACTGGGTGTGTACAATAAATACAATAAATAATCCTTACAGTACATTAAAAAAGAAATAAGAATAAATATATATACATATATATATATATATATGTATATATATATATATATATATATATATATATATATATATATATATATATATATATAGAATAAAAAACAGTCTAAAAATGAATTAAAACAGTTATCTTAGTGCAAAGAGTGTCAGTGGTGACTGGGTTTATCCAACTATTTTTTATAGAAACTATTGCATTTGGAAAGAAGCTATTTTTAAATCTGGTATTTTTAACAGGGTTCCAGACTGCGACCTAATTGGTCGCATATGCGACCGTTTTTTGAGAATGTGCGAGTTAAAATTGTATGTGGTCGCATATGTGCGAGTGGACGCTCGCGCAACAGAACGCCGTTATATCAGCTGAGTGCTGCAGTCCGTAACTTACGTTCAAAATGAACGAGTAGGCTACGTCATGAATCCTTTTTCCAAACCGTGTTTTTGATTTATCCTGAATCACTACGATACGCCTACAATAAGTGTTTATATTCGGACTATTTTATCGAGGTCGACTCGGATGCGGAGTTGCCCAGTTTCTGCGTGACTCGCCATAGACGTTAACGGAGAGAAGTAGCTCCGGCTACAGTGTTCTTCCGCGAGACACGTGCAGTTTATTTATTGACGAGCGTAGGCGTCACGCGCACATGAGGGTGTAACGCGCTAATTACGAATTCAAGAATTAAGGCATATATTATAAAAATGAAAATGTCTCCCGAAACAGCGTGCCCCTTCCTACGTTTTTCAGCGGTTAGACGAGAGTAATCGCTCGACTGAGGAAAAAGAAATTATTAAAATATGCAGAAGGTAAGGAGTGTGAGCTCTGATTTTTATTACTACTACAAACTTTGATGCCGAAAAATCTGTAATAGCTTATTATAATACTTTAATCTTTTAAAATGCAATGTATCTCTCATTTGAATGTTTAATGATTTTTAAAAGATAGACAGATGATGCTGATAGATAGATAGATAGATAGATAGATAGATAGATAGATAGATAGATAGATAGATAGATAGATAGATAGATAGATAGATAGATAGATAGATAGATAGATGTTCAAATGTAAGTTACTGTCAAATTACTGATACATTACTGTCCAAAATCCATGAATATCTTGAAAATTGGCAATGATAATTAAGATATTACAGGTATAATGCCTTTGCTAGCTTTGGTCCATTAAAACCACTATTCATCAGCATGCATTGATTAATCCCATGGCATGTAGTAAAAAAAAAAAAAAAAAAAAAAAAAAAGGGCGACCAAATCAAACGCTGGTGCGACCAACTGAGAAAGTTGGTAGCACCAGTGCAACCATTTAAAAAGTTAGTCTGGAGCCCTGTTTAAATCTAAATTTTAAAGTTTTATATGACCAATTTTAAAGTTTTAATACATTTTCTTCCTGAAATCCACCTTGAAATCCTACCCCCTGTTGGGATCAGGATAATCCTGTTTTTTTTTGGATCAAAGTTATCCAAATCCCACTGAAGTTTTGAACAACACAAACTGAAGGTTTGATCCAGATTAAAACTAGGATTGGATTCCCTGATCTAATCTGATTTCAGATTCCTTCTTTCCCTTTTGAACAACCCATTTTCAAGATGTGATCCAATCCGATAACCAAAATCCGATCAGCTTACCTTTGAACAACTGGCCCCTAGTGCTACGGGGGAAAAAAAAAAAACCTTTTTCAAAAAACGCATTTCATAAGTGTTGCACTTCTTTAACTTCACAGTACTAAAGGTTACAGTCAATGGCGTTAATACCAATAAGCGGTGAACAAGGACTCGATGTGTTGCTGATGGACATACAGCTGGTGTACCACACAGATGACGCTGAACTATTCATTTATTTTTATTTATTAATTTATATCCATTTAGAGTAACACATTATTTGTGTCATAATTCGTAATTTACCGAATGACACTTAACGACAAGAGTCAAAAACATTCATAAAGACTCCTTCATGTTCATGACAGGTGTTATGTCATGTTTATGACAGTGTCATGTCTTATGCACACCCCTTTAAATAAAGTGTTACCCTATTTACTTATTAATTACCGTAATTTGATTTTTTTCTTTTGCATTTGTCCTATTGCTTGTAATTTGCTTCTTTGTTCCAATTTTTTATATAAAAAAATAAAATAAAATGCACCTTTATTACAGAAGACTGTGTGTTATGATTGTAGTCAGCCTAAAGGGCATTTGTTTTATAATATTGGGTTGACTAAATCAGGTAGAAGAAGATCAAGGTAGAGCCAGACCGATATTATCGGCCGATATTACGCATTTCCCAAACTATCGGTATCAGCAGTTATAATGGCCGATAAATGAATATTTCAAAATAAAATAAAAACGGACGAAACACGCTTCAATCATCTCTCCTTGGCCTGTTATATTGAAAATGTATGTTTTACAATTTGCAGTATGATGTCATCTATTGCTAAATTATGGCTCAGCTAACCACAAAGCTAGCTAACGCCACTATCATCAGTGGAAGACCGCTAACGTTAACATTAATGAGCTTGGAAACCACAATGAACTTCTTCTGCCTAAATAAAGTAATGATTACTGTATTTATAACTAGCATATCTCTAGTTACAGTCCCTGCATTGTAAAATGTAAGTTATACTTGCGAGGAGTGAACATTTAGACATAGAGAAAAAGTATCAAACGTATCTTGTGCAGAAAAGTAAGCTTTTCTTTTACACGTGTGTGAAATCGCCCGATATATCGGAATATCAGATTTATAACCCAAAAATATTTGTATCGGTCTTCAAAATCCCAAAATTGGTCGGGCTCTAGTTCAAGATTCACATTTAATTCAGTACAATGTTTTTCCTTCTCGAGCTATTAAAGTGTCTACCGCAGTCAAATAAGGAAAACAACACAAGACTGTGAACTAATCAAATCTATGCACAAAATCGAATCGAAATTTGATTTGAGAATCAAGAATTGTGAGCTCAAGATATGAATCCTGAGGAACCAAAAGATTCCCACCACTATAAAATATAGCATCAATGTAATCAACCTGTGATCGTGACATGCTGTAACAGACTATCCACAGGCAAAAACAACAATGTTAAAACAGGAAACACTACCAGCTAAACACCCATGTGACCAAATCACCAGGATATATACACGTCAAATAATAAAAAAAGGCAATTTGGTACATTGAAATATTCGATAGTTACCTTCTCGAGTGTGGAGAAAGAGGCCCCCGAGGCGTAGACCGCGGCCGCGAGCTGAAGGTTCCCGGCGGGAACGGACCCGATGACGGGCTGGCTGTTCCAGGTCCTGGAGAGGCCACAGTGTGGGCAGCTCTGCTCGACCCTGAGGAACGTGCCCATGGTCCTGGTCCGCGGGCGCGAGGCTCGTCCACACCTCAGGCACACCTCGAACAGCTCCAGGAGACAGCTCTCATACACGATGTACTTGCACATCTTGTGGGTCGGACTGGACGGGTCCGCTCTATCGGAACAGAAAATATTTCACACTCCGTCAGAGCTGACATAAATAATCATTTTAGGATCACAATCCTCTGACAAATATCATGTAACTCACTTCACATCTGTGGATTGGGTCGCAGTGAGCGAGTGTAGGGGAGCGTTAGTGACATCACGTGGGCCTTCATTAAGCTCCTCCTCGTCCAGGCGGGGTCTCTTGCGTGACGGTCCCGAATCGGTGCAGGACACAGCGCCACCTTGGATCAGACAGCACACGCATTCAGTGTCATCTTAAGAAATGAGAATCCACTTCAACTGAACCATAAAGAATGACAACAGTAATCGCATACACATAAACTAACTGAAGGAAAGCTGAATATATAATATATATATAAACTCTAAAAGATGCAGACAAGGTCTAAGACTCCTAAATAGATATTTTAGGTCTGTTTTTTTTCGTACAAATTATGAATAAATAGTAATATATGAATTTATGACAAGAGTGCGCCTCAAAAAAATCGACGTCATTACAGGAGTTTCTGACCTTTGTCACAAAAAGTCGACGCATACACTTTTAATAATTGAAACTTTGTTTTTTAGTGCCAAAAGTTCATAATAAAACATAATTAGTATTTGCCAATAAAAAAAATATAAAATTATATTTTAAAAAGTAAGGTACGAAGTCCTCTAAAAAGTAT
>CM075876.1:1315556-1393056 GCA_038021265.1 Cyprinella venusta | reverse complement strand
ACCCGGTGTGTCTGTTCCGATGCCCCGGATGAACGCGCTTCTCCAGCCGGGTCTCGTTCGCCGTCTGCCCATCTCCTGAACGCGAGGATGTCGCGCTCCAGCCGTGTTATAAAGCTCAGACAGCACCGGCACATGCGATAGGATTTGTTTGCTGAATAGTCGAGTTTTAATCCTAAACGGAGAACTTTTATATATATGCTTTCACGGTGATTTCTTTTATCAAATATGGTAGTCGTGTTGGCAAGCACTCCTTGAAACCTCAAATTCTTTTTACAAAACCGGCAAAAATCGTTAACACTCATCTTCTACTCCTCCTCCTCCTCCTTCCCGCGGCGCGTTCGTTTGGGTTTTGTTGACAACTTTGCGTCGCTCAACATACGTCACTCACTCCCTCGCTCTGATTGGTTGTAGGTCTATCCAATTGAGTGCGGAGGCATTTTCATTCCTAATCTTATTTGATTTTATCACATACAAAATCTGAATACAGCTTAAGTGCACATAACAGTTATTATACTAAGAAAAAGGTAAAAAAAAAAAAAAAGTCTCAACACAAGTAAAGAAAGAAAAAATAATAATAGATGAGATTGCACCTCGATTTTCCATTTTAGAGAGGGCATCTGACAAGTATTTTAACTCGTTTCTAATTATAATAAACAAATGAGATTTAAAAAAAACCCGATTCATTGGTTGAATTATTTATGCCCCTCTTTTAATCTGTTAACACATTGTTGAGCAACGCAACCGTCCGCAGGTCACCCACATATCTCAGGTCTTTATCTGGTTTAGGGATTGAGGTAATCAAAGCCTGACTCATCGAAACACTCGTCTTCAGTTGGAAGAATACCAGTCAATGTAAAATTGATGGATATTCCTACTTATTATCCGTGCTTCAAATCCCATATATCATCAATAATTGCTCGATTGTCGTCCAGGACTCTTCTCTCCGTCTAGCTTTGGAGTGTATCCACACCTTTGTCTTTCTGAATGTAAAGATCGTCCAGTTCTAGTTGTACAGAGGCCATTTTTCGTTTTCCAGCATCGCTTAACATACTTTAATCTCTTGAATAATCTTATGACCCTTCTTTCTCCTTTCTTTGGCAAGTATTTTACTGTAATTATTATAAATTTGACTAACTCCCATCCAGGGTGTCTACAGATATAGACAAGTTCAATTTAAGACTTTTTAATGCCACTCTGAATGAAATTTAAGACCAAACTTGTGATGGAAATAACATCATATTTCAAACGTATATGTAATATTTAATGTTTAACCCACATAATAGTATAATAGTATTTAAAGGAATACTCCACTTTTTCTGGAAATAGGCTCAGTTTACAAGTCCCCTAGAGTTAAACGGTTGAGTTTCATCCATTCAGCCGATTTTCTGATATTTAGAAGAATATCAGTAACCAGACAGTTTCTGGTCTCATTGACTTACATAGTAGGAAAAAAATATACTATAGAAGTCAATGAGACCAGTAACTGTCTGTTTACTGAAAATCTTCTAAATATATATATATTTAAAAAAAAAAAAAAAAAAAAATCGGCTCAATAGATTCGAAAACGGTAAAACTCAATTGTTTAACTCTAGGGGAGTTGTAAAATGAGCCTATTTCCAAAAAAAGTGGAGTATCCCTTTAATATTAACTACTTGTTTATTGAACTAAAACCAATGTTACATTTGCAATGGTGATGATATTCAGTAAAATAGCTCCCGTCATGTTGTTACTTAACTATATCATATGTAACTCTTGAATTTTTACTTCAGTATGCTTCTTCTGTGAGTTTGTGTGTGCTTTGTTTTGATTTCTCACTATAAAATCTCTCGCAAAAACAGGCGAGTCTCAACAGCGCTACCAGAAAGGCATTATTATCAATCGCTGGTTATGTAATCAAATCAGAATCATTCTCGTGATTCGATGCTTCGCCGGGTATTCGATGGACATTGTGTTGAAAAAAAAAAATCGGCTGAATACATTCGAAAACGGTAAAACTCAACTGTTTAACTCCGGAGGAGTGGCAAAATGAGCCTATTTCCAAAAAAAGTGGAGTATCGCTTTAAATGATATTTTAGGTGGGTGTAAATAGGGTTGTGTATCGTTTGAATTTGAACGATTCTGATTCCAATTCCGATTCCTTGTTTCGATTCCGGTTCCCAACGATTCTTGATTCCGATTCTTTTAAGAGGCAGGGTCAGAAAAGTTTAGCTAACCTTGCTAACCAACGGTCTTTCTGAAGGAAATACTCCTTTCTAAAGGGAAATACTCCTTTTTTGTCACAAATTTTGCATTTTGCCGAGATTTTGTTATTTTTAGAAAAGTGAAGCCACACTTTGGACCGCCGACGTAAGCTACTCATGTTCGACTCGCGCGGTTATGCCAACACTTCCGGTAGACGCTTCTTCATTGGTGTTGTTCAGCGGTTTCTTCTTCTGGTCGGCGGACTTTGAATATCCAACACTATCTCACCCCCAATTCGTACGAATTCGACAAATGATTAAAAAATGTTTAATTCGTACTAATTCGTACGACCTCACTCGTACGATTTGTCTAAACCCACGTGATGGGTAGGTTTAGGGGTGGGGTAAGGGGTAGGTCATTCGTACGAATTCATACGAATTTGCCAATTCGTACTAATTCGTACGAGTGAGGTCGTATGAATTGTTACGAATTAGCCAATTTTTAATCATTCGTCGAATTCGTACGACTTGGTCGTGAGATCGGGTTGGAATATCGAAACTAGGAATCGAAATTTTAACTTTTGAACGATTCCGGGAAAAACTAAAAGTTAGTCCCGGTTCCAATCGATACTCGATTCTCGATACCCAACCCTAGGTGTAAATGAGATTAAATGAGGACAAAATTGGGCGATTAACTAGGCCGCTCGGTACAAACACGCGTGTTCAGTCCGCCATCTTAGCCGGAACTCGTATCAGACTCATATTCGGACTAGAATCTGAGTATGACGACGTCAGGCTAGATAGGCGTCTGCTAAATGATTAACTGTAGATGTAAATCTAACCTGTGCTTCTGAAGGGAGGTGTGTGAGTCATCTTGGAGAGCAGTGTGCCACATGAGGGGGTGGTTGGCGGATCCGTCTGGCAGGCCACATTCGCAAACCCCACAGGTGGACTCGGCTAAAGCACAACGGAAGAGATGATCAATACATGTCATCACACTGCACACCGAACTATAACAGTCCTTTTTTACCAATTTAGTTCTTAAACTTTCAATTCACATTTCACAACTTCTGTAAGCTTGTGAAGGCTAACGTAAGGGAACGCACACGGAAAGATCACATGATTTGCAAGAGCAATTTCTTTTGCAATATTGTTTATTGGTAAACACAAGTAATGTAACTATCTACATCTCTCAATTAAATTAATTCAGTTTTGCCTCATGTTTTTTACCCCTATCATTTCACAGTCTAGAAGCTAAACAAAAAAAAATCATTATTTCTCGCACACACAATCGATTACTCCACAAAACAAATATACACATGTATAGTGCACTTCTTTACTTCAGTCTCGCATTTGCTCTGTCTTGGTGATTTTGTCTCGTCTACCTCCTGATCCTGAATACCTTTCTCATCCTTCGGTGAATGTGATTTTACCAAGTATGTGTTCCTGGATCAACTTTCCAGCCGATCAGATTTGAGGGACAAGTTTACAGTTTACGTCAAGATTAGGCTTAGGACCAGGATGAAGTACTTAAACATCAGTGTTATTCATCCTCTGATTTTAGGGAAAAGTTATGGGTAGGGTTAGGTTTAGAGTTAGGTTTAGGGGTAGGGATTGGGTAAGGGACAGGAATGTTGAAAAAAAAGTCAGAATTGCGAGATATAAAGTCGCAATTGCAAGTTATAAAGTCAGAATTGCGAGATATAAAGTCAGAATTGCGAGATATAAAGTCAGAATTGCGAGATATAAAGTCAGAATTGCGAGATATAAAGTCAGAATTGCGAGATATAAAGTCAGAATTGCGAGTTATAAAGTCAGAATTGCGAGTTATAAAGTCAGAATTGCGAGTTATAAAGTCAGAATTGCGAGTTGTGAAGTCAGAATTGCGAGATATAAAGTCAGAATTGCGAGATATAAAGTCAGAATTGCGAGTTATAAAGTCAGAATTGCGAGATATAAAGTCAGAATTGCGAGATATAAAGTCAGAATTGCGAGTTGTGAAGTCAGAATTGCGAGATATAAAGTCAGAATTGCGAGATATAAAGTCAGAATTGCGAGTTGTGAAGTCAGAATTGCGAGATATAAAGTCAGAATTGCGAGTTATAAAGTCAGAATTGCGAGTTGTGAAGTCAGAATTGCGAGTTGTGAAGTCAGAATTGCGAGATATAAAGTCAGAATTGCGAGATATAAAGTCAGAATTGCGAGTTGTGAAGTCAGTATTGCGAGATATAAAGTCAGAATTGCGAGTTGTGAAGTCAGAATTGCGAGATATAAAGTCAGAATTGCGTGATATAAAGTCAGAATTGCGAGTTGTGAAGTCAGCATTGCGAGATATAAAGTCAGAATTGCGAGTTGTGAAGTCAGAATTGCGAGATATAAAGTCAGAATTGCGTGATATAAAGTCAGAATTGCGAGATATAAAGTCAGTATTGCGAGATATAAAGTCAGAATTGCGAGATATAAAGTGAGAATTGCGAGATATAAAGTCAGAATTGCGAGTTGTGAAGTCAGAATTGCGAGTTTTATAAAGTCAGAATTGCGAGTTATAAAGTCAGAATTTTCCCCCTTAGAATTGGCCTGATAAGTCGCAATTGTTTATCTCACAATTCTGAGAAAAGATGTCAGAATTTCGACATATAAACTCACAATTATGTGTTAGAAAGTCAGAATTGCGAGATGTAAACTCGCAATTGTGAGAAAAAAGTCAGAATTGTGAGATAAAAAGTCGCAATTATTTACTTTATTATTATATATTTTTTTTCAGTGGCGGAAACAAGCTTCCATGTATATGAGCTTTGAGCCCCACAGAGGAGATCATTCAAATCTTAAGACTAAAGCACATATTCGGGCTTTGCTTTATGTACTTCCCCAGTATTGAACTCAGGCAAATATAAATGTCAGGAAACCCGGCCATTTAAAACTCATTAAACGCCAATAGACCCTTTTCACATTTCCGGGTTTCTCACACGTCGTCATAGATGGGTAAACTTCTATAACGGTGAATATATTTTTTGTGTGCTCCCCATTTGCTCAAATAGCAAAAGAAAAACTCCACAAGTGTTTTCACAACTTTCAAAAGAGTAAAAAAACAGAGACTGATGTCATTCAGAGCCGCTGCATTAGAAACACCCTCACCGCAGCATTAATGAAGAGGTAATATAATACAAAGTATAGTGTTATAAATGTACATACATTTTAAAATAAATAAATAAAACTTTACAGGATTTACGACGATGACCGTTAAAACGTGCCGTCACAGTCTGTGAAAAGGGTCTGCACCATTTAATAGGTATAAGTTAACTTTACTCCCAACAGTTTCAGAAAAGCCTTTCTTCGTATTCGGCCAAACATAAAGAAGACTCGTTAGATATTTATGTGCCATAGTCTGTGTTGTACTGACTGCGTTATTATATTTTTTTTTATTGCGGTGAGACTGATTGACATTGATTGCAACTGTATATATGTATATATATATATATATATATATTCTAGAATACGCCAATGATATCTGTCTGTACAGCCACATTTTTGCCCTGAACATGCACTGTCAGTTCATCTTTTAAATGTTAGCGACTGTTCTGTCCTAAAACGATCTAATAGTTATTGTTGCTCGCAGGCCTTCACACTCCTTTACTGAAATAAAACAATGCTTGTGTCATGAACACTTTAATCTTTTACGTTTTTCCTCCAAAAACGAATAGCTTGGTTTTATAAACACACTTTATTTACCAAACCCTGCTAAACATTCATACCAAGTGTAATTTTTAGTCTAAAAAGTCAAGAAAGCTAAGTCCTAGAGTTAGTTCATACTGCCGTGGGTTAATACATAAACTTGAACACAAATAAAACCTCATTTCAAACAGACTGAGAGTGTGAGCATTTTATTAAAAACCAAAACCAAGATTACAAAACCAAGATTACAATATATATATAGTATTTTAAAATTGCCAAATTTGGGCTTGTGCAAAATCAAGCAAAAAACAAACATGATTTAAAAAAAATAAATAAATAAAAGTCATACAGTTCATTTGGAATTAATCAAAACAGAATATGCTGTGAAGTATGCAAGTTCTTCAGAAACTTACAAACTGTTCTCGGACAGAGGCGGCGGGCGTTTTGAGCGGTGTTGAGGTCAGCAGGAATGGCTCTTCACCTTCAGGCGAGATTTGAGTCTGAAATGACAAGTTCAATAACGTTACATAACATTTCACAGCTCTGAACTGAAAACAATGCAGTATTTTTTCCATTGACCAAATAAAAAGGCAATACCTCTAACATATGTGCGTTTGAGGTTTTACCAAAATTGGGTGTCAATTATATTTGTAAGCTTGCAGTAATGAACATTATTTTGTACTAGTCTGCACTACATCAGGTTTTCATCTCGCAAATTTATCTCTCTGCAGTCATCTCAACAATCCAATACAGCAACAGGTTTGTGTGGTGACATTAGCATAAATCGACAAATATAACTCAGTTTTACAGAACAGTGGCTTTACTTTGAGAACAGTCAACTTATATATAATTGTTAAAAACGTTACTTTTCTAAATTTGTTGTTTTACTACTAACTATTTTAACACTTTATTACACGGTTTGGTTGAATTATAATGAAGAATGGGGTCTGCATGTTTTTACACGCGCCGTTGCCATGAAAGACAGAGCGTTGCCATGGACGCAGTTCAGAGACGGAACGGACTATTTTCTATAGCGGAAGCAATACAATCGTTATTAAATCAATCAAATCCTTTTCAAATCAATATTTTGTGTCAAATAGAGTCGGTGAGTCTTACCTCTCGGCGAATGCGTTTAGTCCCAGATGGGCCAGGCTGGTAGTCATCAGGGAAGGTGAATATAGAGGGAACTGCGGTGTCCTTCAGGGTGGTTCTCCTCATTCGAAGGACATTCGGTTCATAGTCTTCCTGCTTGAAATGGCGACTGCAAATCCTACGGGTTTTCAGGTTTTCCAAATCGGTGTCCTCCCCAAACTTCGGGTGTTTGATAGCCCGCAGCCACTGTTTACATCGCTCCAAACTTCTAATCGGCAAATGATGGAAACTTACTATCTGTCCTTTCCTGGTTTTGGTTGTACATCCCGGTACAACGCAATTTAGCACCATTTCGATTGAAATGTATCAACTAACTCACGATTTATAGAGTCACACGATGTATCGAAGCAAGGCTAACGTTATTTACATCACTGTTTCGGATAATGCCGCCTGTAACCGGTGGGCGTGGTTTGAGAGTGGCCTCGGAAGGACAACAAAGCAAATGCATTCTGGGAGTTGATGTTTTTCAGTCACATGAGTAATAAAAATACATTTTATGCCTTTTCTCAGACTAGAATGCTTCAATTTCAAAATGTATATATATATATATATATATATATATATATATATATATATATATTGACATAACCAAGAATACAATTAAATATACATTTCAGTACTTTGGTTCAGATCCCGAACCGTATCTATTTGAACTAGAATGCACTGAAGATGAGCTTTTGGAATGTGTGAAAGACAAAAGCGCATGCCGAGTGGACCAGGCAGCCAGGTATTGTTAGAGTAAGTGATTCCTGCAATCATTTCAATGCATGAATCCCAGATTTAGAATGAATCTTGCATGCATTTTCAAGCTTATATTTATGATGTGCTATCCTCTCACAGAATACAGGTTGGTGTCGTACCGCATTATTATGGAGTGGGCCCTGAAGGGAGATACTTTCGGAAGAGGTCATCAAAAACCATTGCCATCATGTTTGGTTGGCATCATTCGCCGAAAATATCAGTCAGGAGTTTATGTAGGATTTCAAGAAGCCGAAAAAGCAATACATATACTAAAGGTACTGTTACTGTGCTCTGATTTTATGGCTTCTTACAGTTCAAAGATATTTTTGCAGTCAAGTGTATTAAAAAGATTGTATTCTGTTCTATATTGCACAAGCTTTGAGTGTGAAACGTGTTCTTCTTGTGCGAGTTATGTTATCAGTGATTAGTAAATCTGTTAGACATTTACTCATCTGACTGTCAGACTTTCTCATTTTATTAATTCACAGATGTGAGTTTTACATGACCAACCAACTTATAGAAATACAGTCTAGCAACATTTATATTAGTTTTGTTGTGACCATATGTACAGCATGATATCTAACATCGTTTACTTGTAAAATACATAAGCCTAGATGATGTGTACAAACCAAAGGGTAATCAATCACAAATTGAGAATGCAATCATTTATTTAACTGTACAATAAAACAACAAACTATACATATGCATACATGATGTGAAGTCTCTGATGGACCTTTCGACCTTGATGTGTATGGTCTTAGGACATGCTATAGGTAAGCGTCAGCAAAACGATGCAAAAAAACAAAAACATTTTCATTATCGATTATACACTCATAGAAGAAAATGTTCTATATAGAACCTTAAAATGTTCTAAAGTGTTACGTATATGGAACCCCTAAAATGTTCCATATCAAAATTCAAGATATGGGGGTTAGAAAATGTATAATTTTATGTAGTTAATCAATATACCACGAAGAGTGCCATTTCAGATTTTCTCCTCCAAAAATCAGCAGGATTAAAATGTGATATTAAGTTTAATAAACAAATTAATTACAACTACAAAATATTGCAGAATAATGTAACATATGAATGATTAATAGCCTATAAAGAACCTTAGTGCCAAAAGTGTTCTTTCTTGTCATTATTGAACCTTTTTTAGCAAAAAATGTCATTTGGAGTTGAGTAAAGAACCCTATGCTACATATATAGAACCCTTTTTTCTACGAGTGTAGATAGCAGAACATCTATAGACATATAACTTGGACACTCACATCATAGATTAAACTTTTCCATGGAAACAGTTGAAGTTCTTCTGAAGGTGTGGATTTCTGAGGGGTTGTCTGTGGTACATCAGCAAAAAGGCTGAAGAAATGCTCATGTTCAGGTAGATCCTGCTGTACATCAAGCTCATCCTGAGTGATAATTAAAAGAAAAAAGTTATTTCATGGAGGCAATACTATGGAAGCTTGTTTCCGCCACTGAATAAAAAAATAAAATAAATAATTGCGACTTTTTATCTCACAATTCTGACTTTTTTTTTCCTCACAATTGCGAGTTATTAAGTCAGAATTGCGTGATATAAAGTCGCAATTGCGAGATAAAAAGTCAGAATTGCGAGATATAAAGTCGCAATTGCGTGATATAAAGTCAGAATTGTGAGATATAAAGTCAGAATTGTGAGATATAATGTCAGAATTGTGAGATTTAAACTAGTATTTTTCCCCCTTAGAATTGGCCTGAAAAGTCGCAATTGCGAGTTTATATCTCACAATTCTGAGAAAAGATGTCAGAATTTCGACATATAAACTCGCAATTATGTGTTAGTCAGAAAGTCAGAATTGCGAGATGTAAACTCGCAATTGTGAGAAAAAAAAAGTCAGAATTGTGAAATAAAAAGTCACACTTCTGTCTTTTTTTCTCAGAATTGCGACTTTATATCACGCAATTCTGACTTTATATCTCGCAATTCTGACTTTATAACTCGCAATTCTGAGATAAAAAGTCAGAATTGTGAGATAAAAAGTCGCAATTATTTATTTAATTTTTTTTATTCAGTGGAGGAAACAAGCTTCCATAGGAAGATAATATGCTATTGCAAACAATTTAATTTCAGGAAAAGGATGCTTGAGGAACTTTAGACAAACAATGCCAAAAATGCCACAAGTTTCCTTTAATTAAACTACCTGACCACAACTCGACAACAAAACTACTAAGGATATATACTGTACAAAACAACTGATCCGAGTAAACCTAACACTCTTGTTTGCATTTCACAGGAAGATAAACACAACGGCAGTGATTTTCATTCAAGTGCTTCAAGCTAACAACAAATAAAATGATTATACTTACACTCATGGGTGACGATGATCCACTTGGACCTATCTGTACTCTGAAGATTGTAGGGATGGCCGTATCCTTCAGACGTCGTACCGTACTGTCCTTGTTTTCTTTATAGTCCTCTGGTCCAAAATGCTCTGAGCAAACTCGCCATTTCTTGATATACTCGACCGGTGTTTGGAGATCAATGTCCATAGCAGCCAACCATTGAATGTATAGCTGCTTGTTGTACACTGGTATTCTGTGAAACATGACGCCGGTAGTGTATCCCCTCGATTTACTATCACAGCCCTTTACTATGCACAGGACCATGGCTAATCGAACAGGGAAATCCACTAACTTAGGCTAATTTGCTGAAACTACAAACAGTCCCGGTCACGTTGGAAGTTACCGCGCTGGGGACTACTTTCAGGCGCTGCGTCATATCAATGCGCCTGCTGAGCTCATGGCACGGCAGTAAGTGTCTTGATTATTACGCAGGAATGAGATTATAGTTCCTATCAGCCTAGAAAAATCACAACTTAATATTTTCCGTCGGTCTTAGAGCGCGATGTAACTACAGAACAGTCAAGTTTTAAAGGAAAAGTATCGAAACTCTTTGGTCTTAGTGTTTAAATGCTAATGGTCTTGTGCACTTAAATGGTGTATGCTAAGCTATGCTTAGCATACACCATTGTTTTTTTTTTGTTTTTTTTGCGATTAATCGCGATTAATCGTTTGACAGCCCTAATATATATATATATATATATATATATATATATATATATATATATATATATATATATATATATCATAATAAACATAAGTGAGTGCTGTTTTTTATCAGGTTTGTATATTTAAGTTCAGAAATTTCAATTAAATTGCAATGAGGATTACCTATTAATTGTCATTTAAGTGAAATTACTGAACTTAAATATACAAGTTTGATAAAAATGATCATTTTAGAAGAAAATTTCAAATGGCACTTAGAGGCTTTTGCATCTGAACTCTTCAAATAGTAAAGCCCAATTCCAAAAGGATATCAGTGCTTGCTCCACACTCTTATTGAGAATAACTGATATGAAATGTATTATGTTGCAATGTATTAATTGATAATAAATTGCAATATTTTTTACACTATAACAAAGTTACTTGAAGGGGCGTAACCTGAAGTCTTCAGTCAGACCCTTCTCAGATAGGCTGAAATCACTCACGTGGTACGTGACGTTACTCTCTCTGCGTGTGCATGTCACATGTGTGTGTGTGTGTGTGTGTTTCTGTTTATATTACATTGTGTGGACCAAATGTCCCCACAAGTATAGTAAAACCTGAATATCACCTACATTGTGGGGTCTAGTCATGAGGAAAACAGCGTATAAATCATACTAAGTAATGTTTTTTGAAAATGTAAAAATGGAGAATGTTTCCTGTGATGGTAGGTTAGCGATAGGGGATGGAATATACAGTTTGTACAGTATAAAAAAACCATTACGCCCATGGAAAGTCCCCACAAAGATGTGTGGATGGTTTAGTTTGAAAAAAAAAAAGAATGAAAAAAAACTATTCTCCAAGAACAGAATGCCCCAGCATCGATACCTTACAAATGGCGGCTACGCCCATAATGCACTTCGTGTATCACGAGTGTGACGTCACCCGACATAAACGATTATGAGTTGCCATGAGAACGTCTGACATCTCCATCTTTTCATACAGATAAAGGATATTTGTTTTTGTTTTGAATCTGATTGACCTCAAGAGGGTTAATTTTAGCCTAAAAGGAAGGAACATAAATCGTGATTTTAAAATAATATGCTCACTCACTTTAAGACGCCGCAGCGCGGGTGCAGTCCGTGGAGGAGGCGGAGAAGCATTCGGCACGGCGTCGCTTCTCAGCGCCAGCTGTGTGGAGAAGCCCATTTCCACCTCCATTGCGTTGGAGAAGCAATCCCGTGTAAAATGCAGGTTGCACACTCTCGTTACAGACGGGAACTCGCGGTCTTCCATGCCAAGTGCATACAACCACCGGCGCCTAATATTCAAGTCTGCCGGAAAGCTATGCAGTCCAGCAGTGCTGTTGCAACCAGCAACGCTACACCTACGTCCCATGCTAACCTGCACTAAACACAGATAAAGCTAATGCTAACTTGAAGCTATACTGAATCCTGGTGCAATACAGCCCTACTAGCTAACTATGTTACTAACTATGCTATTTAAATGATATACTAATACCCTGGGGGTAGTCACATTTCCAACTCCAGACGTTAAAGATGTTTTTATATCAGAGGCTAAGCCTATGACAAGGGTGTGGTGTACTCGTGCCTGCTTATGTCACATGGCACCACAACTTCCAATAGGAAAATTCAACTGCAGTAGCCACCGTTCAACCTGAAGAGGGCAGCACTCACACGTGACGTTTTTACACCATATAATTAAAATAATTTATTTACAAATGTCCAAAAATGTACTCATCAATGAACAGCAGTCTTCTTACAGATCATTAACTAAAAAAAGAAAAGTTGTTTTAGGTTTGCCCTTTAAAAACACTCACATGTTCCTCATCTGCAGCTTTGCCTCGTTCCGTTGGTATCGCCCCCTCGTTCAGGAACAACTTTGACGCAAACCCTGCTTTATACTGTCCAAGGTTGCGAAAGCACTCCGGCTTGAAGTGACTGGCGCACACGTGCAGGTTTTTGCTGACTGTTTCTGGGGGATTCCCGCTGAAAATAAAGCCAAGCCACTGCTCTCTGGTCCTCTCTGAGGCTGGGACTCTGAGGAGTGTCCTGTGCTCGTCTGTGCAGCCGACGACGGAGCAGTTCGCGTGCTTTGCTCGCACTTTTGCCATTGTTACTCGCTCGCGAAACTAAATGGCGGCTCCGTGGGTGAGACGTGTAGATTAATATAATAACAAGATCCTCTTCCTACGCCAGAAGGGGAGCGAAATCGGATCGGCTTATTTTTTTTGACATGCTTGCAGAGACAGGCTCACCAAAACAAAGTTAGGCTACTCGGTTAGGTTTCTAGGTTGGATGCACAGCCCGAGTGAAAAAAGTAGTCTGTACTTTATTGTAATTGAAATATATTCCCCTTTTCAATATACTAACAAAAATAGACAATCTCTAGATATGAAGAGTTCAGATGCAAAAGCTTCTTGAAATTTTCTTCTAAAATGACCATTTTTATCAAGCTTATATATTCAAGTTCAGTAATTTCACTTAAATGACAATTAATAGGTAATCTTCATTGCCATTTAAGTGAAATTACTGAACTAAAATATACAAGCTTGATAAAAATGATCATTTTAGAAGAAAATTTCAAGAGGCTTTTGCATCTGAACTCTTCATATATTAAAAGTATTAGCATTATGCTTTTACCTATTTACACAATACAAATTTTAACACACTTTAAAATAATTGTGCTTTAGAATATTTTTAATTATATATATATATTAAAAAATATGAACATTCAGTTTATTTTTTAAAAGTGTATTTATTTGCACTTTATAAAAATATATATTTTAGGTAGCCTATATTTTAATTGTGTGCTGGAAATTATCCTTGTAACGATGTATACTTCCTAAATACATTATAGTACTATACAATAGTATTTTGTACAAAGTATAGCTACGTTTTATTTATCTAATAATGTACATTTGTTATTGAAGTATGCAATTTGTAGTATATGGAATAAGCCAAAGTTATAAATGAGCCTGAAATATATCACACCACGTTGTTGACCAGTATAAAATGTGGGAAATAATCTTCCTTTCGGTTTATAAATGTACAGGCCTACATGTTTGTTTAAATATGGAAAGTTTAGAATCATAGAAGCATAAAAGGTTTTGTAAAAAATTTTTAAAAAAGCACTAGTACAAAAGAATTCGCAAAATGTCAGTATGAGTAGCCTAAGGCAAGTCACATCACATTTCATGTATACTACCAGAGACAATTTATGGTACTAAAGTGGCCACACTTGAGTTTAGGGTCCAATTCTCATTTATTCACAAACTATTAACTACAACATTTGCCTCAAACTCCTACTTACTGCTTTTTAATAGTCAGAAATATTGTTAAGTTTAGCTATTGGGTGGATTAAGGCATCGGTTCCCAACAGGGGGGGTCGAAAACCTTATTTTGAAGGTTTGAGCAATGAAAAGTCCTTAACCCTGTAAGACCCGTGGTTGTAATATTACAACATCACTTTTAGCTCTTCAAAAAACAGATCTGCTAATTAGTTTTTTTCCAAAGACCACATTTACATAGTTAATGGGTCCTAATGTTTAGTCTTGCAATGTCATTGGATAGTAAATGTGTATGTAGGTCTTGCCATAATGTCCTGAACTCATGCAACCTGCAAACTTTACTGGAAGCGCATCTCCTTGTTCCATTGGACTGGATATTTCAACATTGAAGTAAGTAAAACCCCAGAAATATTTTTTTTTGTCATTGTTAGAATGTCTAGTTCATGTAAATACTTGGTTATTGTGGTATGCATGCATCAAATTAGATTTGTAGCTTGTTATGTCTTTGTTGTAATTTTACAACGTTGGGATAGAATGGTAGTCAAAATAGCATGTGCACCTTGCACATTACATGGAGGCATTGCACTTCTCAAATGTTCATATACAGGAGAAATACTTAAAGAAATATAATGTATTTGATTATTCACAATATCTAAATGTGTTATTTGTTATAATTTCCAGTTTAGATCAGATTTGAATCATTTTAAATGAATAAATCATTTATTGTTGGAGTTTCCTGTCAGTACCAGTACTTGAAATTGTTTCTGTATGTTAGCAGTTTTTTAAGGCTTTGTTTGTTTGCCCAAATATCTGCTTGTAGCAAGGCAGACAGTGTTTGTAGACTGCTGTGGAGGATGGTTATTCAAGGTGTGGATGTACAGACATAGGGGGTTGCGTGGTCCATTGTTCAGGGACAGGTGTTAATGTTCTGGAATGTGGGGATGTAAGAGGTCTGGGGGTTTGTATATTCCTTTTAGATTTGTGTGACTTCAGTAGGGCTGGGACGGTATAGATTTTTTTAACCGGGGTTGAAAAGCAAGAAATAGCCCTTCCGAGCATCTCTAATACGAAAGGAATATTATTGTCATCGGCTCAACTCGCGAAAGGTCGGATCTGCTCCATCTTTTGATAAGTTTTGGTTAGACAACCTTGAATCCATGTAAGACACAATGTCATTAGACATAACTCATGTCATTAGAATCAATGAATCCATGTCATTAGACC
Source organism: Cyprinella venusta (assembly GCA_038021265.1). Classification (NCBI taxonomy): domain Eukaryota; kingdom Metazoa; phylum Chordata; class Actinopteri; order Cypriniformes; family Leuciscidae; genus Cyprinella; species Cyprinella venusta. Next base: position 1,377,753 of record CM075876.1, on the reverse strand, counting down.
AAACGTGCACACATGGGCAGGCCAATGTTTTTTGAGGTGATGACGTGACGAGCTCAGACCCGCAGTAGGTGTCATGGTATTGTGGTAACTGTCCCAGCCCTAGACTTCAGTGGAATGTATCACATAAATAGGATTAATTTCATTAAAATGATTTATACTTGAACATACTCTAACTCTTACAACTATTATCTTCATTTCAGAAAGGACGCTGCAGACACTGCAAAAAGGGATATTCGAATACGCTCTGCAAGAAGTGCAATCTCCGTCTCTGCTTTTCAGAGGAAAGGAACTGCTTTTAGGACTATCATTGCAAGTGAACACTGGACACTGTTTATTTTACAGATTTCAATCTGTTTTGTATTTAATATTTATATTTTATGTTTATTTTTAATAAATTCTAATTAATAAAAATATGACTATTGGCTGATTATTATTATTATTCATATTGTTTACTGTTATGGTGCTATGTAAGCAAGCCACACTTCAAATAAGCCCTTAGTTGTTCTGTATATTTGTTCTGACAGTCTGAGTGCAAAAGCTGAAATTCTGCTCCCCCATAGGCCCAACGTTGCAATATTACAACATTTCCTTAAAAACTTACTAAAACATATTTTTTTAAAAAATCCTTCATTATTTGCATCAGAGACCTCCTACAACAACATCTGATAGGTGAAAACATTTTTTTCCCTTTTTTTCTATATTTGGGTCTTACAGGGTTAACTTTTTTTTAACTTTTTTCTGTTCAAAATTTACAAAACGTATATAATGAGTGAGTTCAACATGAATCCATTTTCCAATCCGTGTTTTTGTCTTATCCTGAACAACTATGGTACACCTATAATAAGTGTTTACATTGGGACTATTTTACACTGGTTCGGATCGCTGCCGCTGCGGAGTACTACAGTACCTGCGTGACTCGTCATAGGCGTACACAGAGAGAAGTAGTTCCGGCTACACTGTTCTTTCCGAAAGACGCATTATTCTGTTAATTAAAGCTGCAAGCAGCATTTAGCGGGGTTCAAGCAGTTTAGGCCTTTGAGGCCTTTAAGCACAAAAGCATCAAAAGACATTAAGTTTTAAGTTTCAATGATTTTACATTTTTAACAATTATAGCGCCACCTATGGTCCGATCTACATGAAACTTTCCATGCTTTTTGAATAAGTTATGACACATGTACTCATCGATTTTTGTGAAGTTCTGACTTTTCCTTTAGGATTTATAGGCTTTTGGGTGCATTTTGTCATGCCCCCTTTAGTAAATGACCATGTGAAAGCAAAGCAAATGACAAAGTTCAACTTTTTTGATAATTATTGATCTAGAGAGTCCAAAGAATTGTCCTAGACTAGTCTGGTTCCAATCGGGCAAAAAACCAGGGACTAGTTCGCAAAAATAGGTTTTTAACATATTCGTGAATATTTAACAAACAATTTGATTGACAGCCATGGGTCTAGAGGCAAAGTTGTTCATCATGAGGAGATCTATGAAATGAAATTGCATTTCGTGGGGATGTGCGCAACACCACGTGATTACAGAGCCACAAAACTCGTTAGCGCCAACTAGTGGCCAATTTCTTTCAAAATTGTTACAGACCTTTAGGGCCATGAGTTGAACATGCCCATCGAGTTTCGTTGCGATCGGCCTTTGTTAACCTTGTTTCATAGATGCTCAATTTTTTACAGTCAATACTGGCAATTTACCATTGGAAACATATGGTTTTAAAGCTTTTTAACAGTTATAGCACCACCTATAGTCCGATCTCAATGAAACTTTGCATGCTTCTTTGGCATGTTATGACACATATGCTCATCAATGTTTGTGAAGTTCTGAGTTTTCATTTAGGATTTATAGGCTTTTGGGTGCATTTTTCACGCCCCTTTTCTAAATAACCATTTAAGACCATGCACAAATTTAAAAAGTTCAACTTTTTTTGATAATTATTGATCTAGAGAGTCCAAAGAATTATCCTAGACTGGTCTGCTTCCGATCGGGCGAAAATCCAGGGACTAGTTCGCAAAAGTAGGTTTTTGATATATTTGTGAATATTTGATGAACGATTTGATTGACAGCAATGGTTCTAGAGGCAAAGTTGTTCATCATGAGGAGATCTATCAATTGATATGCATATTGGGGGGTGAGTACAACACCACGTGATTACAGAGCCATAAAACTCGTTAGCGCCAACTAGTGGCCGATTCCTTTCAAAATTGTTACAGACCTCTAGGGCCATGAGTCGAACATGCCCAACGAGTTTCGTTCCGATCGGCCTTCGTTAACCTTGTTTCATGGGTGCTCAAATTCATTGGTTGATGGCGGCCATGTTTTTGAGATATGCCAATGTCCCCATACACAAACATGGGGCCTTGGACCAAGACACTGCATACCAATTTTCAAGTCAATCGGACTAACGGTCACATGGTTATAGCCCTTTTTATGTTTTTTTCATTTTATAGCGCCACCTAGCGTTCAATCGTCGCGGTTTTTTTACTGTGACCTCAAATTGAACTCCTACACATGAGTACCGAGTTTGGTGAAGATATCTCATTTACTTCTTGAGTTATAGCCATTTTAGTAATGTAGGCTCCTCCCACAACGTTTATTTTGCGCCCCCTAGCGACCGTAAATAGAAATTTCAACATTTTTTCAATAATTATTGATCTTCAGACTCCAGAGAACATTTCTGCACTGGTTTGGTTCCGATCGGGCGACAAACCAGGGACTAGTTCGCAAAAGTAGGTTTTTGACATATTTGTGAATATTTGATGAACGATTTGATTGACAGCAATGGTTCTTGAGGCAAAGTTGTTCATCATGAGGAGATCTATCAATTGATATGCATATTGGGGGTGTGTGTACAACACCACGTGATTACAGAGCCATAAAACTCATTAGCGCCAACTAGTGGCCGATTTCTTTCAAAATTCTTACAGACCTCTAGGGGCATGAGTCGAACATGCCCATCGAGTTTTGTTCCGATCGGCCTTCGTTAACCTTGTTTCATGGGTGCTCAAATTCATTGGTCGATGGCGGCCATGTTTTTTGAGATACGCCAATGTCCTCATACACTTACATGGGGCCTTGGACCAAGACACTGCATACCAATATTCAAGTCAATTGGACTAACGATCACATGGTTATAGCCCTTTTTATGTTTTTTTCATTTTATAGCGCCACCTAGCGTTCAATCGTCGCGTTTTTTTTACAGTGACCTCAAATTGAACTCTTACACATGAGTACCGAGTTTGGTGAAGATATCTCATTTACTTCTCGAGTTATAGCCATTTTAGTAAAGTAGACTCCTCCCACAGCGTTTATTTTGCGCCCCCTAGCGACCGTAAATAGAAATTTCAACATTTTTTCAATAATTATTGATCTTCAGACTCCAGAGAACATTTCTGCACTGGTTTGGTTCCGATCGGGCGAAAAACCAGGGACTAGTTCGCAAAAGTAGTTTTTCAACAAAATTCAAAATGGCGGAAAAATTTTCATACCGGAAATGAAATCGGAGATATACGTTTTGTTCGTCAGGTGACCAGCTTTACAATGATATAAGACACTTGAGTGTATGACTTACGGTCTAGGAGTTATGACCAGTTTCGCGCAATTGGTTGTTATAGCGCCACCTATGGGCCAATCGGGCTCATAATTTGATAACCTCTCCTCGATTTTTGTACTACCATCTGACAAAGTTTCAGATCTGCAGCACTTACGGTTTGGTCTGCACGATGCGTTTTACGGCAGAAGAAAAATAATAATAATAATAATAAAAATCAGTACAATTACAATAGGGTTTCAGCACTTCGTGCTTGAACCCCTAATAAATCCAAGTTTATTATCGCTCGCTATTGCGCCAAACGCGTAAAAATAAAGCCTCACATTGATAAAGCCTCACAGATAACATGCAAGCATTAAGGCCCCAGACAACAGTCATTTAATAGCAGATATTCTTTTTTTAACCTAAAAACTAGTGTGAATATTTTTATTTTTGCATTTCAAATATGGCCAATTAATAGGCTTCTCCTAGGCTTACGTTGTTAAATTAAAAAGGGCCTACTGATGTTTTAGTCATTGTATTTTCAATATTATAGGCTATTATTTGTGCATAAACATACCGTTTGTTTGGAAAAAAAAAACCACACATTTTGTTATCCTTGCTGCAAGCTTCCAAGAGCGATAATATCATTAAATGTGAAGGGGGGCCCTAAAATATTTTCTTGGGAAAAAGGGGGTCACCGACAAAAAAAGGTTGGGAACCACTGGATTAAGGGATGTGGTCATACAGCATTAAGGCATTAATATGTGCTTTATAAGTACTAATAAACAGTCAATATCCTAGTAATACGCATGATTAGCAAGTATTAATAGTGAAAATTGGACCATAAACTAAAGTGTTAGTTTAGTTTCTGCTTGATCTTTACTTATGGACTCACTTAAGACTCCAGTATCGATTTTCGACCAATGTTTTATAATGTAAAAAAAATGTGAGCCTGAGTGGCTAGTCGCCTCGGACCCCGCCCGAGCACTGAGGACGAACCACCCTAAAACCAGTCCGTAAACACGCCTCTATTGAACAACAACACACAACCACACCGTTACACCAGCTGATGCAAAACTATCTTCATCACAAAATGAGCATGGCAGAAGCAAACGCTTGGTCTTTACTTATAGACTTAACTCCAACATCGATATTTGACCAATGTTTTACAATATAAAAATGTTACAGTGACAGTAATTTATTTATTTGTGTCAGGAGTGCACGTCAATCATGCTGAATCAAACTGATATGCACAATTTAACATAAAAACACAACACGTAACCCTGTAAACACTCTTAGAAGTAATGGTTTTATTTAGAACCAGAAATGGTCCCATCCCCCGCTTCATATATGGAACTCCAAAATGGTTCTATAGAACCATTATATATATATTTTTTTTTGTGAAAGGTTCTATAGACGAATCCGACGAGCGTTCTGTGTAGGCTGCCATCTTGTGGCGACGCCATTACTGAGCTGTTACACCGGCATAGACATATGCACCGGTATGTAAACGAACCTCGGTGATAACGCGAACGCACCCTCGATGACAGCTACAGCCAGGCAGAATGACTTGTTGGGTTGATGATGTTAGACAGTGGCCTCCAGTCACAGATGAAGGTACAAATGATCTTACAGATTATTTATGGAAATAGCTTGGCAAGCTAGCTAGGCTAACGTTTGCTAACGAGGAAACTATAAAAAGATCTGTCCATTTGGCAACAATCAATAAATAAATGAAATCAAATAAACAAATTCATGTTTTTCACTTGTGTCCATTATTTATCTCATTTTCACATTGCAACGGGCAAGGGTAAGGTAACGTTACAGCTAGAAAGTATACATAATATCGACCAACTAGTGTTTTTAAACCATGAAAGAGGTCAATGTAACAGCAGGAGAACAATTATGTCGCATAACGTTACATTTAGCTCAGGAAAGCCATTTAATGACCATAGCATGTTAATTGAATTAAAAAAAAATAGCAAGAGAGGAGATTTTGCTGATCACTATATCACATATTTATTATATTTTTTTACTTATGTCATTATAATTGTTATTATACGCGAATGTCCACGCCCAGTAAATCTGTGTAAACTGTTCGGCACCAGACAGGGGCAGTCGACCCGGGGTATTCACAATGTTTTCTCTTCAAAATTGAAATTTTACCGCCACCATTGAAACAATTTATAACGGAAACTGTTTACCCACTCGACATTATACAAGGGCTAACGTTGTAACGTTAGTGACAGTCGTAAATCGCGGGCTGTTTATTGCAGTGGACGCAAGTTGCAACTAAAACAATAGGAGGAAATGGAGCAACGCTACCCAGCAACAGCTCAGTAATGGCGCCCGCTTACTTCCGGTAGTCTCGCCGGATTCGTCTATTGGCCAAGTATGGAACCCCAGGGTTCTATATAGAACCCAGAGGAACCCTTTTTTAAGAGTGTATAGAACCTTTTAGGGGTTCCAAATACGTAGCGCTGATAGAACCTTTTCTTCTAAGAGTGAGGAATATAGGGAAAATCGGTGACTGTCTGAATGTGTGTGTGTTTCCGAATCTTCATCCCTGAGGGGCTCATTACATTACTATGTTACGAGATGAGATTTGAAGCTCAATGCCTTCCACTCACTCACACACACAAGATAATCAGGCATAGAGATACAGTAGAGTGAATCCCCAATCACAGATATACACAGATGACTTCTGCCCTCGGGACATTTCCAGCTCTGTTCTGTAGGATCGGATTGGTTATCATCACTCGAGACGTATATTTTTGGAAGTGTAATAATTCGATGTTACACTCCACAGTATGATAACGCAACACTACTAACCAGCACACAGCCGGCATGGGGTCTCAGGTGCGGCTTCATCATAACTCTGACGAACACTGATGAAATTAGCCGTCCATGCAGTAACACACACACACACAATGTTAGATTTGTTCATTAGAGACAGCACAGCTCCTATAAGGCAAGATGTGTACACCGTTTTCCCTTCAATCATTTGATTCACTGTTGTTTCTAAACATTTGCCATCTTTTTTCAATCCTTTATGATTATTACAAGATAAAGATTTTTATAAATCCTTTTTTATACTTTGCGCTGACAGATTTCTAGCCAAACTGTAAAAAATAACTGTGATTTTAACGGTAAAATACTGTAACAATGCTACAGTGCAAAACTGTTAATTGGTAAACAGAAAGTTTCCGTACTATCCACGGTAAATAACTGTGATGTAATTTTACAGTAAAATACCGTACAGTTTTTGAAAGTGAAAAGGAACAAATCATTGTATAATTTACAGTGAAAAACCGTAAATTGACATTCCCACAATTAATTCCTGTGTGACACTTCACATTTTATGTATTTTTGTTGAAATAACTATGGTTCCTCATTGTTTTATTGTTTTTTTTTTTCTAATCAGTTATGTACATTAGGGTTTTATGTTACATTTAACGTTGTTAAATGAATGTTTATTGCATTTTTTTTATTTCTTGTGTGTTACCATGATGGTGCTTAATATTTGTGTGAATGACATTGTGCAGCTTCTTTAAATAAGTGTTACTTTATACAAGTATTCACTTGTGATGAGCTGTGATTGGACATGTAACTCTCGTCATCACTGCTGTGATGATTGATGGTTATCAGTGTATTACAATGGTTTAAAACAGATATCAATATGTCAATAATTTGGTAAATCCACATTTTATCAGAAAATAAAATATGGTTTATTACTGTAAATTTTAAGTTAAGTTTGTAAAACCATTAACGTTCCTACCGTATTTTTTAACGGTAAAGTTCTGGCAACCACAGCTGCCGGATTTTTACTGTAAAATTTACGCTTTATTTTTTACAGTGTATTTTAGAGTTGAAAAACTAGGAAAAATATATATTGAATAAACATTTCCATGACTTTGTGAGTTTTGAAACCCTGTTTTGTAAGCAACTGAACAGTGTGAAAGACGTAAAAGCGTTAGTAAATATGGACTAAGTTATTTTCTTTTTCAATGATTTATTCAGTTAACACCCAAAATAATGTACTTCAGTTGTTCCAATAATATTCAGATGTCAAACTACTGCTAAATATTTGGCGATATTGTCCGGTGTAGTGTATATATTTAACCCCTTAACTGTCACTTGCCTGTATACGGGCAACCTAAATTTACTTCACTACTATTAAATCCTAATCTAGTCATGACAAACTGTATATCGTTGGAAAGGTCTAAGACTCCTAAATAGATATTTTAGCGCTGTTTTTTCGTACAAATTATGAATGAACAGTAATATATGAATTTATGACAAGAGTGCGACAATGCGTCATTACAGGAGTTTCTGACCTTTGTCACAAAAAGTCGACGTACACACTTTTAATAATTGAAACATTGGTTTTTAGTGCTAAAAGTTCATAATAAAACATAATTAGTATTTGTCAATAAAAAAGATAAAATTATATTTTAAAAAGTAAGGTAAGAAGTCCTCTAAAAAGTATAATATAATATATAAATATTATTTTTTTTATTATTGTTATGTCATATTTTAGTAGTTATCATAAATTAGGTTTCATTTGAAAGCTTACGAACTCAGAATTCATCCTGTGAAACCCGTTTTGAAATTGGACGTTGCGTTACCATAGAAACGGTCTTTATTATTAGGCCCCTCCCCTTTTGGGCATCATCTTTCATAATTTATTATGAAAACCTTTTCTAATCTTGACAAAACTGATATTGTTAGAAAGGTCTGAGTCTCAAGATTCCATATTTAGTGACAGAAGTGATATTTTGATAGAAATTTATTAATTAGTCATGGCAAAATGCATACAATTAAATCCAATGGAATTCAATGGCGCCCGATGGCTATTTTTGGTACTACGCCTAAACAAAATCTCATGGGAACTTCAATTTTTGTGATACCAACTTCAAATTTGCAACACAACTTGGTTAGATATATAGCTTTCATTTTATAGTGAAAAATATTTTGTAAGATATTTATTTCATAATTAATAAAGTATATTTGGTTTACTGTAAATTATAACTTCCATAACTTTTTCATACTTTTAATTTTTTGAAGTGCTTTCACTTTCACTTCAGTGTTTTCTTTAAAACAAGGCCAAATGTAGGTCTACATTCCAAAGCATTCTTGAATTACAACCCTTTAAGTTTGTATAGTCAGTGCATTTTAATGTTAATTATCAAAAAGGGGGATGACAGTTAAAGGGTTAACAAAATGTCACTATTAAAATGACAAAATGAACACAATTTTGCAAATATTCCTTTCTGGACGTATAGTTTATATCGTAGTTGTTACTTCAGTGGTTATTTTGTTACAGTATGTTGAATGGTAAATGTTAAGCTTGTTGAAGCAGACCGAAATATCTCCATAGTGAGGATGATGTTGTCATGGAAACAGCGTTGGGTAGGATCACAGCATTATTTAGCATGATGACAGCTCTTCAGCTAATGTTTGTTTAGAGGTTACAGTGGAGAGAGTCTCATTAGATATCTAGAACACCCTGATGATACTCGCACTGTGGGTTTGACATGCAGAATAATCGACGCTAATAAACACCATGAGGCAGGGAAGAGCAGGAAACATGAGACCAAGTGATGGTAAAAATGAGTTTGTTGGATAATATTAGTTGCCAATTTCAATCAGTCGGATCTGACCGTCAAGAAGTTATTATGTTAAGCAAAGCAAATGCAATGGAAAACAGCTGCTTCATGATATCATCCTGTGATATTAAAAATAGTGAGACAGAAACATGTCTTTATCTCTAACTCAAGACAACACAGCACACACGATTAAACAGGAACAGAGGTACCAGTATATGGATATACAAAATGAAATAAGAAAACATGTAAAGTAGTCTAATATTGAAGAGGTAAAGAAACAACACATGGTTTTCTTTAAGCTGCATAAAAAATCTGTTTAAAAAGTTGAGTTGCTGCCTTTTACATATAATCAAATTGGCTGCACAAGTCATTTAAACTTGAATTATATAAAACTGACTTTTTTTTTCCCTGAATCTCATTTAAAGTCACACGTCATAGTTCTTTGAAATAGGGGTTATTCACATAGACAGTAAAAGGTTATTCACCGTCTCCCCTACATTTAGATTGGTGGGCAAACATATTTCTGTCTCAGTGCATGTCGCGAGTAAAAGAGTAAAAATTACTTCTTGTGGACACAACGAGTACAAAGAGCAATGCAGATTAAGAGTCTGCACAAACACTACAGTTATTCTCTAAATCACTATTTATATTATCCGTGTCCGTATCCTTTTATCAAATATTCTAAAAAAAAACAGGTTTCAACATTGCGATTCTATTACACAGTCGTTATAGGTCTACACTCTTTCATTCATGTTTAAACTAGAGCCCGACCGATAAAGGATTTTGAAGACCGATACCGATACAAATATTTTGGGGTTTTAAAATCTGATATTCCAATATATCGGCCGATATTTGTTTTTATGATTAAATATTGTTGGATTTCACACACGTGTAAAAGAAAAGCTAACTTTTCTCCAAAATATGGGTTTGATACTTTTTCTCTATGTCTAAATGTTCAATCCTTGCAAGTATAACTTACATTTAACTAGAGATATGCTAGTTATAGACCATTTCACAAGATGTAAACAACACTGGTCCAGAAACACTTCCTGTTTCAGTTTGTAACTGTTTTCTTTATTTCACATGTAAAGAAAGCATCTTAAAGATGCTTGTTTAACTTTTTGATTCATATTTATATGTTCTGTTGGTTTTATTTTATCCCAGCTTTAATGTAGTGTTAAAAAACTGAAACAGGAAGTGCTTCTGGACCAGTGTTGTTTACATCTTGTGATATGGTCTATAAATACAGTAATCATTACTTTATTTAGGCAGAAAAAGCTCATTGTGGTTTCCAAGCTCATTAATGTTAACGTTAGCGGTCTTCCACTGATGATAGCGGCGTTAGCTAGCTTTGTGGTTAGCTAGTCTATGATGAGCCATAATTTAGCAATGGATAACATCATACTGCAAATTGTAAAACATACATTTTCAATATAACAGGCCAACGAGAGATGATTAAAGCATGTTTCGCCCGTTTTTATTTTTTTAAATATTCATTTATCGGCCATTATAACTGCCGATACTGATATTTTGGAAAATGCCTAATATCGGCCGATAATATCGGTCTAGTTTAAACTCAATACACTTAAAGAAACGTAGACTATTATTAAGTGCATCACTTCTATATAGATTTATATATTAAGTTGCTCTAGCAAATTAATAGGCCTTATGTTAACATTGCAAACATTTTTCAGTTAAAACAGCCCAGAGAGTACGCGTACATCCGAGAGACGTCTATTTGATGTCCTATTTACATCTGGAAGACGTATTTTTTAGAGCATTTGCTCATCTGCAATACGTCTATAGGAAGTTTCCTGTCAGATGTAAGTAAACAGCAGATGCTTTCCAGATGAAGTGTTCTTTAACTTGCAGACGTGCTATCCGGGATACATCTGACAAAACGAGCTCTCTCATACCTTTTCTTTGGCGTTTAAATCTTTTTTTTACAATAAATATTGAATTCTTGGTCACAAAGAACTTTTAATTCTTTGTCGAGGTACTGTGCAGTTTTACTTGCTTTAATTACCCGGGCTTAAAAGTTAAAAAGGAAAAAAGGAGCAGTATAATTAAATGAAATGCATTTGTGGAGAGATTGCTATATTTACAAAATCACGTGCTCATGTTTAGCGAACCATGCACTATCACTTTAATTGTGCGCGCCCACAGCATCTGGGACGCGTCCGCGTGCACCGCAGTGTGAACGCACTAGCCTGTGGATGTGGGTACGGTGAAAATACACACTGCAAACGGACAATGTGTGAAACGGGCGTTACAACTGAATAAAGAAGACACAGATTCACGTAACTTAGATTAATAAAACACAACTTACACTTGCACTTAGTTCTGCGGCTGCCTGTTCTTTGAAAATGGATGGGACGGCCGTTTTCTTCAGACGTAGTACAATCTTTCTGGGTCCATATAGCATTTTCTCCACGTAGTCCTCCGGTGCAAAATGCTCTTCGCAAACACGATACTGGTTGATTTTGTAGAGAGGTGTTGAAGGACAGATCCCCAGAACAGCTAGCCATTGATTCCCCAGGTCCACATTAGATGGGATTCTGTGAAACATTAAGTTCGTGTATTTCCTTGGCTTGTTCTCACAGCCTTTTGCTATGCAGGTAATTACCATGTTTGCGGTAACTTCTCAAACTCTACACAATCCAAAATCAAAGATGCTCGGTGCAGTCACGCCGGTGTGTTGACGGAAGTTGCGTAATATCTCTGCGCCCAACAAGTAGCAGTGCTTCACCCCCAATATAGTCCAAGTCAATGATATCTCCCTAGGAAATCGCCTAGTTAATCCACATAGCTGTTTGTACTCGTTTTGAATACGCAGGGCACAAGAAGTCATTCGTTTTTTGGATCACTTTTACTCATGACACACTATCTGGCAACAACAGGATTCCAGTCAGTATGCTAAGCTAAGCTAAGCTAGCGGCGGCGCTGCCACACTCAGACAATGCATGCACTGAGACAGAAACGAGTTTGCCCACCTATATGTAGGGGACACTGTGAATAACCCCTATTAAATAATAATAATAAAAACGGTGGCTTTGTTCCTTTAACCAAAAACTTAAAGAGGGATCACAAAAATTGCTTTCTGCTTCCGAATCCAAATAAAATGGATTATTGTAGATACTGTATTTACCCAGAAAGTTAATGGGACAGTGCAAACCAGCCAAACCAACAGCACCTCAAGTCTCTCTTTCCCTCTGTCACCTTCTGTCCTGTCCTGTCTAATGTCCTTCATTCTTGACTGCATTAATAGTATCCCTACTCTCCAGTGGATAAATATTTCAAGTAGTGTCTTCTTAATGGCCCATCAGATAAATTCATGAAGACCAGCTAGTCCTCACAAGGTTAGGTTAAACTTAGAATCTGAAAAATTTACAAAAATATTCATGAAGTTAAAGTTGTAATGTTAAAAAAAATAAAAAATGCATGAAAGCCAACTAAACTCTAAACATACATAGATAGGCTACAAGTAAGATGGTCCATTACTTTTAACCAATAGTGGCATTAGAGTAAAACAAAAAAGAGAGAAATTATATATAGTTATTACATTACATGTAGCCTAATTATACTGTACTAAAAATGAAATCTAAATTTACGAATAATTACATTTTATATTCATATTATTTTTTATATTTATATCTTGTATTTGATAGAAAATTATTTTTAACAAAGCTATACGTTTACAATAAAATACTACTATTTAGGGGTGTGACGAGACGTTTATCTCGCAAGACGAGACACAAGATTGGGTTCACGAGATGAGATTTTAATAGAAATCCTGAATGACAAAATTCATAACTGGAATAAATAGTCTGCAGGTGCATTTTTTAAATGTTTTAACTAACAATCTTCATTTTTATTCCATAAAGCAAGTTTTAAATTAATTTTGACTCGCAATTAATCACATATTTTTATATATTCTACATGTCTCTTGATTTCTTTTTGTCCCATTATTTTTTTTTTTCTTCTAATTTTAATGCTCTTATCAACATGAAAAAGTGGATCGGCTTGCTTTGTGCAAATGTTTTTTATTGAAAACAACATTGGCATATTGTGTTCAATTTCACACTAAAACATTCTGACTTGGAGCAAATAATCTCTCACACAATGTAACACTGTCCATCAATAAAAGGGTGAAAGGAATACTGACGCATCCAAAAATGACTACCTTCTTTTCCTTTTAATTAGGTGAGCAATTTCCGTAGTTGCTCACTTCTCTCAGCAATGCCATCTATGATCTGATCACTATCCAAGGCCATTAAAACATCTCTTTCTGAGGCCATGAGCATGAAAGTGTCTCGATGCTGTTGTGTGAGAGAGCTCCTGAGCCTACACTTTATGAATTCAAGAGTGGAAAATGTAAGAAAAAATGAAGTGGACGTCGAAGATCTCAAAAATGATGTTTATTTACAGCATAGCAGTGGCAAGGCACACGAAGCACCTTGGGTTCACCGGCGTCAGAATGAACCCCCAACTCATCCCAACGCAAACAGTATTAAATCCGTCTTCCCCCTCAACATGTAAATGAAGCTTTCTCTTACATGTGAATCAAGTTCGTCTTCTCTTTCAGCGTGGAGCTGAAACTCTGTCTTTAAATGTAAATTGCAGTGAACGATACAAGTGGTGCCTCCATGTCTAAGTCTTTGTTATTCCCAACTCTGTCTTTAAATGTAAATCGAAGGGAACGATGCAAGTGTTAGAGGGATACGGTCAAATGTTTAAAGGTGATAATGTCTCTCAGAAACTCCCTAATCAAGATGGTTCTTGAATACCCACCGTCTTTCCCACTCTATAGGTGATAAACATGACTCTGTGATACGTTTAAGATTGTAAGGAATTGATTCTATGATAAATAAGCTCTTTTAAGTGAAGGAACATTTCAATATAATCTATATTGGAGTGGAAGTTTGATCGGAGCAGACTATAATTTCTTACAAAAAGCTTTGTTCGCAAGCTACCTGGGTGACTGACAGTGTAAGTAAGAACTCCCAAAATAGGGTATGCATTGGTCAATAGGGTGTATTGACTAAGAATATGGTAACAACATACTGGACAGTTCTTGCAAGATGAACAGCTCTTGTTCACAATCGTCAACTTCAGGGACATCCTCTGTTGTCCTGATTGTGTATTCATCAAATGTTATTTTTTTTCAATCTAGGTCACTGTTCAGCCAGACTTGAGAGCTCACTTTGTAAATTAGTCACTGTTGCGGCACTGTCAAACTTAAGCAAGCATTTACATAGTTCTGCAGAAGATCGCTTGTGCTGGCTAAAACCTGGTCAAAGTTCTTAGGGAAAGTTCCAGAAAAGCCAAGTCGGCGTACAAGTGCCGTTACTCAGAAACTGTTGATGAAATTGATCAAATTATGGACCTCAATTCTATCTGCATCAGTAAAAGTTTCATGTTCAGCCATCTCTCCAGGCGTAGTTTTCTTCCTCCGTATCCTTTTTGATGGATTTCCATGTCTGTTTCTGCATCCCGCTCCAGTGTCTTACTGTTGGCCCACTGAACAAATGTGTCAGAAGATGCTTTAACACTCTCAAAATCTCGTGCCACTCTTTAGGAGACAATCATACGATGGGTTCCTACGATGATATCCATGCCACTTGTCTGCAGATATTTAGACACTGGAGAGGTTACATCAAATATCGTTAGGAATGAGGATAGTCTCATATTTCAGAAGACCTTCAATGAAGCTGTAGTGAAGATAATAGGTAGACACGTGCTAGTTCTGGATTTATCACCAAGTTCACTCAGGTGTGTTGGCCAGAGCACCGCTTAAGGCCAAATGTTTCAGAGCACGAATAAAGAGCGAAGAAATAGTTCAGATTCTGTTTCTTTACTCCTCTTTCTTGTAATTCTGTGAGTATGTGTGTGTGTGTGTGGTTTCTATAAAGAGATAAATTACAAATGAATAAATCAAACATATGCAAACACTCATTCCTCTCTATGCTCTAATATACATTACTAAACAAAAGTAAACAATAATCAGTGTAAAACTATACAGCATATCTCTTAAACTCTAATACTGTAAGAATAATGTAAAGATTCAAACTCTTATTATAAAGATCCTCAGATTTTCTATTATAAGTTAAATTCCCACTAACATCACTTACTTCTTATACTCAACCACAAAGTACTGATCAATCCTAACAACAAATATAAAGTATAAACATATCTAAACACGATATTACATATCGTTAACTCGACGTACTAAATCAGATAAGTCGAAGCTTGAACGTGAGATGTATACGAACGCATATAATTAGCACCTCAGTCGCAAATCGACTCCTTAAACTCCTAACTCTTATCCACATCAAATAACAGAAATAACTAGTTTAACAAATAATATAATATCACAGATGTACTTACTTTTTTCATTTACGCACACTAAGGGAAAGTGCAGCTCACGCAACCGACCGACCAACCGACTATCTCTACTGCATTAGTTAATGCTGCGTTCATGTGCTATGGTAATTATGGTAAATACCAAAAGCCGACGTGGAAAATGCACATGAACACCCCCTCATGTGGTATTTACCACTGGGCAACTCGTAGAATATTTTGATGGACGAGTTGCCGAGATGAAAATAACCTTTGACCATTTTAAAATGGCGGAGAGTGAATGGTATATATATATATATATATATATATATATATATATATATATATATATATATATATATATATATATATATATATATTATTCATGATCTAGGAAATATACAGCATATTATTTACCTTTTGAGTTTTGATAAATCATTTTCTTACTGTTGCAGATAACATAAGCAATCTAAAATAGTTTTTAAGCTAAATAACAGGTCTGGATCTCCATCTTTTTACCACATTACGACAACAAAAGCACTTGAACGCAACACACTGGTAAATACCAGTTCGCTAGTGGAAAATATCCTATTTACCATAGCACGTGAACGCAGCATAACTATGATGTCAGATAGTATGCAAACCAGCGCGCGCTTCAGCTACCTTACAAGCACTGAATCAACTGAAGAGAATGTGAAACATAAACCCTAATATGGTCAACTACACTAAATAATAGCAACTCTAAAATAACTTTGGGGCCTTTTCTACTGAAGCCTTGTGCCCTTATCCGTGCATTTGTGTTGAAATATGTCTGGTCTTTAATGGCTGGAAGTGTGAAGACGTAGGCTACATTCCACTGTCTGGCTTACCAAAATCGCCAAATACCTTCCTCAACATGCTGTCTTTGGACCACCACCTTGTTTCTCCAATGGGGACGAGGCGTTTGTGTTTTGGGTCTTTGCTTTCGTTCTCTCAGATACACATCCTCTGGTATGATTCCCGAAGGAAAACAGCTGTGTTATTCAAAAGGGAAAAAACTGATCCACTTGCCAACACACTCTCTGTTGTGTCTGCCAGGTTCAACACATGAGAATAGCACCATACGTGTACCTGATTAGGAGATTTTGCAGAAAAAGCAAGGCACTGAAGCCCTTATACTTCCCCTTGCTGAAGTCTAGCTTCATCCTTTCCAGTACATCAGTCAACACCTGGACAAAGTACTGCCCTGTGGATGCCTCATTGTCTGGTGAATGGTGGTAATGACGTTATTGACAGTAGTTTTGGACAACAACGTGATGAGAGCACCTCTTTTGCTTTTCTCACGCTGCTCTATTCTTTGATGAACATGCTTCCAATCTACCATTCCAGATATAAAGGGGCTGGTGTCTGTTGGCTTTGAAAATGCCATACAAATGAAGCAATGTAATGCATGTTTCTCCTCACTGTGACAACCACCTTCTGTTGGTGCCATCCTTACAGCAGAAAGCCTTTTGAATACAAAGCTTTGCTTGAATTTTGTTGGGGGTGGAACTTATGTCAAGGTTTTCTGATGTTGGTACAGTTAGGGCTGGCTATTGAGACAAAATTCACAATTCGATTTGATTTCGATTCACAAGCTTGCAATTCGATTCGATTTCGATTCGATATCGATTATTTTGGATAGTTACAATAAATGGCCATTTTTCTCAAGGGAATCAAATCTCTTAAATGCTGTAAACCATGGGAGTCTAGTTGTAGCCAATAGGCTTCATTAGCCTAATTGTAGCCTAAGTTTTTTAGCCATACAAACACTTAAATTACACTTTTATTTATCTTTATAATAAGACGATTATATGAAGTATAAACATTTAAATGGTGGCTGTCATAAAAACTTTACAGATTTATTCAAATATGCATTAAATATTGAAGAACATTAAGATTATAATGGATATGCAATATGGTGTATATATTTAGCAAAATGCTCCTCTCTGGAGTTTTTTTTTTCTAGCTGACTAACGAGTTTATGTGGGTTTTCTGAGGTAAATATGATGATACATGACATTGATTACAAGCTGTTTAACTGGCTAACAGTTAAACTGTTTAACTTTATTTGGCGCTGTGACTGGTATTATTAACCCGGAAGAGAGATCAGCGCCGCTGTTTCTCTAGAGCTGCGCCAGAGCGATCTCACGCCACAGCGCCAAAACCTTATTTATGTTTTTGAATTTCTAAAGAAAATGAACGTAATTTGAAAATTGAGACTTTGTTTCATATCAAAAGTAACAAAGGACAAAGATTATTGCGATTTTTTGGATGAGCGCAGCCGCGATACAATGATCCATTCATTCAAATGAAACAGGATGACTAATCGATTCTTGAGATTTAAGAATCGATATCGGTTCGTAAAAATGAGAATCGATTAATATCGAGAAATCGATATTTATTACCCAGGCCTAGGTACAGTGAAGAAATCAAAGCTGGGGATGGCTTCCGGACTCTGGCTCAGTCTAACTTCCTGAATCTAAAAGAATGAACTAATGAATAATAATAATAATAATAGGTTAAGTTTATTTAACATATAGGTGCAGTTCATCACCAAATAGGCTCATCTATGTGTTGGCACACTGTTAGCACTAAAATGCAAAAAGACAAAAAATTGTAATACTAATAAAACCTGCCCAGAAAGTCACATGGACAAAAAGGTGCAAACTTCTTGTGTAAGATGTGCTGGTCCTATCCTATCTGCAATGATCATAACTACAAAATCTACAAAGTATAGTAGCATATTTAAATTTCTCTCAAACACCATAACATGCAAATTCATAAATCTTAAAGGGATACTCCACTTTTTTTTTTTTTTTTTTTTTTTTTTTTTGGAAATAGGCTCATTTTACAACTCCCCCAGAGTTAAACAATTGAGTTTTACCGTTTTCAAATCCATTCAGCCGATTTTCTGATATTTAGAAGAATATCAGTAACCATACAGTTTCTGGTCTCATTGACTTCCATAGTAGGAAAAAAAATATACTATGGAAGTCAATGAGACCAGTAACTGTCTGGTTACTGATTGAGATTGTGTTTGTTACTCACTCACTCTTACGAAGGCTTGTAAGCTGCAACTCGTAGGTGTGTACTTGTCACCAGTTATTAAATGATAAAGCCATGATGAAATAAAGGCTTTTGAACTTTTTCAGCATTATTTGAGTGCCTTGGAATATCTTTATTTTTTTGAGCTGAACCATCCCATACATCCAAAGGGCACCGAGATAAGGAATTCACTCTCTGTGCAGCAGGTTTTTTTTGCATTCGTTGCTTTGTTGTTTTCAGTTCTGTTTTGTCCGTCTTTACTCGTCTCCAGTTGCTTGGATGTTTTCTTGTTATTGTGTTAATAAGCTGCTATGCTGCTCTTTCTCCTCTTTCTCATTTCTGAAACACTCCACATTACAAATGAATTGGATTGTTTTCCACATGGATTTACTTTTCGGTTGTCATGGCAGCAGTGTGTGTAAATGATTTCAATGGTAGCCTGAGATGTCCAGGTTGCTTTGCTAGCTTGCCATTACATTCCTGACTTTCTCACCAAATTAGATAAATTAATTAAATCCCATTCAAAAAGAGACCTGTCATTTGTATTAGTGTGTGTTTGCAAAAAATAAATAAATAAATAAATTACCAAAACATCTGCAATAATATAATAAATTATATAAGCTATAATGATGTTATATATATTATTATCTTTAATAATATATTATTAATAATAAATTAAATTATTTTAGTTGTAATTGGGTAGTTGACGTGACATGGCTTTTTCACCGTCACAGAAGATAAAAAAAAAATATTTATTTCACATTTTCATCATTTAGAATACTGTAAATGGTTAAGCATTTTCTCGTTTTACATGAATTTGTTGTTTTAATAGCAAAACAAATATATATATATACATATATATTTTTTCACAACTTTGAGCCAAAATCTCAAAATTGTCCTATGGTGTGACGGTAGACAAAATTATTTCATAAATATTACCTTTAATAAATAAAGAAAATAATGAAATGTCATTTTACTGTATTTCTCAAAGATATTATATGCATCAATGTTTCCTTATTGATGGATCTATATGTCACAAGTGTTATCTGTGTTTCTTAGTTTCCCCAGTCTCTGTGTTTTGGTTTAGTCCAGTGTCTCAGTTGTCCCGCAACTCATCTGTGTTCAGTTTCTCTGCCTGTGTCTAGTTAATTTGCCCCAGCTGTGTTTTGTTCCCATGATCAGTTCTCTGTAGATGTAAACCCAGTGTTCTCCCTCACTCCTTGTCGGTTATTGTATATGTTACATTTATTTTGTATGTGTAGGATCTCCTGAGTTCTTTGATCATTAATTTCCTGTTAATAGTTATTCCTCGTCTCCTCGTGCTTTCTGCCTATACCCAATCGTGACAGAATAACCGACCGACAACCTTCTCCATAATGGGTTGCCAGTTAATGTCGGGCCCTGCGTCACCCATGGAGAAGAAACCACCCACCCAGAGCCTTCGTTGCTGGTCCCACCCACCACAGAGCTTCACGTCACCCCCGAGGAGCCAGAGCTTCGCGTCAGCCACGACGAGCCAGAGACCGTCCAGCTAGAGACTCGTCTCGCTGAGACAGCCCTGCCTGGAGGAGTCCTGTCCTTACCCTCTCCGTCCCACTGATCTCACCTGTCCTTACCCTCCCTGACCCGCTGACCTCTCCGGTCCTTATCCTACCCGTCCCGCTGACCTCCTCTGTCCTTACCCTCTCCGTCCCACTGATCTCACCTGTCCTTACCCTCCCTGACCCGCTGACCTCTCCGGTCCTTATCCTACCCGTGCCGCTGACCTCCTCTGTCCTTACCCTCTCCTCTCCTTACCCTCCCCATCCCGATGACCTCTCCTGTCCTTACCCTCTCCTCTCCTTACCCTCCCCATCCCGATGACCTTTCCTGTCCTTACCCTCCCCATCCCGATGACCTCTCCGGTCCTTACCCTCCCCATCTCGCTGACCTTTCCTGTCCTTACCCTCCCCATCCCGATGACCTCTCCGGTCCTTATCCTACCCATCCCACTGACCTCACCTGTCCTTATCCTCCCTGACCCGCTGACCTCTCCGGTCCTTATCCTACCCGTCCCACTGACCTCCTCTGTCCTTACCCTCTCCTCTCCTTACTCTCTCCGTCCCGCTGACCTCTCCTCTCCTTACCCTCCCCATCCCGATGACCTCTCCGGTCCTTATCCTACCCGTCCCACTGACCTCTCCTGTCCTTACCCTCCCCGTCCCGCTGACCTCTCCTGTCCTTACCCTCTCCGTCCCGCTGACCTCTCCTGTCCTTACCCTCCCCATCCCACTGACCTCTCCTGTCCTTACCCTCCCCGTCCCGCTGACCTCTCCTGTCCTTACCCTCTCCGTCCCGCTGACCTCTCCTGTCCTTACCCTCCCCATCCCACTGACCTCTCCTCTCCTTACCCTCCCCATCCCGATGACCTCTCCGGTCCTTATCCTACCCGTCCCACTGACCTCTCCTGTCCTTACCCTCCCCATCCCGCTGACCTCTCCTGTCCTTATCCTCTCCGTCCCGCTGACCTCTCCTGTCCTTACCCTCTCCGTCCCGCTGACCTCTCCTGTCCTTACCCTCCCCATCCCACTGACCTCTCCTGTCCTTACCCTCCCCATCCCGCTGACCTCTCCTGTCCTTATCCTCTCCGTCCCGCTGACCTCTCCTGTCCTTATCCTCTCCGTCCCGCTGACCTCTCCTGTCCTTATCCTCCCCATCCCGCTGACCTCTCCTGTCCTTATCCTCTCCGTCCCGCTGACCTCTCCTGTCCTTATCCTCTCCGTCCCGCTGACCTCTCCTGTCCTTACCCTCTCCGTCCCGCTGACCTCTCCTGTCCTTACCCTCCCCATCCCACTGACCTCTCCTGTCCTTACCCTCCCCATCCCGATGACCTCTCCGGTCCTTACCCTCCCCATCCCGCTGACCTCTCCTGTCCTTGCCCTCCCCATCCCGATGACCTCTCCGGTCCTTATCCTACCCGTCCCACTGACCTCTCCTGTCCTTACCCTCCCCGTCCCGCTGACCTCTCCTGTCCTTATCCTCTCCGTCCCGCTGACCTCTCCTGTCCTTACCCTCCCCATCCCGCTGACCTCTCCTGTCCTTATCCTCTCCGTCCCGCTGACCTCTCCTGTCCTTACCCTCTCCGTCCCGCTGACCTCTCCTGTCCTTATCCTCTCCGTCCCGCTGACCTCTCCTGTCCTTACCCTCCCCATCCCGCTGACCTCTCCTGTCCTTACCCTCCCCATCCCGCTGACCTCTCCTGTCCTTATCCTCTCCGTCCCGCTGACCTCTCCTGTCCTTATCCTCTCCGTCCCGCTGACCTCTCCTGTCCTTACCCTCCCCATCCCGCTGACCTCTCCTGTCCTTATCCTCTCCGTCCCGCTGACCTCTCCTGTCCTTACCCTCCCCATCCCGCTGACCTCTCCTGTCCTTACCCTCCCCATCCCGCTGAACTCTCCTGTCCTTACCCTCCCCATCCCACTGACCTCTCCTGTCCTTACCCTCCCCATCCCGCTGACCTCTCCTGTCCTTATCCTCTCCATCCCACTGACCTCTCCTGTCCTTATCCTCCCAGTTCCGCTGACCTCTCCTGTCCTTACCCTCCCCATCCCGCTGACCTCTCCTGTCCTTATCCTCTCCGTCCCGCTGACCTCTCCTGTCCTTACCCTCCCCATCCCACTGACCTCACCCTCCCCATCCCACTGACCTCACCTGTCCTTACCCTCCCTGACCCGCTGACCTCTCCGGTCCTTATCCTACCTGTCCCGCTGACCTCCTCTGTCCTTACCCTCTCCGTCCCGCTGACCTCTCCTCTCCTTACCCTCCCCATCCCGATGACCTCTCCGGTCCTTATCCTACCCGTCCCGCTGACCTCTCCTGTCCTTACCCTCCCCTTCCTGCTGACCTCACATGACAGCTTTTGTTTTGAACAGCATTCAAAAACAGTCCTTCAGGTCCCATTAATTCTGTTTAGGTCCTTGAAATTGGCTCTTAAATTGTCTTGAGTGTATCCATGTTTTTGTGTGTGTTTTTATGTTATCTGAGCCAGTCTTGTCTAAGACAAATTTCTGTCACTTGTGACAGATAATAAAGTTTTTCTTATCTTATCTTGACTACGATAAGAGATTTCCAGCGTGGAGCCTAACAGAGCTAAATCTCAGCGTGACAGATCAGCGTTGATAAACGGCTTTTCTGTTTTCAGTCGTGTTTACTTGACTTAGCTGAAATGTGCCATTAAATCTAGGCTTGTTCTGCTGGAATGACTGCATTTGTACCTTTTGCCCTGTAACATGCGTCATGACCATAAAAATTCATGAAAGGGAAATGAGGCATAATTATTTCATGCAGTTGGGGATAAAAAAACACAGTAGGTAATTGGCAATTAGTCCAGTGTTCATCAAATCTAGCTAAAGGTGGGGGTGGAGGTAGAAGATGGGCCTGGCTGTGTCACCATGGAAACGAAGGATGCGGTCAGAGCATAAAAGAGTTTCCAGTAGCCTTATGTAGAAGTATGTAGCCTTATGTAGAAATTCACACAGGTTTGAAATGTGAGTAATAGATGACAGAATTTTAATTTTTGGTTCATCAATAAAGTAATTTATTCAATTAATCAGGCAACATGATGCTATCCTGATAAATATATAAAGAACAAACAGGGGCCTGTATCAAATCAAGCTTTCCTCCAGCTAAGAAAAACAATGACTGTTTTTATATTCTGCCAGGCCTGACACACCATTTCAAATAACTTTCTTTGTACAGTCAGGTGCTCATTATTGATATCCAAATATGGAGCAACTCCACATTAGTGATTGCTGATAAGCATAGTCTTGCTGGCAGGTTATTACATTAGTGGACACTCTCAGAAAAAAAGGTACAAAAGCCGTCACTGGGGCTGTACCTTTCAAAAGGGAAAACTTTTGTCCATTTTAGGTACTAATATGTACATTTTAGGTGCTAATATGCACATTTTAGGTGCTAATATGGACATTTAGGTGCTAAAATGTACATTTTAGGTGCTATTATGTACATTTTAAGTGCTAATATGGACATTATGTGCTATTATGTACATTTTTGGTGCTAATATGGACATTTAGGTGCAAAAATGTACATTTTAAAGTGCTATTATATACATTTTAGGTGCTAATATGGACATTAAGCTGCTAATGTGTACATTTTAGGTGCTATTATATACATTTTAGGTGATATGTACATTTTAGGTACTAATATGGACATTTAGGTGCTATTATCTATATTTTAGGTGCTAATATGTACATTTTTGGTGCTAATATGGACATTTTAGGTGCTAAAATGTACATTTTAGGTGCTATTATGTACATTTTAGGTGCTATTATGTACATTTTAGGTGCTAATATGTACATTTTAGGTGCTAATATGGACATTTAGGTGCAAAAATGTACATTTTAAAGTGCTATTATGTACATTTTAGGTCCTAATATTGACATTAAGGTGCTAATGTATACGTTTTAGGTGCTATTATATACATTTTAGGTGATATTATGTACATTTTAGGTACTAATATGGACATTTTAAGTGCTAATATGGACATTTTAGGTGCTATTATGAACATTTTAGGTGCTAATATGTACATTATAGGTGCTATTATATACATTTTAGGTGATATTATGTACATTTTAGGTACTAATATGGACATTTTAGGTGCTAATATGGACATTTAGGTGCTAAAGTGTACATTTTAGGTGCTATTATGAACATTTTAGGTGCTAATATGGACATTTAGGTGCTATTATGTACATTTTAGGTGCTAATATGTACATTATAGGTGCTATTATGTACATTTTAGGTGCTAATATGTACATTTTTTGTGCTAATATGGACATTTTAGGTGCTAAAATGTACATTTTAAGGTGCCATTATGTACATTTTAGGTGCTAATATGTACCCTTTAGGTACTTTTGAAAAGGTACAGCCCCAGTGACAGCTTTTGTACATTTTTTTCTGAGAGTGTAGATTCACCATCTAAATGGGAGATAACCATATAGCGCTAGCTAGTACATGCGAGCATTAGCATAAAAATATGTGTGAATCTGAAACTTGAGATTGTGAAAATGTTTGGATCAAATCCAATGATCAATGTTTTTTCTTTGTCCATGTTTTTTTTTGTACTCACCATCATTACACCCCCCGCTGATGGTCATGGTCAAAGATGAGAGGAAAAGTGGCTGAAGCAGATGAATAGGTGTTGGAACAGCTTCGATGTGCACAGATGTTATTTGTAGAAGTGCACCCAGGACTTCAGTAAATAATTAAAGGCACGCCGTTAGAAAGAGTCTGAACCCTGAGTGTTCCCGTGACCTGTGCTCCTCAGAGCTGTCGCTAATGAGCAGAGCTTCTCATGCATCGGTGTGCTGGGGATCATTGTCTGTTAGGATTGTTTATGGCTAGAGAAGGTCGAACTGTCACTGTGACACAGGAGACGCTAATCTAAGCACACTAGTTTCTCTCCTCCAAATGAAACGAAAAACATATTGTAAGTGCATTAACACATTTTAAAAAGAGAAAAATGCCCTGTCCCGACTCCCAAAAAAAAAAAAAAAAAAAAACACAATCCAATGCAAATTCAGTCCAATCCAATCCTTTGCAAACCAGGGTCCTGCCAAGAGCCTCTGTCCATAATGTCACTTACAAAGAGCAAGCTGCTGTGGGAATGAACATGAGAAGCTTTTACATTAAAAGCTTTAGATAATTTAATAGAACATATTAGGCTGATGTTTTTGGTAATTTGATGATATAAAAAATTAATTGTTGGATTCTCAAAACCTCAAATATGTGCAAAATCACACTCCAGCCTGGTAACCAAAATCGACCACTCTGATATTTAGACCAACAGCTTGCTTGCGATTGTGGTATTGCTTTTATTCAAAAATTGAATAAACAATTAATTAATATTGTGGATGAGGCCATGTTCACACGGACACGGGTATTTTTATAACAGTGACTATTTTTACGCGGTTTGGCCGTTCGTCCACATGGAAACGCAGTAGCAGGACACTGAAACTGAACATTTTCGAAAACCCCTGCCAGGGTGAGTATTTTCTGAAACGCCGGTTGTCGTGTAGACAGCGAAACTGGAGTTTTTGCAGCGCTGACGGCTTCTGATTGGCTAACGTGGCTTTACGGTTAGGTTTATATCGCCGCCTGCTGGTGTTGCATGCTCTTGACAGCGCTTGATGTCTTGTTTTTGCTTTTTCATGTGGATGGAGGTTTTTTTTTTTTTAAACGCAGGAGGGAAAAACTATGGTTATAAAAATACCCGTGTCCGTGTGGACATGAGATGCCGACAGTTCAGTGAATGATTCAGTGACTCATAAACGAGTCGTCGTAAAGAGATTTACAGACTTTCAGCTGTTTGCCGTGAACAAATCAAACAACATTGAAATAGCTCAACACAACAAACGTGGTTTCCCCAAATTGGACTAAAAATGCAACTTTTTATGACTTCTGCAGTCGCCAAGAGAGCATGGCATTGTTTTTCATTGTTATGCAGACAACATCTAACTCTATCTGCCATTGAAATGAAAATATAAACCAGCTCTTTAAAAATTATTATAAGACTGCGTCATGGAAATTAAAGCTTGGATGGCCATGAATGTTTTTAACGAGAGTAAAACTGAAATTGTGAGATTTGGCACTAAGAGTGCCCATGTGGCACATTCTGTGGTTAAAGGGTACCTATTTTGGGTTTTTAAAAATTGCCCTTCATGTAGTGTTTAACAGAGTTCTAAGTGAACGAAAACATCCTGCAAAGTTTTAAACATGAAAGTTCATCGTATACAAAGTTATTGTCTCTCAAAAGTAAGAGTCGACTCTGAGTCGCTGATATGAATCGTTGGAAGAACGATGCTTTTCCTTTGTCTGGTTGACGTCAACTTGACAAGTTATTTGAATAAGAAACGCCCACTTATTGCGCTCGGAGACGCCGAAACCGGAGCTCCAGGGGTGGCGGGCAAATCTGAAACTGGCCCAGGACGGGCCACCCTGTCTGGGCTGGCCAGGGAGGTCTGACAGCATGGAGGTTTGGACCCACCGCACCTTTTTGGACTCTGTCGTTTTTCGAGATCTGGGCTTCGGAAAACAATCATGTCGACGAGACGCTGTGTTTTGAAGTTTTGAACTTTTTTCACCTGCCAAGTGAGGAGTATTTGAAGACTAAGAGGCTGCAGTTCATATATACAAGTACTGCTATACCACACAAGTATAGCCCAAACCTTGTTCTGTGTTCGCGTCATTTTGAAGATGATTGCTTCACAAACCTAAACGCTATAAAGTATGGATTCGCGAGCCGGCTCTATCCTAACGAGCTGAGGATCTGAATCAGGTGTGTTAAATGAGGGAGACATACACAATATGCAGAGCAGTGGGTCGAGGACTGGAGTTGAGAACCCATTTAAGGTGATAAGCGGTCTGTTTTCCACAATCTCAATCACAACTGACTAGGTCATCTGACCAATCACCGCAGATTAGAGTCACGCAAAGGCGGGTTTTGGAAAAAGGACTCGATAAACGATTCATATGGGAGTCGGTGAGCAAATCAAGTAAAAATAAAAGCATATTACAAGACAACAAAAGTGTTTTTTGTCATTGCATGCTTGTAAAACTGTTGTTGGGGACTCCCAGAACAATATTAGGACCATTTTAAATGCCATTATAGGTACCCTTTAAAGCTAGTTTTATCAGTTAAGGCTTTTATCTAATTTCCAACCTTTTTCGTTAAGACAAAATGTCTTCATCTCTTCTCAATGGACTATCTCACGCCTGCAGTTGGTGCAGAATGCTACAGCCAGACTATTAAAAGGAATACGAAAACATGATCACATTTGTCCTAAATCCTTTGGCATATATATCTGTTTGAGAGCTGTGTGTTTTGTCTCCTTTGTTGTTGTTTACTTTATGATTATGGATGTAGAGCACTTTGGTAGACTTCTATTGTTTTAAATAGGCTCTAGAAATAAACTTGAGAATAAATAAACGTTTTAGAAATGTACATTTTTGGTGTGCTCCCAGTTATTTTTGGGATTTAACATTGTGTATGGTGTCATAACAAAGTGAGGCTGAAATTACAGTGGTGTTCTGTTGTAAGAATCCATGGTTCTGAGATGGCAGCGGTTGCTCTAGCAGACAATGGTTTGAAACACACACACATAATAACAGCATTGGGTTGCCAAGGGTTACAGCCTCCGTCTGAGGGCAATTACTGGAATTCTTAAAGTGCGTCCCCTTCTCTTTGTTAAAAAGGATATTTTCTCATTCTCATCTCTCAAACGGTCTGAGACAAACATGATCAAGTGTTTAGAGCCGTCAATGGACTTGTAAAACAAATGAGATTCCTTTTCTCAATTTAACCCGTCAATATCGAGTAAGTCCTGTTTTTAATTGAATGCGCAGCTGTTGTTTTGAGATAAGATCATTTACAAACAAGCTCTGTCGCTCTTTCTGTTGTGGTGTAGACGGAAACTGCTGTGTTGATGTGATTTATTGTGAGCTCTTCGGCAGCGAGACTCACTCCTCCGTGTGTGGAGGACATTATATACTTTGATTAATGCACACTCTTTAAGGATGTTGTTTCAAGTTCCAGTGAAGTAGGTGGTTAATCTGGCACAGATTAATCTGTGGTGTTTTCCTCGTCTTTACAGCACAGGGTCTGTTTAACTTAACCCATTCCCTCTCTGCCTCATCCCTGCTTACACGTTGCAATTATATTATCAACAATAGCGTTCATGAACAAACGTCCACTAGAAATAGCGTGAGAGAAGAGGGAAGGATGTTGACATGTTGTGTTTGCCGGCTCGAGGATGCAAGAACACTCATTAGAATTCCTGCAACATTGGTCCATCTATAGACGTCACAAGAGCATAGCACTTAAAGGATGAGCCTGGGAGGAAGTTCATTTAAGAGAGAGACTAGAATCACACATTTAATCCTCTTTACACTCAATCATGAAGCAAATGCAGTTTTAAAACCAATTTCCCAAATTTGATACTGCACTTTCATCATGTCAGAGGTGAGAATGTTGTCTGGAGAGGTAAAGAGTGAAGGTGAAAGGATGGGTGGAAAATCAGAGAGATGAGAAAGTCAGAAGAAGAGGACAAATAGGGAGAGATGGAAAAAGCTTCATCCTGATGCTGCACAAATATCTGAATCCATAATGAGGGCCCTTTATACATTTGTTGACGTTTTACGTTTGAATTTTCTTTAAATTCTTACATTTCTTTCAATTAAAGCTTCAATTATGTAATTAACTAACAAAACAGCTCCAAAAGTGTTGTGTTATATGTAATGGTTATACATGAATGTTTTAATATACATTTACTTCCATTGTTAAATTACATTTTAGTAATGTAGCTCTCATCAAGGATGAGACTTTTACTGATGGTTTTATGATGTTTAATCTTTATGAACCGTAATCCGTTCACCAAGAGCTGAAATGTATACAAAACATGTAGCTACTAATCAGCTTACATTATACACATTCACATGCGGTCTTACATTTGTGCAAAAACTGGCATATAAACAGACAAAACGATCTTTTATCAACTAATTTAACATACCTTTTGTCTCTTCGGAGGGGCTGCAAGTACTAATACGGCGTTACCACATCTCCGTGTCAAAATGATTGCCGTATATCAAGCTAGATGCCATAAACTGCGTTAGACAAGAGAGCGCGCGCGCTTATCAAAAGCAAAAACAAAGCGCGCAGCTGAATACCGGAAGTTAACCCTTTCAGTACCAAACTTCAAAATAAAAGTCAATCGCCTTTTCTGTAACAAAATACCCTTAATGGTTATTTACAATTACTATTATTTAAAGCTATGATTCCATGAGTTTTTTGTTTGTTTAATGCTCTGTGTAAGTGTTTATCTAACTTCAGAATATTCTCCTATCTCATTCTGCTCCTCCACCTGCGCTTTACTCTGAAACATGCTGCACGTGCAACACAACCATTGTGATTTGATTATCGCACTGAGCCATAACACATTCTCACAACAAAGCAATGCACCCCTCGTCCTCCTCTGTCCCAGAGCCGGATGACAGTGTAGTCTGTCCCCGGACCGAGCTTCTCTCATCCCCCTCTGTCGCAAGCACCCTGGCAGAGCAGACCCCCGTCGAACGCTCGTCCTTCCCTGGTCCCCTCTCAGGACGCGGTCAATGACTGTGTCCCCACACATGGCCACTATGCCTTCCACGTCTGGGCCAGTCATTCCGCCTCGCTGCACCACCGATGGGAAGTTTGTGGTTCGTATGACCCCCATGGCACAGTTGATGGGAGCTTGGCTAGAGTTTCCCAACTTGTCCCGCTGGGTCACTCGGACGATCAGGCTTGGCTACCCGATTCAGTTTGTGCAGTCTCCTCCCCGCTTCAGGGGTGTCCGCTCTACTATGGTCGGTCGCAATGCCCCTATCATGAGAGCGGAGATTGCTACCCGGCTGGCAAAGGGTGCGATCGAGACTGTCCCTCCAGCCGAAATGGGGTCCGGCTTCTACAGGCCGTACTTCATTGTCTCGAAGAAAACCGGTGGGTTACGGCCAATCCTGGACCTCCCTCGACACTAGGGTTGGGTATCGAGAATCGGGTATCAATTGGAACCGGGACTAACTTTTCATTTTTCCCGGAATCGTTCAAAAGTTAAAATTTCGATTCCTAGTTTCGATATTCACAGTCCGCCGACCAGAAGAAGAAACCGCTGAACAACACCAACGAAGAAGCGTCTACCGGAGGTGTTGGCATTACCGCGTGAGTCAAACATGAGTAGCTTACGTCGGCGGTCAAAAGTGTGGCTTCACTTTTCTAAAAATAACAAAATCTCGACAAAATGCAAAATTTGTGACGAAAGGAGTATTTGTGACAGAAGGATTAAAGACCGTTGGTTAGCAAGGTTAGCTAAGCTTTTTTGACCCTGCCTCTTAAAAGAATCGGAATCGAGAATCGTTAGGAACCGGAATCGAAACAAGGAATCGGAATCAGAATCGTTCAAATTCAAATGATACCCAACTCTACTCGACACAGACCGTTCCTGCGGTTTGCCTTCGAGGGGCAGGCATATCAGTATGCGGTTCTCCCATTCGGGTTCTCCCATCCCTGTCCCCTCGCGTCTTCACAAAGGTCGTCGAGGCAGCCCTTGTTCCCCTCTGGGAGCATGGGGTTCGCATCCTGAACTATCTCAACGACTGGCTGATCCTCACTCTCAAAACCAGGTTTGCGAACACAGGGACCTAGTGCTAAGGAACTTAGCTTGTCTGGGCCTTCGGGTCAACTGGGAGAAGAGCAAACTTTCCACAGTGCAGAGGATCTCTTTTCTTGGTATGGATATCGACTTGGTCGCCATGTCCGCGCAGCTTACGAGCGAGCGTGTGCAGTCACTGCTGGCTTGCCTGAGACAGTTCGAGGGCAAGAATGCGGTTCCACTGAAACTTTTTCAGGAAGTCAGGAAAGAGTTTTGTTGTTTATTTGATTTTCCTTTAAGCCAAATCTCCTACATTCTTGCTCTTTTGTTCTTGTTGGTAACTTGGCACATTTTTAAAATGCTACGCCCCTACTGCCCTTAGATACAAACGGGACGTAACTAGGGTTGGATATCGAGAATCGAGTATTGTTTGGAACGGGGACTAACTTTTCGTTTTTCCCGGAATCGTTCAAAAGTTAAAATTTCGATTCCTAGTTTCGATATTCACAGTCCGCCAACCGGAAGAAGAAACCGCTGAACAACACCAATGAAGAAGCGTCTACCGGAAGTGTTGGCATAACCGCGCGAGTCGAACATGAGTAGCTTACGTCGGCGGTCCAAAGTGTGGCTTCACTTTTCTAAAAATAACAAAATCTCGGCAACATGCAAAATTTGTGACAAAAGGAGTATTTCCTTCAGAAAGACCGTTGGTAAGCAAGGTTAGCAAAATCGAGAATCGTTGGGAACCGGAATCGAAACAAGGAATCGGAATCTGATTCAGAATCGTTCAAATTCAAACGATACACAACCCTAGACGTAACAGTAAGTTTGTGCGTGAGTATACCCATAATATGCTCAGTATCCATAAGAAACTTGCTCAGACAAGAGTGCTTTCAGCTTGAAATATTTACACAGTGATAAAATATTGAAACAGTGGCGTGATAGGGATCTATACTCAGTGGAGATGGACCTGACCTGGATCTTGTTCCTGTGTTGGGGACTTTTAGCATTTGAAATATTAATTATGATTCAAAACAAAAGTATGATCTCAGACATGCCGTGTTAGCATGTAGTGCTAACGAATGTCTTTCTGTCTGCGATATGCGTGAAGTAACTGATTTTTGTCGTGAAATACAGTTTTTTAGAGCGTGCCATGTCAAAAAACATTATTTTAAATGCTCTGAGATGAGAGCTTTTCACCATTTTCAGGAAATACATTATGTTCATTTTCATAGCTTAGTAGGGCTGCAACTAACGACTATTTTAATAGTCGACTAGTCACCGACTATTGAAACGATTAGTCGACTAATCGGATAATTATTACATTTTTCTAAAATTTAGCATGAATTGCTTTAATTCTGTGGAAAATGATAGTAAACACAAGAAAGAAGGGGGTACTTCAATAAAAAATGCATATTTTATTGAACTTTGCTGCTGATAGGCCGATTCATACTAAAAGTAAATAAAAAATGCCCTGTCTAAAACCAATTAGGCAGAGTGCTTGGTCAGTATAGACATAATTATATGAAGAGTTTGGTTCCAAAACGCTATAAATCCATTTTAATGAATTTGAGTAAAACTGTGTTTTCTTTAGCAAGAAAATGGGAAGATGTTTCAAATTTTCACATAGCATTTGTAGGTTATAATATCAATAAAAAATTAAATCCATGTTTTGATTTTCAAAGATTTATTATAAAAACAGATTATTTTTCCCCAAAATGCAATAAATCCATTAACTTATTTTTTTCAAAATGCAATTAATCAAAAAACTTTTATACACATTGAATTTCTTGTGTAATCATATAAATCCATTGCTTTAATATAACAATATTCTGTAACACTTTAAGGGTACAGGTCATGAATTATCATGAATTCACGGATAAAATGAATCATGCATGAATTATGCATTCATTCATTCATTATTTTCATCAGGAACTAACAACATTTTTTAACAGTTCAACGTTTTTCATTCATTACTTCATGGATGAACAACACCTTAATTAAAACATTAACTAAGATGAGCACATCATCATGAATTATGATTTATTAAGCGTGATCTAACGTTACTTCTGCATATCGTTGTTGTCAACCTAGGGATGTCGCCGCTGAGCTTTTTTTGACGGCGATCAGCTGTAAAATGGCTTGGTCCTGCTCGGTTTTCGTTGACTTTGAATAAAACAACTGAAAGTTTTTCAAAAGATCCCTGGGGTCAGTGTGCCAGCGTGACAGAAGTTTGATGCTGTCGCGTGAGAACAAGCAACAGCCGGCATTTCCGTTACTGTTTACATTGCGTGAATGGTGCGTTGTGATCGGTTAAGCGGATATGTTGCATTTTGCAGAAAAGGGAGACTGGCGTTTGTCGCGGTTTGGAAAGAAAGTTCGCCTTATAGTGCGTAAAATAAGGTAAATCTTACCGAGGCGAGTCAAACTCCGTTTTATTCAACTGTCCGACGTGCTTTCTCTTTAAATGTTCGTGCATCACCGAGGTGCTGCCGTGATAGCAAGGACTGTCTGCTTTGCATGATACAGGTAATCTTTTTATTCACCGTATCCAGGCTAAAATGCTCTCAAACTTTAGATGTTTTGGTATGTGCAGCTGCTGCGTTGGACACTGCCATTTCTGTATGTTATCGCTCAGCAGAGAAGCGAATGTGCTCGGTCGGAAAAAAACAAAAACATGTCTGGCGACAATTCGACAATGAAATTCATTGTCGACTATTTCTATTATCGATTTTTGTCGACAACGTCGACGAATCGTTGCAGCCCTATAGCTTAGATATTTTTGAGATACATTATTTAATTTTTTGAGAGTCCTCACAAATAGATGCCGACTATATGTATAGATATCTCCACCAAATGTTTATATATAGAATTACAAATGTTGGATTGCTACTAGGAATGAAACGAGAATGTTTCCACTGTGATGGACCCTGAGTCTGTCCAGTGTCCAAGTTGTCCTTTGCAGCTGGTGTTTCCATTGTGAGGGCCTTTGACGTCACTTTTTTTAAATGGCAGGGGTTCTTGTGTTGCCATGGTGAGATGCTGTAACCCCAGTCACAGCAGGTGTTGGTAAGACAGGAGCTTAATGAGACACGCAGGCAAATAAAGGTTCTTCTCTCCAAGAGACAACTCTAATTATAGTAGTTAGGAGAAAACGTCAAAGAATGACATCATAGGAATGCTAATGAAATATTTTTTCATTGGCTCATTATTCGTTTTAATTGCTGTCACATTTGGCTGTAAATGGTTCGATGATACAAGTTATAAAACGGTTAGTTCGAATCCTTGATTCTGATTGGTCAATAGCTGTGCTTTATTCATGATAACACACGGCTATGACCGCTTCACCCAACGACTCTATGCATCACTGCGCAACACTGCTGTTCCTCGGTTGTGTTTATTTGAGCGTTCATGCATATTAAACACTGGAGCGTTGTTGCTGTTCACGGTCAGGGACTATTTTTTCTAGCGGAAGGAAGTCTTTTAGTGATTTTACCTCATGAAAGTTGCACTAATACATATTTTTTTTTTACTTTAATATTTGTATTGTGTGGTGATCGTTTTATAAAAGCAATAAGGTACTCATGGCAAGTGCTGTATGGTGAATAAGTGACGGCTGAAGGGGTTACTCCGCTCACGTCGAGCCTAACAACGCCCTTCAGCCATTACTTATTTACAATACAGCACAGCCTCTTGTACCTTATTGTATCTAAATAAGCTGTTGTAACAATCGTACTTTGAATATGACATATGTAATTCAGAATGGCAGGCATTAGCTGAGCTCAAGTCCAGTGTTTCCCAATGCTTGGTCCTGGGAAACTCTAATCCTGCTCATTATTAGATGTGGTGTGTCCAATTAGGGACACGTACAGTGCCTGGGTCGCTCCGGGTTCATGATTAGGCAACACTTCTCTATATCAGTACAGTTGGTGTTAAGAGTGTAGAATCCTTAAAAATAACCTTGTTGTTATTACAGCGGTTTCCAAAGAGTTTGTTGAATATTCATGCAGAACATTTAATGTGAACTAGTACCACAATAGTAAATGTGTACTGTTCGTTGAACGTGATTTCACCAAGTACCACATGTTCCTGGAACAACTTTCCAATCAACCACTTGGATTTGAGGGACAAGTTTACAGTTTATGTCAAGTTTAGGCTTGGGACCATGATTGAAGTGCTTAAACATCGGTGTTATTCACCTACCATTACCCTCTGATTTTAGGGAAAAGTAATGGGTAGGGTTAGGTTTAGGGGTAGGGATTGGGTAAGGACTACATTTTGGGACAGGAATGTTGATCCAGGACCATGACTTTTAAACTTTCTTTAGAAGTATGTAGTAACACTTTAGTCATTACTTTAGTCATTACTACTAGTTCCCATGATCTTCACTTTAGAATACGGATCCAAATATTTAGTAATTCCCATAGAAGTATGTAGTAACACTTGAGTCATTACTAGTGTGTTACCATGATTCTTACAGTAGTTACTAATGAAAAACCAAAAAAGTGTAGAATCGTCTAATCACTCAAAGATATGCACACACACACACACACACATGAGCTAGGAGACATATATAAAAAATATTTTTTGGGGAGGTAAATGATAAAATAACTGTATATGGTCTTCATGTCATTCCAAACCTATATGCAATTTTTTCCAGTTCCAACAGATCGCAAAAGAAAGTCAGCAAAATCTTCATACATCTGTTTTATACATGCAGAGTTCAAAGTGATGGTGTCTGTCATGTTCCAAAGAGGACAACAACAACAACCACAACAACAACAACAAAAAACTATTAGAATAAAAGTAGTCAAAACAGGTCACTATCTGGAAAGGTTGTGTTTATTCTGAGAAACAAGTAAATTATACATTGATGAGTTCTCTTCAAAAATATCAGTGTGTGTTTTAAACAATAAATTATTTAAGGTAAAATAACTAGCAGTGCTGGTACAACACACATACTGTAGTACTCAAACAGACAATAGATCCTGTCTGAATGATAACGAAAACAATACAAACATATTTGAACAAGTTGCACTAACCTGTCAGTAACTGAATTATTCGCTCTACCCATCCTTTAATTTAGCGGTGCGACTCACTTTTTGTACTTCGAATTCTGGGTGAAATATCCTTCTGAAATCCAGTGAAAGAACAAAACAAAACAAAAAAAGCAGCACAACTGTCTAAGCTATCTGTTCAAGGGCCTTGTGATTTTTATCTGTAAATTGAACTGTCTATATTGCAGCTGGACTGTGAAGACCAAAAGCCCATGGATTGACATTTGACGCTAACTCAGTTTTAAAATCTGGTCTCTGAGGTGCCTCTCTTCAGACAGTTGCTCATAAATTCGTCATGCTCGAAGCTCAAGTTATTGTGAGACCTGGAGATCATAAGAAGTTTCTCCTTTTTAGTGTAGTCCTTCTTCACGGCCACCGGGGGCACTAAAAGCCTGTCCATAGGGTCCTCTTTGTCCTCCAGTTTAGTGTATCCTTTACTATTACTGCGGTCCAATCTGGGCCAACTCGGGTGTTTCCTCTGTTCGGGCTGGACGGTCAGCATTGTGGGCACTCTCTCTAAATCCAGAGATTTGGAATGGGCTGACAAAACGTGGAGGGAGCTATTGGAGCCGAAGTCTTTACGCGCAGCTCCAGGTGACAGGAACCTACCGCTCGTGGATCCAGGAGACAGTGAGGAACGGGAAGATGTGGAGGTAGGGGATTCGGTGGCTGAGTTGCTCCGGAGCAGCAGGGCGCCCGAAGGCTTGAAAGCTTTGGCGACATAGGGAACAGGTACTGTTAAGGACTCCAATGACGGAGGTCTGGAGTGAACCCTGTTCTGCTCCGAGTCCTCCGTGATGCTATCGATGTCAGGCTCGTCAATGACGCAGTTGTTGAGTTTGATGACGGGCAGTGTGAAGGCGCTGATGGAAGACGAAACGATGGAGTGCGTTTGGCATTTCTTGAGCGCGCCACGCTTGTCCTCCCACCGGCGACCACCCTCATCGTGGAACCCAAAGATACATTCAGAACGGTCCTTGTAAGTAGGCGACAACAGGCCAAAGCCACCTCGGGCCTCACTCATTAGACCCTCGTCATCCTCAGCCGAGCTGGTCCTGTGGGAGAACCGGACGTCGCCATCCAGACCGGAGAAGGACATTAGAGTGTTCGCTGCGAGCCTTGAGGCAAACTGGCCATCCAGTCCGAAAGAGCGGATCTCCGTGTCCGTGTAGGGACCCATGTAGGCCCCATTCGTACACTTCTGCTCCTTAATCCGCAGGCTGTGAATGTCTATGACGGTCGAGTACATGTCCTTCATGTGGATAATCTTTGTCTCCCGATCCCTGTTCTCATGTAAGATGGCGTTAGCGCAAATGAAGATAAAAATCCCAATTCCCATAGTGAAAGGACCCAACATCTTCATCTTCTCGGAATGCAGGTGCTTCTCCAAGAATTGCGCAATGGAGCCCACCTGCTCTTGGCCAAGCTGAGTATCGTTCCTGGACAACTGACCTTCTGGAGCCTTCTGGGGGTCCTTATGAGGCCAGTATCCAAGAACAGCCATTGCAATGCCTGCCATGAGGATCAGCACTCCCAAAACCAGGAAGAATCCCGAGGCCGAATACAGTCTGATCTTCCCTCTCACTACCACCACATCAGCTCTAGGTTTACGCTTGGTGTTTTTCTTCTCAGGAGCATGGCCTGGGCTCTGGATTGGTAGATGATACTGAGAGCGGGTGGAGTCTTGTCTTTTCAATGCTGCGAGCCCCGTGATCACCCCACCCGTGGCAATCATTGCTGTGACAATGCAAGCCTGCAAATAAAGAAATAGACAATTGTTTAAATAAGAAGGAGGCTTCCCACTTGATTGAAAACTATCTTTGATATCTGTCTCAGTCCAGGTGTTAGAGAATTTGTTTGCTGAATGCTGGTTTAAGCACTGTTGGGGCTATTGTAAATCTTTTCAATTGTTTTTTAAATGTTACCCTTGTCTTGCTTTATACACAGAGCAAGCAAAACAAAGTCATCAAATATGCATAATTATGAGGTACACAAGAAAAAGAGAACAATAATAGCATAATGGAGCTTTGTTTAAATAATAAATAGACTGCATTTATATAGCACCACCAAAGAGCTTTACATATTGCCTTACATTCACCCATTCATACACCGACGGTGGTGTCAGCCATGCAAGGCTCCATCCAGCTCGTCGGGGGCAGTTGGAGTTAGGTGTCTCTCTCTCTCTCTCTCTCACACACACACAGCTGGGGTTAGGAGTCTTGCTCATGGACACCTCGACACTTGGCCATGTGGAACCTTCCGGTTGGTAGATAACCCACATAAACCAATGAGCCACTACCGCCCCAGAAGATCTCTCCATGTCTTGATCCCTCCACCGTTGTAAATGCAAATGTTTGAAATCAATGATAAAAATAATTTTCTAAAAATTTGATTCTATAAATAAAACACTGAAGCATTAGACGAGAATGACTGCACATTTACAAGTCTGGCAATGTGATTTTGACAGCCAAGGGGCGACCAAGTCTGCAGACCAAAAAATTTTTAAAAAAATTCCATATGTACACAAATGCTCCAACTGTCACAGTCTAGTTGAAATAAAAGGTGAGGATAGGATCTAAGTGCAGCAGGAAAAATAGTATTATTAAACAAAGCACTCAAAAACCTAAACCTCAGGGCACAAGAACAGAAACAACAGGGGTATTATACAACGAGAACTGAAAGAGAAACAGGGTTTACATACACAACCAAAACAATCAATTAAATGAACCTCAGGTGTAACTGAATTAAGCAAAGCAACAAACACTGTAATTAACACTGGCGGGAAAACTAGAACAAAGGAAATATACTAACACAGGAAAACTGGATATATCCCCCCCATCAGGAAGGTGCATCCTCACGCCTCAATAATAACAACAAAGTCTAACAGAGGAGGGTGGGAAGGGGCGTAGTTGGGGGACGCAGGGCAGAAACAGAGAGCAAGAGGGGTCAATGTGGAGATTAAGGTGGGTGGAGCCAGGGTGGAGGTTAAGGTGGGTGGAGACAGAGTGAAGATTAAGGTGGGAGGAGCCAGGGTATAGGTTGAGGTGGGTGGAGCCAGGGTGGAGATTACAGTGGTAGGAGCCAGGGTGGAGGTTAAGGTGAGTGGAGCCAGGGGGGAGGTTAAGGTGGGAGGAGCCAGGGTGGAGAAAAAGGTATGAGGAGCCATGGTGGAGATTAAGGTGGTAGGAGCCAGGGTGGAGATTAACGTGGGAGGAGCCAGGGTGGAGAAAAAGGTAGGAGGATCCAGGGTAGAGGTTGAGGTGGGTGAAGCCAGGGTGGAGGTTAAGGTGAGTAGAGCCAGGGTGGAGATTAAGGTGGGAGGAGCCAGGGTGGAGGTTAAGGTGAGTGGAGCCAGGGTGGAGGTTAAGGTGGGAGGAGCCAGGGTGGAGATTAAGGTGAGTGGAGCCAGGGTGGAGGTTAAGGTGGGAGGAGCCAGGGTGGAGATTAAGGTGGTAGGAGCCAGGGTGGAGATTAAGGTGGGAGGAGCAAGGGTGGAGATTAAGGTGAGTGGAGCCAGGGTGGAGATTAAGGTGGGAGGAGCCAGGGTGGAGGTTAAGGTGAGTGGAGCCAGGGTGGAGGTTAAGGTGGGAGGAGCCAGGGTGGAGGTTAAGGTGAGTGGAGCCAGGGTGGAGATTAAGGCGGGAGGAGCCAGGGTGGAGATTAAGGTGGGAGGAGCAAGGGTGGAGATTAAGGTGAGTGGAGCCAGGGTGGAGATTAAGGTGGGAGGAGCCAGGGTGGAGGTTAAGGTGAGTGGAGCCAGGGTGGAGGTTAAGGTGGGAGGAGCCAGGGTGGAGGTTAAGGTGAGTGGAGCCAGGGTGGAGGTTAAGGTGGGAGGAGCCAGGGTGGAGATTAAGGTGGTAGGAGCCAGGGTGGAGGTTAAGGTGGGAGGAGCCAGGGTGGAGGTTAAGGTGGGAGGAGCCAGGGTGGAGATTAAGGTGAGTGGAGCCTGGGTGGAGATTAAGGTGGGAGGAGCAAGGGTGGAGGTTAAGGTGAGTGAAGCCAGGGTGGAGAAAAAGGTAGGAGGATCCAGGGTAGAGGTTGAGGTGGGTTGAGCCAGGGTGGAGGTTAAGATGAGTGGAGCCAGGGTGGAGATTAAGGTGGGAGGAGCCAGGGTGGAGGTTAAGGTGGGAGGAGCCAGGGTGGAGATTAAGGTGAGTGGAGCCAGGGTGGAGGTTAAGGTGGGAGAAGCCAGGGTGGAGATTAAGGTGAGTGGAGCCAGGCTGGAGGTTAAGGTGGGAGGAGCCAGGGTGGAGAAAAAGGTAGGAGGATCCAGGGTAGAGGTTGAGGTGGGTGGAGCCAGGGTGGAGATTAAGGTGGGAGGAGCCAGGGTGGAGATTAAGGTGGGTGGAGCCAGGGTGGAGATTAAGGTGGGAGGAGCCAGGGTGGAGGCTTTATGGAGACGACTGACTAAGATTAAAATTACAACCAAAAGCCGCACAATGTGGCATCGTGTCAGTATTTATATTCCGAGTTCCGAGTATATTCCTGTAAACGCAGCAACAGGTAGCACCAATAGCTCACCGAGTGCAACCATTTTGATATCATCGACATAGAATGCACAACTCATCTAAAACATTGCCCACATTGTGCAAAATATGTATAAAACAATGTGGATTTTTTTACATAATGTAAATCTTTGATGGGTAATCTACTTCATATTTCAGTGAGAGATATCATTTACATTATATGAAGCTTTTAAAGTCTTAATGCAGGAGTTGCTCGCATTCAAATACAGACACACGCACACTCTGATCCACTATCTTTGTGGGGTCTCTCCATAGACGTAATGGTTTTAATATTGTACAAACTGTATATTCTGTCTTCTTACCTAACCCGACCCCTAAACCTATATGACGCCTGTGAAGCCAATGACTGTTGGTGTAGGACACAAGGTGAGTGGTGCAATACATACACAAAGTTATTCTGCTAAATGGCAACAAAGCTGTGAGAATGTTAACAGAGTCGAAGCTTGAGGATAGAAGAGGTGGAGATTACATAAGCAAATATTAGAACAAAAGCACACATTATATGATCATATAGCCAACAGTCTTCTGTTATCGCCTACAGTCTGGAAACGGGTACTTTCCTCTAAAGAATGCTTTCAATGAGCAACCCTCAATGAGCCATTTCTAATTGGCTGTGAGTTTATCAGCAGCTTCAAACATCTAATCATCAAACATGTGATCCAAAGACATTCTCAATGGCTTGTTATCTCTTTTTCGATATTTTACTTTAGGCATTGGTTTTCAGTAAAGCTGGAGAGGAACTGTGCTACAAGAAAGCTAGTTTAGGAGTATTTCACATTTGCTAATCGCAGGCAACATCCCACTAGTTGATTTGAAACTCAATTTTGGTAGGATATGTTACAACGAATCAAAAGTTTTTGCTGAAATCCTGCTCACCACAGATTCGCACACACACGTTTGTATTT
This sequence comes from Cyprinella venusta, assembly GCA_038021265.1. Taxonomy (NCBI): domain Eukaryota; kingdom Metazoa; phylum Chordata; class Actinopteri; order Cypriniformes; family Leuciscidae; genus Cyprinella; species Cyprinella venusta. The sequence goes on along the minus strand of CM075876.1, from coordinate 1,336,539 downwards.
TTGAGAGAATAATGTTTATACATGGTTATTGAAAAAAATACACAATAATTCATTCATTTCACCACGGACACACAATTCATGCTTATTCATATTCACATTCTTACACAATTCATATTCTTAAGCACTTAAGAATAAATAACTTACAATTCACAATCCTCAGCTGGACCCGTTGCTCCTCGAAGTGAAACTAAACCAGCACTTCTAAGGTAAATTTCCCAGGATTATTATTATGATAGTACTCCTCACAGCGTAGCAAGACGACGTAGAGTACATTAAGCTGATTAAACTTGATGTGTTTTATCCAGCTGATGTGGGCTTCACCTCACGACCAATTCGTACGAATTCGACGAATGATTAAAAAGTGTCTAATTGGTACTAATTTGTACGACCCCAGATAGCAAACTGACATTGAATCAACGTGGAAACATGACATCGAAACAACGTTGATCTGACATTGTTTTGCTCATTGAATTAACGTTGAACCAACGTCAGACGCGTCATTCTTTCAAAACTAACGGAAAATCAACTTGAAATCAACATTGTTTCAACGTTATGAATCAAACCGATTTTCGATTTTCATTTAGCTTTGAAGAATGCCGCGTCTGACGTTGGTTCAACGTTAATTCGATGAGCAAAATCAACGTTGTTTCGATGTCATGAGAGACGTCGTTTCCACGTTGATTCAATGTCAGTTTGCTATCTGGGACCTCACTCATACGAATTCGTACGATTTGTCTAAACCCACGTGATGGGTAGGTTTAGGGGCGGGGTAAGGGGTAGGTCCCTTGGACCATTCGTAAAATATGTACAATTTAGCAAAATCGTACTAATTCGTACGAGTGAGGTTGAATGAATTCGTACGAATTAGCCCCTTTTTAATCATTCATCGAATTTGTACGACTTGGTCATGAGATCGGGTTGGCTTCACAGGTTTGCGTGGACTGTCTCAGATCATTTGCGTTTGAATAGCGCGCGCTCTCAGTGGGCGTGTTCACATTAGCAGATAATGAGCTGCGAGAACTATAATGAGAACGACTAACATCTCACTCTTTCCATACAGATTACATAAACAGGGAATATTTGTCTTTTATATAAATTACTTCATTTAAAAGAAGAGAATTCAAGCTTCATAAAGACATCTCTCGTGCCTGTTTGACTGCGTATTCGCTGAATTACACTATATTTTCGGATGCGTTTCACAATGAACTTCACTGACAAAGAGAAGGAAGCATCACGTTTGTTTTTCTTTATTTGGCGAAAAGCACAACATTTTGTAGTGTATTTTGAGTCTCTTTTGCACTGATATGAAAGAAAAAGAGCTGGTCTCGCTGGCGTGACCTCCGACCCTAGGGGGTTAAGACTAACATATTCATACTAAAAGCCAAAAGAACTTTTGGCTAAATGGTGTATACTGCAGTTTGCCCAGCATGAAGTATTTTTCCTGATAAAATATTTCAGACCTTGGCAAATAGGCAAATACGATTTGATTAATTTACATGACTTTTTTCAGTTCTACAAATCAGATTTTGAAAATTAGACGTCGTCATATATACAGTTTTTCCAAGACAGTGGAAATCCTGAGTATTGCAGTAGGTCAGCGAATTGATTCATTTTAAATTTAAATTTGGTGCATTTTTAAAGAACCTTCAAAGTGTTTATTGTGAACTGAGCCTCTCAAAACACTTTATTATGAGCCACGTCTTCCCTTTAGAAAAGACACAAATTTAATTGACAAGAAAATGCAAAATCAAACCAAATATACAAGATTTTAAATAATTTAAATGTATCAAACTCCAACAAAAACGTCCATCTTCTTCCGGTCGGCGGACTGTGAATATCGAAACTAGGGATCGAAATTTTAACTTTTGAACAATTCTGGGAAAAGTGAAAAGTTAGTCCCGGTTCCAATCGATACTCGATTCTCGATACCCAACCCTACCCGGGACCCGAAGTAATAGATTCGGACCCGACCCTGATCCGGCTGATAATTTAAAATATCGACCAGAACCCGTACGGGTCCCGGGTCGGGTCCCGGGCCGACGGGTCTCGGGTGCACTGTCAAGACCTCTAGTCTGGGGCAGATCCAGAACTGACGGCCATGCTCGAGTGGAACCCTCCAGCTTTTCCCGAACCTTTCTTGGCTGGATGATTGGTATCTCGTCCCGCTCCAGTGCCTTTCTTCCCAGAAACGCATGAGGACCTAACAAAGTCGTGGAAAGCCCCTATTCTGTCCGAAGCCACTCTTGAGCTTCCTCTGCTCTCACTACCCTCCATGACAGGAAGGCCAAATGGTACGTGGAGATGCAAGAATTGGATGCTCATAAAAGCACATAAAGTGCTGCCACCTTGCAGGGTTGTCTGCACCTCCCGTCCGAGGCCTGTAAGATCTCGGCAAAGGCTTACGGTGACACTGGACAGACTGCCTCCGTCCTGCAGGTCTGCCAGGCCAAGGCACTAAAAATATTCTTGAGGTTAGAGACCCACACTGTAAAAAGCGATTAGTTGACTCTCAAGTCATCCAGTTGCATCCTGTTGCGATAGTCAATAAATCAATTAATCCCTCGATAAAAAAAACAAGCTTGATCATTTTTCCGGCCGCCATAATTCCCATTCACATGCTTGTTTGTTTTCCTTGTATCTATCTCTCTCTCCCTCTACCAAAGAGACTGGATGACAACTCTCGGTTCCTTATAGCCTTGGAGGATTAAACTAGAGCTTATTCTCTCCCCGAGCCCGAACTTGACCCGACCCTGACACTATCCTCGGGCCGGGCTGGGCCTTCATCTAGAGACGTGCACTCCAACACAATAGAGTGCGGCGCGGCACCAGATCTGATGGCTGAGTGTGAGTGTGGGCGGTAATGCACTCAATCTGTGTGTTCGGGGTGAGGGAGAATAAAACGATTCGCGGGACTACCGCAAACTAGAAATATCTATGAATAAAACATTTAAAAACTAATAGATTTATATTCACCAGTTGCCAAAAAGAAAAAAGAACAATTACAATTTACATCCATTTTATTTATTGGTTTTGGTATTTATTCAGAGTCCATATTTATTAGAGTCCATTGCTTTTATTGTTATTGGCTCTTTTGTTCATTTATTGTGGATATTTAAAATGTTTTCAGTGTTAAATAGTCTTTAGAAATAAAAGTTTATTGACCTTTGAAAAGGTGTACCTACATTATCATGCCGTTATCATTATTTTAGATGTAAATGTTCTCAAAATTATCGTTTATCGCAATAATTTCTTGGACAATTTATCGTCCAGCAAAATTTTGTTATCGTGACAGGCATACCTAGACATTTCTGAATTCTACAAATACTGTTTTTTTTAATTGAAAATACACAATTTCTTAAACTATGGCCCCGTTTCTAGAAACTACACACAAAACCACAAAACTTGAACACGACATGCAAAACGTGACATCTCTTGTAGCAAACACTTCATTCAAACAAATATTTTAACTCTTCTAAAAATTGTGTTTTGCTTGTTCGTGTACAGTGGAGTGTAAATGAGTTTGCCACACATACATGTAAGAGCACAAATACACACTGTATACAGTATGTCATACAGTATCTTGATGAATTTTACACAGTAATGGAACTGAACTGGATCAACACTGAACTGACTTGAGCTGTATAATGACACTATTGACTTGTTGTTGTTTTTTTACAGGCAGAAAAACCTTGCTGGTTTTCAGCAGAATTTGAATTTGTTACTATTGTAAAGCCTACGGAGCCCCCAGTCCCACTTTGGCAAAAAAATAAATAAATAATTATAACTAACTTGTGGCCTCAAGATAGTAACTTGTGTCCTCAAGATAGAGTTAGTATCTAGTATAGTAACTTGAGGCCATGGGTTAATATCTTGAGGCCACGAGTTACTATCTTGAGGCCACGAGTTACAATCTTGAGGCCACGAGTTACTATCTTGAGCCCACGAGTTACAATCTTGAGTCCACAAGTTACTATCTTGAGGCCACGAGTTACTATCTTGAGGCCACGAGTTACTATCTTGAGGCCACGAGTTACTATCTTGAGGCCACGAGTTACTATCCTGAGGCCACGAGTTACAATCTTGAGTCCACAAGTTACTATCTTGAGGCCACAAGTTACTATCTTGAGGCCACGAGTTACTATCTTGAGGCCACGAGTTACTATCTTGAGGCCACGAGTTACAATCTTAAGGCCACGAGTTACTATCTTGAGGCCACGAGTTACAATCTTGAGTCCACAAGTTACTATCTTGAGGCCACAAGTTACTATCTTGAGGCCACGAGTTACTATCTTGAGGCCACGAGTTACAATCTTAAGGCCACGAGTTACTATCTTGAGGCCACGAGTTACAATCTTGAGTCCACAAGTTACTATCTTGAGGCCACAAGTTACTATCTTGAGGCCACGAGTTACTATCCTGAGGCCACGAGTTACAATCTTGAGTCCACAAGTTACTATCTTGAGGCCACAAGTTACTATCTTGAGGCCACGAGTTACTATCTTGAGGCCACGAGTTACTATCTTGAGGCCACGAGTTACAATCTTAAGGCCACGAGTTACTATCTTGAGGCCACGAGTTACTATCTTGAGGCCACGAGTTACAATCTTGAGGCCACGAGTTACTATCTTGAGGCCACGAGTTACTATCTTGAGGCCACGAGTTACAATCTTGAGTCCACAAGTTACTATCTTGAGGCCACGAGTTACTATCTTGAGGCCACGAGTTACTATCTTGAGGCCACGAGTTACTATCCTGAGGCCACGAATTACTATCTTGAGGCCACGAGTTACAATCTTGAGTCCACAAGTTACTATTTTGAGGCCACGAGTTACTATCTTGAGGCCACGAGTTACTATCTTGAGGCCACGAGTTACAATCTTGAGTCCACAAGTTACTATTTTGAGGCCACGAGTTACTATCTTGAGGCCACGAGTTACTATCTTGAGGCCACGAGTTACAATCTTGAGTCCACAAGTTACTATTTTGAGGCCACGGGTTAATATCTTGAGGCCACGAGATAGTTATAATTATTATTTTTTTGCCAAAGTGGGACTAGGGTGGCTCCGTATAAAGCTGCTTTGAATCTCAGTTAAACTTCCCAGATTTCCGTGAATGAGCGACGCCATGCGCATGCGCGCCAAACGGACCGCAATAATTCGGACTAAAACAGACATTTTGCTAAAATATTTTTTGGTGGACAATAATTGTGCCATAAGTAGAATTTTAAACGTATAAGTAAATGTATCTTTATGATAGCTGTGATTTTTACAGTGACTTTTTGTAATGGGGTAATAAAAGGTAGGTTAATTAGTCCGTGCTTTTAATTAGTCCGTGTTTGTTATTTATTTTCATTTTTAGTTTAGGGAATTTAAAAATAAAATCTTTATTTTTGTTTTTTATATTTTAATGTGTTAGAATATAATGCGATTGTAACCCTTTATTTGCACATAATGCATACCAGAACCGACTGTATTCACTTGGGTTTTTTTTCATAGCCTTCAATATGAACATTGTTTGTAGGACATTAGGCAGATTGTGAAATGCATATATATATATATATATATATATATATATATATATATATATATATATATATATATATATATAAAAAATAAATACAGATACGTTTTTATTTATAAGTAAAATACGTACAAAATACAGAGATATATACCGTACATCACCATTCAACCAAAATATACAGAGATTAGATTTTTTGGTCATTGCCATCATCCAGTGAGTGTTATTTTACATCTGATTACTTTATTCAGTTTCTGTAGTATTTCTGTACCTGAAACGTGTAAGACCCCCCCCCCCCTCTCTTTTGTCTCTCTTTCTTTCATTTGCATCTTTATTCTACTCATTATTCTAACATCTTAAGTGCCCAATTTATGTAAGCGTTTTCACACAAGATCATTGGGTGTAGGCAAACGGGAAATGATTGTGGAATTGAGTTGGCAGTGTTTTCTAAATGAAACACAAGAGCTTTTAGTTTTGAATGATCTGTCTAATGTAGAGAACTGTGTTGAGCATTTGGCCAATTTGTGTAAAGGATATAATGTAGTTTTGCAGACTTCTGAAGATTAGATATATAAGTGAATGGTTTCACTGAGTGAGCTTCAAGTAAGCAAAAAACTTTAATATGTAAGCTAAATGTACCCTATTCATACATGTGTGTAATGTATAATTATACTGTAAATGTATATATTCTTTTTTTCTTATATTATCTTGTTTTGAGTTAAAATCAATAATATATCATTGTCTAGATGTGGCCTAGATTTATGTATGCATGTATATGACTACCCACGATCATCTGTTGGTCATAAACAGATCGGTGGCTGTGTGTGTGTGTGTGTGTGTGTGTGTGTGCGTGTGTGTGTGTGTGTGTGTGGCAGCCCAATGTTCATATCGATCATACATTTTCTCTCCAATATTGGTCTTGTGTTCATCTGCTCATCTGTTTGAAACTAACCTTTAACAAATCTGCTGAACATTTCCTTTAACGCATCATACACATAAACACAACTACTCAAATGTAATTACAGAAAAATACTTGTAGGACGTGAATAAATAGGCTACATTTGAAGTCTAAGCGTAACGACGAACATTACATCCATAAAACATTCATAAAAACGAGCCCAAACGACCACCAGATCCATATATTTGTACTGATTTACGATTCAGAGACAAACCATGACAATGATGACGTTTACTGACTAATAATACACACCTGTATGCTGAGATCCTCCTCCTGATGTTATGTGTCCATTACGCACAGGTAGATCTCACGATCATCACCATCATATTTCATCACTCCACCGAAGAGGATCATTTAACTAATACTTTGCTTTAAAAGCTGTTTTTCTGTAGTTTCATTATTCACTCCATCGGATTCTCTGTGTTTGGATGTTTGGAGAGAAAACTTCCATCTGAGCGCGCGCGTCCTCTCCATCTCACCGCAGCGCGCGCCAGCTGCTGGATACGCGCTCGAGACAAACTTCGCGATTCTTAAGGAAAAAACGTGAGGTCTGAATAAGAATATCTCAAAACGAAATAAGTTCCGTCTTTCTTTCTCTGCTTCCTTTTAGCTTTCAGCTCCCAAGTCGAACGTCTTTCCTCGTCTATAAATCCACAATAAACAATTCAAAGGCGAGCGTGATATCCGTGATTTCACTCAGATGTTTGAATAATCCTATCAAATAGACGAGTTCGTGTCGATAAAAGTCACTCATTTTTGTTTGCATTGTTTTAGTAATGAATAAACGCTAGTGTTCTTTGTGAAGTATCTCCTCAGAAGCGCGGTTTCGAGACCGAGGCGCGAGTCGTTTGTAAGGGGCAGAGCGCGAGCGTTGGCTTTGTACTCCCACGTGACGCCTTTCCAGATGACGCACACTGACAGAGAGAGAGAGAGCGAGAGAGAGAGAGAGAGAATTTTAATAATTTGCGTGGGATTGAAAAAATCAACAACTAGAAAACACAGCATGTTACACCAAAACATCACCAATACGATCATTTCTAGGATGTAAATATTTGTGTAGGATACAAGTGAAGGGTGTTTAAACATCCACAGCTGCTGTCATTACAGTTTCTCAATGTGAGCATCTTTTATTAAAGAGGATGCACGTAATAATATAGACATTATTCTCGCTCAGCCAGACTTTCAACAAGTTGAGCGCGCGGAGTGTGGGCGTGACGTCTGCGGCCGAGAGACAGTGCAGACGGTGACAGGGTTTATTAACTGTAAACTGGAGTGAGATTTTGATGACATCATTTACACGCCACTATTTGGGTCCAACAACTCATTTGTAAAGCTACAATATGTACGATTTTTATAATAAAATATCCAAAGATGTATTCCTGCAATTGTGTAGCTACTTAAAATATTCTAAAAGTTCACAAAGATTTTTAATTTCAGAGAAATTAAAATTTTAAATAATGGCTGGTCCATGTTCACTTGTCGCCTGCCAGTGACGTAATATCCGCCTTGTTCTGCCATAGTAACCATAGCGACATTCGTGGACAACTGCGTTACATCTAGTGGCACACTCACGCTATTGTTGTTTCATTCAAACATTATGGACCATGGCAAGCAGACTTTACGACAAAAGGAGAACTGAGGATCAACATCACTGTGGCGTTTTCGTTTCCATTCGTCTAATAAACTGACCTAGCACTTTTGTTAGTTCGGTAGAATGAAATGTTATTCCTTTATATCCTCAGCATGTGGCGCTGATATCTGTCTCTCATTAGCAATCACGCCCTGCTTCACACCACAGTCATGTCAAAAACATCAATGTATTCACTCATCCAGAAACACGATTAGATCCATCAGCTTGACGACAAGTTCAATGATTCCGCTTATTCACTGCGTCATCAATCTACGCATCAACCTTTATTATTGTAAGAGGTTAGCGACCTCCTAGTGGTGAAAATAATTACATAGTGTAGCTTTAACTTACAGCAAATGACCTCATGCACAATGAAATCTAAACAGACAATGATTTTTTTCCGGAAATATTGCAGTACTCTAAATGATTTATCTGTGCATATCATTATTGTTTTAAAGTCATGTGTCTCATAATAATCTTGCATCAGAATAAGTTCCTCTTGCAGCATCTCTTCTCTGAGGACGAGGGCGGGGCAACCTGCCAATCACACCAGATCCACCAATAGCAAACCACAACTTTTCTTGATGACTATAGTGTTGTACTAATGTTGCACATGCACTTTTTAGAATATTTTTCTATTACCCTAAGGCTATGTCTACATTAAACCGGAAAACGGCCTTTTCATTTGAAATCGCTCTCCGTCCACACTTGTGTTTTCAAGCGTTTCCCAAAAAGTTTCTCATCCATAAACTCTTAAATGGCCGTACTGTGCATGCGTAAACCCTCCTAAAAGCTCACTGCGACGAAACAGACAAAACATAATAAATAACAATTTATTAAAGTAAATTGTGTAAAGTTCCAATGCTATTCCTTTGGCAGGATCATTTTATTTAGCAGCATAATCTCAACATTCACTGATGCGTCCAGGTCGCACTCAGTCACCAAATGTCTGTATAAAGTAACATTAGCACATGCCAACAGGCACAATGATATGGAAGCTTGTTTCCGCCACTGAATATAAAAATAAAATAAATAATTGTGACTTTTTATCTCACAATTCTGACTTTTTTCTCACAATTGCGAGTTTATATCTCGCAATTCTGACATTATTTCTCAGAATTGTGAGATATAAAGTCAGAATTGTGTGATATAAAGTCACAATTGCGAGTTATAAAGCCAGAATTGCGAGATATAAAGTCAGAATTGTGAGATATAAAGTCAGAATTGCGAGATATGAAGTCAGAATTGCGAGATATTAAGTCAGAATTGGGTGATATAAAGTTGCAATTCTGAGAAAAAAAAGACAGAAGTGCGACTTTTTATCTCACAATTGCGAGTTTACATCTCGCAATTCTCACAATTCAAGACTAACTTTTTTCCCCCTCAGAATAGTTTAAATCTCACAATTATGACTTTATAACACTCAATTGCATCTTTATATCTTTATATAATTCTGACTTTATATCTTGTAATTCTGACTTTATAACTCGCAATTCTGACTTTATAACTCGCTATTCTGACTTTATATCTCGCTATTCTGACTTTATATCTCGCAATTCTGACTTTATATCTCGCAATTCTGACTTTATATCTCGCTATTCTGACTTTAAAGCTCGCAATTGGGACTTTATAACTCGCAATTCTGACTTCATAACTCGCAATTCTGAGAAATAATGTCAGAATTGCGAGAATTAAACTTGCAGTTGAGAGAAAAAAAGTCAGAATTGAAAAAAAGTCACAATTACCTTTTATATTTTTCATTCTATGGCGGAAACAAGCTTCCATACTATACTGGGTATACAGTAAACATAGATATTATGGGTTCAGTATGCATCACATGACTAAACAATGTCTAATCGTTTTCAAATACCTCGTTTTCACAGTCCACACTTCACGAAAACTGCATTTCAATTTTATCCGTTTGGGTGAATGTTTTCAAAAAGCTCAGTTTTTGCAGGACAGTAAAGGCCTCTCAGTGTACACAGAAGGACAAAACAGAGAGAAAGAAGAATTTTTGTATTTATGTATTTTCTCCTATGTGAGTCAAAAAGGGATAGTTCAAATGAAATGTTAAAGGGTTAGTTCGCCCAAAAAATAAAATGATCTCATTATTTACTCACCTGTAGGTGTATATGACTTTCTTATTTCAGACGAACACAAAGCTAGTTATTATAGTTTATAAAGTTATAAATAGGGATATTTTTCTTAAACGAACGCATTACTTCTGTTCAAAGGGCCTTTATTAACCCCCTGGAGTCATATGGATTACTTTTATGGGCTTTTTTTAAGGCTTCTTTCCTTTAATCTTTAAGAAACTCAATTACTGACTTATATTTTCATTGCTATTTCTTTATTTTCAGTTAAATGTACACAATTTGTTGACCGGGTTTCCTTGGGAAGTGTTTTCTCCAGTGGCGGTTAAAGAGTTAACATACTAAAATCCTTTATCTAAAAGCCTACAGATGTCGACATCAGTGTGGTTTCCTGTGTTTATGCTGTGCATAGCTGAGTTCACAAGGCTTTTTCTCACTCTCACACACACACACACACACACGCACACACACACACATACACACATGAAAATACAATCTCTCTCCTCGCTCTTTCTGTCTCTCACTCTCTAACAAGGGCTTTAATGATGACATGTGCTATTTTCTCTGAAAACGTCTTTATTTTACACCCCTTTGTTGTGATCAAATATATGTCTCTTCTTCATTGACAACTTTTAAAGATTTGTGTTTGTTATCTGCTTGTTAAACTGAGGCGTATATCTCGACAGCCGTTTATGAGGATGAATCCTTGTCTTTTCACTGTGGAGATATAGGTTAGGGTCACACCGCACTCAGTGCCTATGGAAAGTCATCATATCTTGAGAAAATCTTTACCTCACAAATAAAATAAATTATGCCCAACTTTTTTGAGTTGTTTGTACACATTATAACCCTCATAAAGAAAGTAAAATAACATTTTAAAACATATAGGATTATTACAAATGAATTAGTGAAATACCTAGTTTGGTAAAGTATGTTACAGTCTAAGTAAGGCCTTAGGGGCTGTTTGCACGACATTGTTTTCAATGGTAAAAACGTAAAGTTTTTTATGCGTTTTGGCCGTTCGTTAACGGCATTTTGGGTGCCTGAAAACTCAATCTTTTGAAAAGGGGTTTTAAGCCCTGTTTACACGAGAACGCTCGCGAGTAAAAACGTAAAAATATTTTATCGGATGTGCCTTTCGTTTACACGGCGATGGCGTTTTTGAGGCTTAAAAACGCAAAAAAGTTAAACCAGCCTTCAAAGTGGAAGTCTAAAAACGCTCCACCACCGTGTTCACGTGTAAACGGTAAAAACACTAAAGTCTGCTTGACAGTGAAGGTTGTACGCAGGCGCGTGGACTTGGTGTTGTTGTAGTATGCACTCTTAGCCGCCTGAAGTGCATACTACATTGAATTTCACAGACTTTTGCGTCACCATATGCACTCGGATTTCCCACACAAAACACTTGTCTAAACGCAGAATAAAAAGTGATGACGCAACGCCACTTTTGCGTTTTCTCTTCTGAATCGTTTCCGTGTAAACATAGCCTAAAAGTGCACGTTTTTGAAAACTCAACGAAAAAACTCAGTTTTAACTATATTGTTGTCGTGTAGACGTACCATCCCAGATAGCAAACTGACATTGAATCAACGTGGAAACATGACATCGAAACAATGTTGATCTGACATTGTTTTGCTCATCGAATTAACGTTGAACCAACGTCAGACGCGTCATTTTTCAAAACTAACGGAAAATCAACTTGAAATCAACGTTGTTTCAACGTTAGGAAAGCAAACCAATTTTCGATTTTCATTTAGCTTTGAAGAATGCCGCGTCTGACGTTGGTTCAACGTTAATTCGATGAGCAAAATCAACGTTGTTTCGATGTCATGAGAGACGTCGTTTCCACGTTGATTCAATGTCAGTTTGCTATCTGGGATAATACCATTATAAACTTGATCAGGTGCAACCTATCACCTTCCAGATCAAACACCAGGCTAATGACGCCACCTGACATCAGTTGAAGTGGTTTTGATTTCTTCAGAATAAAACCAGCTGTTTCTTGAAGACGGATTCACCATGGTTGGGAAAGTGTACAACATTTCGAAGCCTTTATCTCTGAGTGCTGTTCTGGGGTGCGTTTCCCGTACAACGTCGTAGTTCGCTGTTTCACTACCATAGCACGATGCATCGTTGGAAAAATCAACTAGCTAGTCACGACTGTTTCCAGAAACCCACTGTTGCAAAGTATCGTTCAACCACGCTCGTTTCGCACATGGTGGAGTAATAACTACTTATAATGAAACTGTTTGAGATAAAATTAACGCTAGATTTGTTTTATATAAATTACAGACATGTCATCTGAGGACTATTTCTAATTGTTCTGTTGTTTTGCTTTATTACCAGACTCAATATTTGGCTCGTTCTGACATAGTAGAGCACGTTCGCACATGCGCACTCTTCAAACACGGTACTTCAAATCTTTTGACAAACTAAAAGACCTAAATTACATTTGTATGTGTTCTAAATAAAAGGCACCGGTTGTACTGAATGTCAGCTTGCTTATTTTGCTCAAGATAAGGATTTATTACCTCCAAATGTGATGCAATATAGAAACGATGCCTCTCCACAGGTCGAGCTGTCGTTCAAACCACACAACTTTGCGATGCTGTTTGCGAATGTTCGTTGGAATGATCCCAGACAGCAAACTGACATTGAATCAACATGAAAACATGACATCGAAACAACGTTGATCTTGCATTGTTTTGCTCATCGAATTAACGTTGAACCAACGTCAGACGCGGCATTCTTCAAAGCTAAATGAAAATTGGTAATTGGTTTGCAATTGGTTTGCTTTCCTAACGTTGAAACAACGTTGATTTCAAGTTGATTTTCCGTTAGTTTTGAAGAATGACGCGTCTGATGTTGGTTCAACGTTAATTCGATGAGCAAAACAATGTCAGATCAACGTTGTTTCGATGTCATGTTTCCACGTTGATTCAATGTCAGTTTGCTATCTGGGATGGTTTCGGGAAACACCGACTCGTTAAACTATGCCTATAACGACGAAACTGCGACCATAGTTGGCTAACGATGCTTTCGGGAAACACACCCCAGTTTGCGAATGTCCGTTGGAACGATGGTTTCGGGAAACACCGACTCGTTAAACTATGCCTATAACGGCGAAACATGCGAGCATAGTTGGCTAACGATGCTTTCAGGAAACGCACCCGAGCATCATTAGGAAGTGGAAAGCGTATGGAGGCCAGGAGGACATTGATCAGGGAAGCTACCAAGAGTCTTGCCAACTTTGAAGGACTTTGAGGGACACTGTGCATGAGTCAACTATCTCACAAGCGGTAACACTTTAGAATAATGGTCTCTTCTCAAGCTCACCTTTATTTGATTGACACACCGGGAAACAATGACCGGTTTAGAAAATAAAGGGTTGTTGTACAGTCTTGTACAGCAGATCCCGCAGTTTAATGCCGTTAAAATGACATGTTTTGTCCTCTCTTCAAACATTACATGCTATCCCAGGAGGAAAACTGCACATCCGGGATGAGTTTTCTTTGCTTTTCTTTGTCCCTAGCCTTAATCTAGATGGAATAAACAGGAGTTTGACATTAGTATTTTTGGCATCCATGAAGGCATTGCCGAGTCCTGCTCATGAACGAGATCCCCGGGCCTGCATGCGTAGCCTAGCCCGTGTCTGATGAATATTTTATTCAAGCAGAGCGTAGGCAGCTGGGAGCTTGTGTAGTGTAATACATATTCCTGCTGTGTTCATGTGTGCTGTCAGTGTTTGAGGGGAGTACACGCAGAGTATAAAGGGCTGTTCACCCCAAGGACGATTACTATAATCATAACTATAGCTATACACTTTATAAAAAAAGCGTCTTTTTTCACAGCGATCCATTTTTTGGTTCCCCAAAAAGCCTTTTATGTCCCCCTGTGGTGCAAATCCAGCTTTTAAAGGGTTAGTTCACCCCAAAATCTCCCTCGTGTCGCCTCAAGTCCGTCAGACCTCCGTTCATCTTCAGAACACAGTTTAAGATATTTTAGATTTAGTCCGAGAGCTTTCTGTCCCTCCATTGTAAATGTGTGTACGATATACTGTCCTTAAAATATTGATGTTATGAGCCAAATATTCTGGAACGGTGAGATTTCTAGCACTGAACGTGATATTACTGCAGTAACAACCCCGTTTCCACATGGCTAATTGACGACGCATGCTTCAGCGTACATTGAAGTAAAATGTGCAAAACATCGTTTTTTTGTTTTTGTTTTTCCCACTGGTCAATTTTGAGATTTTTGTATATTTGTCTTCAATAACATGTCTTCATGTTCAGACTTGTGGTAAAAAAAAGTCTGAAATACATATTTAGGTCTTTAGTTTACACTTTGTCTGTTTGCGTCTGTAGAAATCTCCGCTTCAGTAGTACTACTAGTTATGTTATGAATTCATTTACAGAGGGATATGTAAATATATTATTCCTAGCCTGATATATATAACATTTTATTCCAAAAAACATGGCGAAAATCATTATATTCTGATTTGCAGGATAACAAATGTAGATACCCATAAATCCCTCTGTAATTTTTTCCCATATAATATGTGAACACAATGAAAAAAGTATTTTTAACCTGGCTTTAACCAATATTCAACATTCGTTTTTTTAAATTGATGCAAATTAGCACATATTTAATTCGATATTGCCTAATTTGCATATTTAAACATTAAATGAAAGAAAACGTGTAATACGTTTTTTCTCATCTTAATGTAAGTGTTACGTGCTGAGGAACGAAGGCAAAGGTGAGGATCTAAATGCAGGATACTTTTAATGAAACGAAAATAAATACAAACTAATCAGAACAAAGGAACAAAACCACGAGGGAACGGAAGCAACCATAACATGTTCAACAACTGACAAAGTAACAAGTGAAACACAAGGGCTATAAATACACCAACAAACAGGCTAAACAAGGTAACAAGGGGGCGGGGCTAATCAGAAACACCTGGGGAGACTAATCAACAAAAAGGGAAACAGCTGAACATGAAAGGACATGGAACCACAAACATGAATCGTGACAGTAAGTAATCAACTAGGAAAGTTTCATGGTGATATCTGCTAGTTAAAAATTTGACCCTGTTCACCCGTAGTGTCTCGCCTTAACTATAAAGTAGAACAGTGAATTACCGTACATGTCATAAATATATGCATCACGTTACTCCGTGAAGTTTGGCAAGTGTGCATTCTTACACAGCAGCAGGGACATTATTCACTAGCGTTACGCTATCGAATGCGCCTAGTACTATAGCTAATATTACCAAATAGCTCACGTAGGCTAGTTCTACTTCTAAATCTTCACTTCAGGTGTTTTGTGCAGCGCAGTCTCATCCCAAGACGTCATATAACTGACGTCTTGGGACGTGTTTTGACCATACGTCAACATCCGCCGTTTTAGGGTACCCTTTAACGTCGGTTAGATGACGTTATCGGATCCTAACCCTACCCCAGACCTAAACCTACCCCTAAACCTACCCCATCACCTAACTGACGTTAAAGGTAAAGTGTCAGTTGTATGACGTCCCAGGATCGTCAGGTAACTGACGTTAAAGGGTACCCCAAAATGGCGGATGTTGACGTACGGTCAAAAGACTGCGTTATTTTGTGCAACCGTTCTTGTAAGTAAGAATGCCTTTTTGTGACAAATGGCAAAAGAACATGGAACGCAGTCAAAAGTGGGAGAGAAAACACCAAGTGGAAACTTCCTTGCTCATGCCAAACCTGCACACAAAGAGAGTACAATATTTCTCAGAGAAGAATCAAGTAAACTGACCAACTGGATCCAAACTCTGGACGCCCAACTACTTCCCAGTTTGATGTTAATTGCGACATGGCTGTGCCAGGAACTGCTCCATTTTGAATTAATAGAAAAAAAAAGGATTTCAAGCATTCAACAAGAAAAAGATTCATCTCCATTTGCCAACCAGCAGAGCTCTTGCGCCAACAGCCCTGGCAGATGTCTACATGGGTTTGAAGTCCAAACTCAAAGAGCGATTGTCAGTGGTACAATAATGTTGGATGGCAGGACTGATGCTCATCATCAATACCCATATGTTGGTGTGAGAATCTGCACTGTAGATACGAACTGCAATTTCCTAGAAAATCACACATCAGAAAACCTTAGTGTTTGTAAGGGAATTACTTGAAGAATTCTTTCCCAAAGATAAAAACGTGTTGCTCTTTGACACAACAGATGGGGCAGCGAATATGATAGAGTTGTCCCAGTTACTGGGCCATGAGAAAGTAACATGCGTAGCACACTGTTTGCACAACTGACTCATGACAGACACTCTTACCAAAATCCCTGAAGCTAAGCCTTAATTTCCAAAGATACTGTCAGTGCACTGCACTTCAAGGCACATCTAATAGAGGAATTGTGTTGGAGCAGAGAGAGGCAGAAATATTTGCCAAGACTCAAGACCAGCAGTATGAAATTGATGCAAATATATATATATATATATATATATATATATATATATATATATATTTAGTCAGTTTGTAACTGATTTATGGTCTGGCAAAGCTTCAAAGACAATCATTTCTAGAGGGGCGTCACCAGCGGACGTAGCTCAAATGCCTCAAAGGCGCAATTGGATAGACCTAAAACCAATCAGAGCGCTGAAGGAGATGACGTATGCAGAGCGACGTTCATCTGTTTGAATAAACGAGCAGACAATCTGATTAGCTACTTGCTCAACGTTTATTTAAAATTAACAGCACAGACTGATCTCATGAAGCAGCGTGTGTATGACACGCCAATTCGTATTTCCATTTTTGGCGTGCTATCAAGACGCATAGCGTGTTTATGAACGCCGTTGACTTAACGTTATTATATATAAATATATAAATATATGACTTACCTCAACCCTGTCCCTAAACTTTTGAATGGCTGTCAATGGACAAAGACTGTTTTGCCTGAAACAGACTATAGGTGCGTTCCATTCGACCGTTAGTGACCTGCGAAGTGGACTTCACAGGGTATTTCGCCATCTTAAGTGAGATTCCAATCCGAAGGGAACGAACATGTTCAGTTGGAAGGGCACTGCAAACGGCGTAGGGAATAAGTGAACATCGATACATCACTTCACAGGAAGTCGAGAGCGGAATCACCCAACTGTCATTGCGCGTCACGTCATCACCAGTCAGAGCGGTCGTAAATAACGATGGAGGAGTTTGTTTGTGTGTGTAAGTATGCATACATTTTGTCATTATTATACTAACTAAGTATTTTTTAACGGTTATTGGGGTGAATATTACATTTACATATGCTATTTTTTGTATGTCCTTGGGACTTTATAAACGATTACCACAACCATTTACCTCAGAATTTACCTTATCATATTTTCATTTATTATTGTATATTATATATATATTTTAAATATGATATTAAATTCAATTGAAATATTAATGTAAGCCTATATCGATTTGTTTTATTATCATAATCTGCGGAACCCCGTACGTTAACTTAACTTAACTGATGACGTTTGCAGGGCATTCCAAATGAGCGGTATTGTCAGCGAAGTCCACTTCACCTGATGTACCGTGTTCAGGGAGTAGGGAGCAGTGAACACTGCGTAGGGACCCTGTCGAATGGAACGCAGCTTATAGCTATGTTCAGACTGCAGGCAAGGTTAGCAAGCATCAAATAAGATGTGTTTGTCCAGAGTCAGACATGACCAGCCGATCTGCATGGGCTTCTTTGGAAATGGGACGCAGATGCAGGACTAATAGAGTTGGATCATCTCGCTCTCCAATCAGAGTCTTTTGCTGTCCAGACTTTCAGAAACCCATCTGGATATGCAAGAAATAGCCTGAACATAGCCTATATTCCAATGGCCGTGGATCGGTTGGTGTCTGTTGAGGCAAAACTAGTCTTCTCCCACAAACACCTTTTTAAGGGTTTTATCTGCCGACTCCACACTACCCTGTGTTGGCACGAAACGTAAGAGACTGCGTGTGTGTGTTGGGCTGATGGATGGATATGAAGGGGAATCCATCTGTTGTCTGAATTACCCTGATATGTCCTCAAATATTATGTAACAGAAAGCTGTTGGAGCGGCATTCGACACGGAGTTGTCACCGCCTTATAACGCTTGCACTTTATATAATTCTAACACATTATAAGTGGAGCGTTGGCTCATAATGAGCTTAAACCTGACTCATGTAAGAAGCATGCATGCATTCCTTCACAGTGAACATATCTGGCATTCAAGAAATCATCTGGCTTTCCTCGTTTAAGATGATCGTCTGTTTGCATCAATGCCAGGTGGGATTCCTGAGCCCCCCATGTGCAGAAAAGCACTCATTAAGGGAAGAACATGCCTATTTTTAGCCTCTCTTTGACTATAGTGCTCACACCTACGCCGTCTGCGCGCTGGATTCATCCTCCGCCGCCATCTCTTCTGTATTAGACGCTTGTGGAGAAAATGAAGATGTTGCACAATGCTCACTCAACAAACCCAAAGGTTGAGCAACATTTTCCCCAACAATGATCTTGTTTGATGACATTTCTGTGCTATAAAACACATTTGTTTGCATCAAAAGACTCTACATTAAGGAACATGAGATATAGGAAACATGCACGATACAGTGGGCCCATTTAAGTTAAAACAAACCATACTGCAGATCTGATTGGGTTGATGATTTCATCTGACATATCTAATTCTTCTCACTCTCTTGCTCTTTCCTGTGCTGTCGGAGATATTCAGTACGAATAGATGAAACTGCACATGTGCATCTGTGTCTCACGTTCAGACATCGGGACTTCTCTCCTCAAAACATCTTTTGCTCCAGCAGAACATCAGCCACGGGTTACCATCTGTTTCCCATCCGAAGAGGCCAGTCATATTTTCCATACGCATTACAAAACAGTGGGAGACACTTCTCGTTTGACAACTGCAGTCGTTTAAAGTCCCCCTGTGGTAAAATCCAGCTTTTAATGTTGTTTATATGTCTACATGTGGTGTTTTTTATACGTTTCAAGACAAACCGTGAGTAAATTCAGTATTTTCTCCTTAAAACTGCAGTGAACCAAAGACAGTCTCAAAAACACGGTGGTGTTTCTGACGTCACAAACGACCTTGTAACCAATCAGACCAACGTGTGATCGTCAACCAGTGGATCTCTGAGTGAGTGAGTGGAGGCGGGGCTCATCTGCATATTTATAGAACCGCACATACTAAATGAGGCAAGGGTGTGGCAAGGTTTTTCTTTTTCGGACCATTCTCTGTAAACCCTAGAGATGGTTGTGCATGAAAATCCCAGTAGATTAGCAGTTTCTGAAATACTCAGACCAGCCCTTCTGGCACCAACAATCATGCCACGTTCAAAGTCACTCAAATCACCTTTCTTCCCCATACTGATGCTCGGTTTGAACTGCAGGAGATTGTCTTGACCATATCTACATGCCTAAATGCACTGAGTTGCCGCCATGTGATTGGCTGCTTAGAAATTAAGTGTTAACGAGCTGTTGGACAGGTGTACCTAATAAAGTGGCCGGTGAGTGTATTTGAGCATTTAATATTCGAATATTATTCGAATATTACATAAAATAAGGAATGGAATTCGAATAGTAATATAGAGGAAGATTGACAGCCCTAAAAGGAAGAAACCATCAAACAACAAGAAAGCCCATTGGCTTACATTCAACATTACCCAAAGACCTGAGGGGATTTACAGGGATGTGATCTGCCCTGCTGATTGACAACACATGCCAGAGATTATGCAGACAGTCACACATGAGAAAGTAATGCCGCATCTCGAATACTGTATAAGGTGCACGTTTAGTTTGAAACTTACGTAGCGACCACTAGGGGTGTAACGGTACATGTGTTCGTCCCGAACTGTCACAGTACGACTTCAGTCAGACGACGAATACAGTCAGTCACAGGCAATCCACACTCCAAACCAGAAGGGGGTGTACGTGGTAACCGCCTCAACAGGAAAAAGAACAGAAGAAGAACAGCACATGTGCGAACGATTTGAGCGCTTGAAAACAAGATAGTCCTAGATAGTGCGCACGAGTCAAACGCGTCTTTCTGTTTACTGCACTAAAGGAGGCTGTACTGTACCAGCTAAACTGAACTGTACCGGGGACTAAATTTGGGTAACACTTTAGTTTATGGGCCAATTCTCTCAATTAACTCGTTGCTTATTATCATGCTTATTACTAGGATATTGGCTGTTTATTAGTACTTTTAAAGCACGTATTAAAGGATGACCATATTATAGATTCCCTTAATCCACCCAATTCTCAAGCTTAAATGATAATTCCGGTTTTTAACACCTTGAGTCTATTTTGTAGTTTGTTTTGAATGAAATAGAGTGGTGGACTTAGAAATTTTGACAATGGGTCCTGTCTCGACTTTTTGACTATTTTAGAATCGCCTGTGAGAGCTTTAGACTGGGTGTCTATGGGCATGCCCAAACATGTCCTTAAAACAACCGTTCATTTTCAAAACTGTGCAACTCACCGAGTGGTTGGTGGTGTTGGTGTGAGAACGGCGGTGGAGTCTTACACACGGCGATGCAAGGTCGACGGTGCAGCCTCGCGATGCCACATTGATGGCAGTGATTTCCATCTTCTAATTTTTTAGGTCTGGTATTCTGTAATATTTAGGCTGCAATGAAGATGAAGATGATCCAGAATCAAAATCAAAGTTACATTTTTTAAACTAAATCCACTCAGGTACAAACAAAAGCGAGAATCAGTGTGTTGTGCGCAAACAATACCAGACACTGAATGAACCAAAATGAGGGACTAAGGGACTTAAAT
>CM075876.1:1040556-1308056 GCA_038021265.1 Cyprinella venusta | reverse complement strand
GTTACCTAGTTTTTCTAATTTGTATGCAAAGTGGGCAAACATCATTCTCTCAAGCAAATCAGCACTGCTGTTGTAATATATACTATTAGCATTCCTGCAAAAACACTTGAGCGATCAAATTAGTGGACCAAAACAATCTGTTTTTTACAAGAGAGAAAAAAAGTACAATAATTTCCCCCAGTGATCCAAGACTATTGGACCCCGATGTCGATCAGCACTCATTAATGCAGCTCTTATAGTAAATGGGTTTAGAAAACAAACAGGAGGAGAGAGAGATGAGCAGACGACAGGATTATTTAAAGCTCTCGCCCTCTGGCCTGTTAAACACTCCTGTTAGTGGTAAACAGGCATCATGCAGTGACGTGGGATGACTTGACATGCCTAAAAATGGATTCAATGAGATCTTCTCACATCTCCCATCATGCACCTTGCTCTCCCTTTTCCTTAAACACCATGGGACTCAGTTTCTCAAATACTGCAGTTACTGCCAAACCTCACGATGGAGGACTAGTTGAGGATTCTGATTCCTCTCGTGATTAAAGAGTTTATGATTTACCTCTTCTCTGAAGGTGCGCACTTGTTCTTTACATCCTGGTAGTCCTTGGATAAACTCAATCACCTACAGAATAACAACGGAGGAGGGTTAGAGGAGGCGGCTTACAACACCTGGCTTCAAAACAAATCAGGTGACCTTAAATAAAACTGGCATTAACTCAACAGAGCGTAACAGGAGGGACAGGAGATGTGTGTACCTCATCCACGCTCCACGCCGCCACTTTACCGGCCGTGATGCCCGCCACAGTCGGAAGCAGCTTGCTGTGCTGATCCCAACAGTGAGGCATGCTGGGAGATGGGCTGGAACATGGCATGAATACAGACTGGTGCAAAGCCTGCTGCAGAGTCAACTCTAAGAGAGAGAGAGAGAGAGAGAGAGAGTTATTAAAGAGCTATTCTGAGTCTTGATTAGGGTTGGGTATCGAGAATCGAGTATCGATTGGAACCGGGACTAACTTTTCGTTTTTCCCGGAATCGTTTCAAAGTAAAAATTTCGATTCCAAGTTTCGATATTCACAGTCCGCCGAGCGGAAGAAGAAACCGCTGAACAACACCAATGAAGAAGCGTCTACCGGAAGTGTTGGCATAACCGCGCGAGTCGAACATGAGTAGCTTACGTCGGCGGTCCAAAGTGTGGCTTCACTTTTCTAAAAAATAACAAAATCTCGGCAAAAATTTGTGACAAAAGGAGTATTTCCTTCAGAAAGACTGTTGGTTAGCAAGGTTAGCTAAAGTTTTTTGACCCTGCCTCTTAAAAGAATCGGAATCGAGAATCGGAACCGGAATCGAAACAAGGAATCGGAATCGGAATTGTTCAAATTCAAATGATACCGAACCCTAGTCTTGATGTTGTTTCAGGCTGTACTAGAACAGGTTTTCCTGCTTGAATGTTGATTATTTCCTCATATTCTCCATTGTTGCGGCTCCTCTCTTCCCAGTCTGCCAGTAACGCTCTCTTTACTTCCTGTTTCTATGAAGCCCCTCCTTCTGAAAAGCACACTGTGCTCTGATTGGTCGGCTGGATCAGTGTGTTGTGATCGGTCGTGTGTTCGGGAAATGTCCCGCCCCTTACCGTAACCGCTAGTTTAGCACACTACTAACTAACTCAACCAGGCCCCGCCCCTTTATTCTGCGTATGAATTATTATAATGAGGAATATTGTGACGTGTTCGTTCCCGGAAGAAAACATCGGAGTTACGACTGTAACCTTGGTACCCTGAGAAAGAAACAAGACACCGCGCTAAATCCATTTACAGTTTTTCACAACTGCTTAAACACTGTGCTTATATAACTGTGGAAACACGGATTGCCGGGAAATTCCGTCAATGGCGGGGAACGAGTCAAAATTGTCCATGTTGAATACCGAGTCATGCTTCTGACCAATAACACGCTATACATGACAGACAAGCAAGAGAGACTTTTCTCTTTTTCTTAGCATTATAGCAGTTTCATTATTATTGATGACATCATAGAGAGTGGCAGGTCTACTTGGCTGCAGTCACAGTGGTGTGAATAAGTTTTGACCCCCATGCTAAAGTTGCCTAAAAAGAGGAATAAAAAATCATCTTTTGGATATTGATCTTAATGCCTTAATTAGAAAAATGAGGAAAACTCCAACCTTTAAGGACACCAATTTTCTTTGTGAATGAATAATGTATCGTAATAAATAAATGTTTTTCCTTAAAATACAGGGTGCGTAAGTCAGGGCCCCCCTATGTTAAATTCCCATAGAGTCAGGCAGATTTTTATTTTTAAAAGCCAGTTATTTCATGGATCCAGGATAACATGCATCCTGATAAAGTTCCCTTGGCCTTTGGAATTAAAATATCCCCACATCATCACACACCATTCACCACACCTAGAGATTGGGATGGTTTTACTTCAGTTAGCCTAATAGCTGGTTTGATTTGCATTGAAAGATGATCTTATGGAAAGTAACCCATGCCAGTCTCTAGGTGTGGTGGAAGGTGTGTGATGATGTGGGGATATTTTAATTCCAAAGGCCAAGGGAACTTTATCAGGATGCATATCATAACATAAAGACAGTTCACCCGAAAATAAAGTAAGCTAAAATAATAATATCGCCGTTAGATCGGCGGGTAAACCCGCGTCAGGCGGACCGGGAGAGAGGGAGAGAGAAGCGGCCGCCGCCAACACCCGACTAGTCTTCTTGTGGGTTAGTGAGTCTGAAGAACTGACTGGGTGGACTCGAGATGAAGGCAGTGGCGTGTCTTCTTCCTCAACTCTCGCTTTTTCCAAATAGCACATTAAAGAAAGTTGTTTAGCCTTTATTGTGGCGCCGCCGAGAGTTCTCCTATCGGAACCCCCAGCAACCATAGCAACCAATAACGTTCCGGAGGGAGGCTTTCTACAACTTGCTTCGACGGTTGCATTTTATTCGGCAAAACGAATTAAACATACACAGCAGTCAACAATAAATCAGGTATATATTAATATATTTTCTTAAATACATTTGAATTATAAAAATAAACTAAAAATGTATTTTTTATCAAACTTGCCTGGGCGGGCCAGTGAGTAGTGTGGCCGCCCTGGCCCAATACTGGCTACGCCACTGGTCTGCGAGGCGTCTGCGAGCGTTTTCGCTGTGTTGTTGGCTCTTTCATACTAACAGATTGGCAAGCGTTCATTGTCCGCGAATCCCCACGATTTGCACGCGATAACACACTGACCTGTCGGCGAGCTCAACGATAGGGGTGGGACGATACAGGTACCTCACGATTCAATTCTGTGGCGATATGTGGTCCACGATATGACGATATCACGATTCGCGATATCTACGATATTCAATATATTGGAAGAAATTTCATCAACGATATATCACGATATATGTGACAGAAAAGAAAAAGAAGGGAAAAGGAAATTTTATGCATTTATTAATGCCAACATTTCCAACATTGTGCACAGAAATATGCATTTCGTAAAACCCAAAGTGTCTTAGCGCCCTATGAAATCCGTTTTATTTTTTCCCAAATTCCGTTTTTTCAGTTTTAATTTTTGGGAATTAGTTTTTTTTTTTACTCTTGGCTGTTATTTTAGACGTAAAAAGATAGTGCTTTTTAAAGTTAATGATTAAAATGTATTAAAAAAATACAAATAAATTAGGAATGACCTTAAATTTATTAAGGTAATCAACGACTTGCGAATCTGGCATAAATTGGGCTTAAAATCCTGTAGTGTGAACTTGGCTTTACACGTCACATCCTGACGTCACACATCTTTACGGGATCTTTGCGAGATGTGCGAACAGATTCCGGAAATTCACGGCCAGTGTGAATGAAGCAAAATCAAACGATCCCGGGACACATTATCCGTGTATTTTCCGTGATCTCTGTGTGAAAGGGGCTCTACAGTAGCAACAGCTGTCGCTTTGATGATGCAAACATACCGTCCCAGATAGCAAACTGACATTGAATCAACGTGGAAACGTGACATCGAAACAACGTTGATCTGACATTGTTTTGCTCATCGAATTAACGTCGAACCAACGTCAGACGCGTCATTCTTCAAAACTAACAGAAAATCAACTTGAAATCAACGTTGTTTCGAAAGCAAACCAATTTTCGATTTTCATTTAGCTTTGAAGAATGCCGCGTCTGACGTTGGTTAAAGTGTACCTATTATGGCATTTAAAATGTTCCTAATATTGTTCTGGGAGTCCCCAACAACAATTTTACAAGCATGCAATGACAAAAAACACTTTTGTTGTCTTATAATATGCATTTATTTTTACCTGAATTGCCCACCGACTCCCATATGAATCGTTTTAGCGAGTCCTTTGTCCAAGACCCGCCTTTGCGTGACGCTAATCTGCGCTGATTGGTCAGATGACCTAGTGAGTTGTGATTGAGATTCTCTGTGCAGAAAAACGGAACTCTATTACCTTAAATGGGTTCTCAACTCCGGTCCTCGCGACCCACTGCTCTGCATATTGATCCTCAGCTCGTTAGGATAGAGCCGGCTCGCGAATCCATACTTTATAGCGTTTAGGTTTGTGAAGCAATCATCTTCAAAATGACGCAAACACAGAACAAGGTTTGGGCTATACTTGTGTGGTATAGCAGTACTTGTATATATGAACTGCAGCCACTTAGTCTTCAAATACTCCTCACTTGGCAGGTTAAAAAAGTTCGCTTTTGCGTCGCACTTCAAAACACAGCGTCTCGTCGACATGATTGTTTTCCGAAGCCCAGATCTCGAAAAACGACAGTCCAAAAAGGTGCGGTGGGTCCAAACCTCCATGCTCTCAGACCTCCCTGGCCAGCCCAGGCAGGGTGGCCCGTCCTGGGCCAGTTTCAGATTTGCCCGCCACCCCTGGAGCTCCGGTTTTCCCTGGCGTCTCCGAGCGCAATAAGTGGGCGTTTCTTATTCAAATAACTTGTCAAGTTGACGTCAACTAGACAAAGGGAAAGCATCGTTTTTCGAACGATTCATATCAGCGACTCAGAGTCGACTCTTGTTTTTGAGAGACAATAACTTTGTATACGATGAACTTTCATGTTTAAAACTTTGCAGGATGTTTTCGTTCACTTAGATCTATGTTAAACACTACATGAAGGGCAATTTTCATAAACCCAAAATAGGTACCCTTTAAACGTTACTTCGATGAGCAAAACAATGCCAGATCAACGTTGTTTCGATGTCATGAGAGACGTCGTTTCCACGTTGATTCAACGTCAGTTTGCTGTCTAGGGTGGTTCTGGCACAAAAACACAGTGTGGACACAATCGCAGATGTAGGGGGCGCAATCGAGCTCTGCTTCGGGCACCCGTATATTCAGTCCTACAACTTTTCAAGACAAAACGTGCTCGTACTTCAGAGTGAGCAGCGCTCTAGTGATGACAGTAAGGTGAGCGAGTGCAGTCAGTCCTGGATAATCACTGCACAGTTATGAGGCCATGGATGCCCATTAACAGAGCACATAGCCAGTGGGAACCATCTCATGTCTGTTATATAAACACATAAATGTCTGATAATGGCCCAATCCATGTCATTAGCGTCATAAATACACTCCTCAAGGGAATTCATAGAGACCATTCAGCAGAATACATCTAGATATCTAAGTGGTGTGTTTGTTCTCAGTCTATTAAACCTGGATGAAACTCTCCTAAATCATCCTC
The DNA here is from genome assembly GCA_038021265.1 of Cyprinella venusta. NCBI lineage: Eukaryota > Metazoa > Chordata > Actinopteri > Cypriniformes > Leuciscidae > Cyprinella > Cyprinella venusta. The sequence goes on along the minus strand of CM075876.1, from coordinate 1,302,363 downwards.
TAATGTATTCCAGTGAAAAAGTTCATAATGACATGAACTCGCACTCGAAACTCAAAAAGACAAATGAAGTGGCGACGAGAGTGCGTACGTATATCAGGTTATGTCTCTGCAGCGTGTTTGTTTCATATAATAATTGAGGCGTTAGAATCTGAATGCATTATGGGATGCCAGTGCAAAAGTCACCATTATTTCTATGGCGCTTTATACAATACAGATTGTTTCAAAGCAATTAACTAGAAAATAATAGCGATAATGTTGCAAACAACGCATTTAATCTACAGAAGAAAATTGTGTAATTACGCCTATCAATTCAGTTTAGTGTTGATTAAGTTCAGTTTTATTCAGTTTGCTCTAATTTGATAGTGTCAGTGCAGTTAATCCGATAATATTACCTCATTTTTGTGTTTGGGTTTTGAAGCATATACTATATTAAAGTCTCATGTCGCACAACAGTATTACCGGAGTTCAACAATCAATTAAAACAACATTGACAGAATAAATATCTTCTTTTGTGTCCAGCTGTTGTGAAAGGACACAAAGGTGAGTAAATGAGGACACTGTTTTAGGGTGAACCATCCCTTTAAATTCACCCCAAGCTCTTTTAATTGTGATTATGTGCTAAAAGAAAATGGTAACGCTTCCTTTTACAGTACAGTACTTAAAGTGTACTTACAGTGTACTTACCTAGAAAGTACTGGCTAAAGTAAGGTAAGTACATGGAACAGGGGTGGGTTTAGGGGTAGATTCAGGGTTAGTACTAGTTATTACCCAGTAATTGTATTTACTAAAATAAGTACATAGTATTTACATGGGTAACTGGACTGTAAAAGGAAGCGTTACCAAGAAAATCTCCCAAATTCATCAATTTAACATTTTATCATAAGCATTATGGGCAAATGCACTGCATAGTGGGATTGACCCATTTCCTGAGAAACTCCCACAGTTCCACTCAATTTCTGGCTGGATTAACCTTATTTAAGCACAAAAATATATATTCTCACATGTTCACAGTCTCCAGGCCAGTTCACTCCAACACATTAAGGGCTAAATCAAGGTTTTTGGTCCACAATCGCATTCATCCTCAACACATCTGTCCTCACTTTCCCACCTCCGAACCGTCCGTGCTCATTCTGTGGGTCCGTCAGCAGCTCACGACACCATAAACCACCAGATCCAGGGTATCTTCTAGAGTAGGGCTGCCCAAGAGCGACTGTCCTGCATAGTTCATCTCCAACCCCAATCAAACACACCGGCCTTTCATTTTCAAGTGATCCTGAAGGCCTTAACGGAGCTGAATGCAAGATTGTGGCCAAAACCGGTACTGCAATCACTTTCAAATAGAGAGCCTAAGTCCCTCCCCTTCTGGTCGACCACCATGGGACCTTATTTTGGAAAAATATTGTATGGTAGTCAATGGCGAGAGACAACAAATATTTTGATCTCGTTTGAATTGTGCTCTGAATTACACATATGACGTTTGTCAATTTAAAAGATATAAAGAAGGTCACAGTTTGATGTGAAACCGTTGAGGTATAACTGTGCGTTCACACCGGGCGCGAATAGCGCGTCAAATTCGCGCCTGACGCGTCTAGTTTGCCGCCTGACCACTTTGTGTTAATTCGCGTGACAAGAACGAAACTGACACGGGTAAAATAAAAGTTTGAAGCGAAATTTACGCGCGTCAAAACCGAAACCCGTTGACGGCCATCTTTATTTATGTTGATGGAGCATTTATCGAGAGAGTCACCGCTCTGTATTTACTCTGGAGAGCAGAACAGCGGCGTGGGGATCATCGTCACTGTATATTTGTGTCCACCGGACCCTTCGGAGGCGAACCGTTTGGCGAGTTTCACCATTTGCTCACTCCAGGAGCTGCGCTGGATGACGGACGCTGTCAGCGGTACTTCCGCCTGTCCCGCGCCCAGTTTGATGACCTGTTGTCCCGCATCAGATCGAGGATCACCCTCGCCCTCATCCACCTAATCTAGCTGTCATTTATTTTTGTTTTGATGATAAAAAGAGCCAGCTTCCAAAAGTTATTAACCTGTCCTGTGATTGTTTTTCTCTCTCACGTCCAGACACGAACTTATGCACATATGTTGATTGTCTTTACATCATAATACTATTTCATATAATCTAGATATGGAATGAATAACATTCAATAGGAAATGAACATGTCTCGTATATAGAAATAAAGTTTTAAGTGATAAAATATTTGCTTTGTTGTGCATAATCCCACCATGCGTTTAGTCATATTAGAAAATAATTTATTGAAGCATCCAGGCACTTCACCACGTGATCAAGCAGCTAGGCTCCTGATTGGTTAACGCGGCGCGAATTCACGCCAAAGTTCAAAGTTTTCAACTCGGGCGGCAGACGCGAATTTGCGTCAAACGCGTGAATGCACAAATAGCACTAACTAAATCATTCACGCATAACGCGCTTATCGCTCCAGACACTTAAATTCGCGAGAACTTGACGCGCGAATGAGGCGTATTCGCTCTCTTCCGCGCCGCGCTCCACGCCTCATTCGCGCCGCAATTTTTTACGCGCGTAACGCGTCTTTGCATTGAATTAACATTGAAATCTTTCGCGCCTGACGCGCTATTCGCGTCCGGTGTGAACGCACCATAAGACTGTGAAAATACGTAATTACAAAGACTACAAACCCCAAAGGCACACATTTTCTCTCAATGAATGAAGCTAACTTTACTGAGGCTAATGTCTGTCATTTTTTCTACAGTCTTACGTTATAATCGTAACGTTACGCCGTCATGCCTGAGTGTTTTGTATCAGACAGCACACACACGAGCAGCGGATCTCGCTCGTTGTTTCGCTTCCCCGGAGATGTAGTTCATTGAGCGATTTTCACATAAAACTAAATGTTACTCTTCTGTTTTATGACAAACTGCGACGTTTTTGACTTTATCTTTATCTTTTAAATTGACGAACATCATATGTGTAATTGAGGGCACAGTTCAGACGGAATAAAAAGATAAGTTGTCTCTCGCCATTGACTACCATTCATATTTTTTCCGAAATAAGGTCCCATGTGCCGGAAGCGGAGGGGCGGGGCTTAGGCTCTCTATTAGGGTGTATGCCCGCCTTCCCCCATGAATCGAGGTTGCCAGATATGCTGCAGGTTCCAGCAGGAACGTACGCTGCTACAAGAAGCTTCCAATGGCAAGTGACGAGTCCTACACAATGCGTTTTTTCTGTAAAATATTTATTTCGGTCTTTGTAACAAAGTATTTCGGATTCAGTTTTTTTTGGGTTTCGCAACGTTAGATTTTTTTTTTATCTGATTCCGACACGTTTGTATCTGCAACTGTGGTAACTAGAGAAGAGCTGGCAACCCGAATGCCGCAATACTACTGAGTCCGTGATTGGTAGATCGGTGGAGGGTGGAGCATCAGAACAAAACACAACATGACATCATCAACATCAGTCAAGGGCTGCGACTTCACTTTTTAAATGACAATATCCTGGCCGGACTACTGTAGTCAGTGATACAAGTATTTGAAATGAACATGATTTCTTAATGTGTAGAGACATATCAGGGAAAATATATGATTAATTGAAATAAATTTCTTGCATACAGCTCCTTTAATTGTTTGCTTCAGGTGTGTTTGATTAGGGTTGGAGATGAACTGTGCAGGACAGTCGATCGGCAGGAGTGGGGTCCTGCCACACACAGCCACTCATGCGGGGAGAGTCCTCATCTCCAGACTGGGTCACTGCTCCCGATCTCTGACATGATCCAGGATGAGCCTAAAGGCCGACACACTCACGCCGAAGTTATTTTTCATCCTTCGCTTTGGGGTAAAAATAGGTTTTCCTTTTCAGTGACATGTCAGCGAGCATCCCGACGCCGTCCACACTGCCGAGAGCTAGTTTAGATGAATATGTAAATATGTGCTGAGCGCTTGCCTCTCAATAACAAAACAAGCACACAATAAAAATGCCAGCGGTGAGAAAGCATCGGATCATTGTTTTCCCCAGCTCTGTGATTCCAGTCTCGTCATGTTTATGTATACAGCACTTTATTGCTGTAAAGCAGCAGTTTTACTGTATTACACATGAAAAACAGTGTCAGTCACAATTACAGCTTCAGTTTCTACTATAAAGCGGTTCTCCGGTGTGTTCATGTTACTCGTGTCTGACCTCGACGATAGAAATGAGCCTGAGAAGATTTTCACCTCAGAGAGGGCGGAGCCTCAGAGCCACGCCCACCTATTACATCATCACCACAAACCAATGGGAGCTCAAAGGCGTTTACCAGTCGGAGTGAAATTTTCCATAAAGTTGCCTTATCGAACTCCCAAAACAAACTCCAAGACTTGATCTTGTTCGTTCTCATTTCACTTTCTCTTCGACTCCTCTCTTCATCTCACTTTGCTTACATGCCATAATATTAGGGCTGGGTAATAAATATCGATTTCTCGATATTAATCGATTCTCATTTTTACGAACCGATATCGATTCTTAAATCTCAAGAATCGATTAGTCATCCTGTTTCATTTGAATGAATGGAACATTGTATCGCTTGTAATCAATGTCATTTATCGTCATATTTACCTCAGAAAACCCACATGAACTCGTTAGTTACATATGCATTATACCACGGGCTGTTTAAATACTCGATTCTGATTGGCTGGAAGGTGTGCAGTAAAACCCTTTAATGCACAGGTAGTTCCAGTCAGTTTGATTACAGTTTGAAATGAATCCGCTTAGACTGTAAACCATAGACTGTAAAACAAACATTGGTAACCATAGTAACAGTTACGCTTGCAAACAGATTCATAATTCATTCAAATAAATGCAATCCGATGGCTCTACTTTATTTAAAGTGGACGGAGTAGAACTAACGAGCCGTAACTTAAGAAAATAACCGTCATTTTTACATGTCTGTTAAAAAATTACACTGTTAACATCAGTTATAGCTTTAATTTCTTTTTAACTTGGCAAATAACCGTGGTATAAGCGGGATAATCCACGGCTAGCCATGCATTAAAGGATTTTAATGCACGGCGTAGAGGCAACCACCCTCCGCTTCGCGTCGGGTGGTTCTTCGCCTCTACGTCGTGCATTAAAATCCTTTAATGCATGGCTAGCCGTGGATTATCCCTTACTTATAATCTTAATGTTCTTCAATATTTAATGCATATTTGAATAAATCTGGCAACTGTTTATGACAGCCACCATTTAAATGCTTATATTTCATGTAATCTTCTTATTATAAAAATAAATAAATGTGTAATTTAAGAGATCCATTCATTATTTCCTTCATATTAGGCTAATGAAGCCTATAGGCTACAACTAGACTCCCATAGTTTACAGCATTAGTTAAGAGATTTGATTCCCTTGAGAAAAATGGCCATTTATTGTAACTGATATCCAAAATAATCAATATTGAATCGAATCGTAATTGAATCGAATTGCAAGCTTGTGAATCGAAATCGAATCAAATTGTGAAATTTGTCTCAATACCCAGCCCTGCTTAATATATTAATTCTCTCATGAATACTTGTGCCTCCTCAGGATGAAACACTTATGTCGTATTCCTCATTTGCAAGTGACTTAAAATAAAGATACATTTTTGATAGATTACAGTAAAATTGTTTTACAATGTCCTGGCCTAAAACGTCCTTCCACTTTCACCTGCTTTCAGTAGAATAAGCGCACGACTAAAAGAGCTTGATTTATCAGGGAGAAGAGCATTTGGGGTCTGAGTTTAGTGACCCGAGGTTCTTCAAATACTTTGACACCGCTAAGCTGCAATAAACTTCCTCATTAACGTCCTCATCGTTTTTTCTTACGTTACAATTAAGCGTGTCTCGAGCCCCAGATGATAATCCCTCGCAACGCCCACGATGCTTCAAGTCCACCCTCATATCTTTCACTCTCCGGCTAAAAAGCTTTCAAGCCGAGGAACAAAGGCCTCTTCCTCATTAGTGACTGCCACTAAACCTTTAGAGAGGAAGAGCGAGGGGGAGACCAGCTCTTCTGGAAGGAGGCGCAAACCCAGCCAGAAAGCAAGATGGAGTGAGTCATCACAGAAAGAAATGATTTCTGCTCTTCTGCAAATACCAATCACATCCTCAACATTGAGTTTCACACGCTTCTGACACGGATTTGGTTGCTTTGTTACCTCAGGTAACCCCTTCCACCTGATTTAACCCATAAAGAAACCGTGTTTGCGTGTGAATACAGTATGCGGTGTAGATCTACCTTTGGTTTCAGTGACCGATGACACCTCACTCTCCACTTCCTCTTCCTGCGGCGGCTCCTCCACCTTACGCACTTTACAGGGACGACCGACCCTGAGGGAGAACATCATCACGACATCATCACAACTTCACCATCATCACGACATCATCACAACTTCATCATCACGACATCATCGTCTCGACATCATCATCACGACATCATCAGAGAGGTAGTGTGGGATATATGAGATCAGAGCAGCATCCCTGCAAACTTACGCTTTTCTAACGTTCCCATTAAGTCCCGTTCATAACGAAAATGTTATTTCTGAATATTTAGGGCCCGATCACTAACAGTGCGAGGACCTTATTGAAACTGTTCGGGTTATTTTTTTTTTCTTTTTTCTGCAAAGTAAGCGCCATTTTCGAGGCCGCAACATGCTCAAAAACTCACCAAATTTGGCACGCATGTCAGGACTGGTGAAAAATGTCGTATTTCGTGGGTTTCGCGGATGGGCGTGGCAAAATGGCTCGCTAGCGCCACCTAGAAAATTGGAAAAAATTAGCCCCTCGTCCACGTTCAACCTACACGCACGGAATTTGGTGGGATTGTGTATCCTATCAAGACGCACAAAAAAGCCTCATGAACCCATAACCTAAACTCGACAGGAAGTCCGCCATTTTGAAGTTTACCACCATTTTTGGACGATTTACACACTCCGTACTTTAACGAACCCCTCCTCGGGATTTAGTCGGATCGACTTCAAATTTCTGCTGTGCCTTCTAAAGGCACTGACGATGTAAAGTTGTGCTATCTGCGCGTTTTCATCCATGGGCGTGTCCGTGGCGTCGATGATTCGCCATGAAACAGGAAGTTATTGTAACTTCAGTGTGCATCCTCGGACCGGCACGAAATTTTATACGTTATACAAAAGTCCCGGCCTGAACAAATGTACATGCCGAAATTAGCCCACAGTCATAGCGCCACCTGCTGGCAACGGGAAGTGACCATTTTGAATTTTACGTCAATTTTTGGGTGATTTGGATGCGTAGCAAATTCACAGCCGCACCGGCTGAGCTCCAGAATATGCAACGCGGCCGCCTCGCACCCCGACGTGCAACAGGTGCGAGGGCCCGCCCATCGCTGCTTGCAGCTTTAATTCTAAATGAAACTTATTTTAAAAACATTTTTTGTGCCTTTTTTGTTCTCCGCTTATGCTGCGGTTATCGCACCTCAAAAACATTGTTCAGATGATTTATTTCAAGACACTTGGCATGGTTTTTGTCCTTAAAATGCTATTGTGTGTGGGACTAATTTCTCACGCATCTCATCCCAATCCTCCGTTTCTAATTCCAAAATGTCATTTTAGAGCTAGTAATGGAGGCTTAAGCCCCTGATAGCAGACTAATGCAGTTAGAGAGCAAGAGAGAGAGAGAGAGAGAGAGAGAGAGAGAGAGAGATTAACCGTGTGTGAATTATCTCAATGAATTACCTGAATTACCTCTCAACAGTGTCTGGCACCAGGATAATAATAATAGCAAATAGCGTAATTGAGTAATAGCGAAACTACGTGTATTTGCATTTCTGTATCTGCAAACAATCGCTTTTAGATGTAGCTTTTAAGTTGCTAAACTATTGAGACGAGAGTGTGTCCGTATTGTATGTGTGTGTTTTTGAGTGGGAGAGTGTGAAGAAGAGAGATGTGCTTTTCCATAATAACTAGTAAATGCATAATTCATAATAAAACGTAATTTTGTGGCAAAAAAAAAAAAAAAAACCCACCTGGAAATATTTAGTTTTTATTCTATTGTTAACTAAATGTATCTGATTGGTCAGTGTCGTTTTGGTTTTTGGTTCTTCTGCTGTTGTCAGCTGTAAAGACCTTTGAAATCATTTTGGCGAAGTGATATGGAGCTGTAATGCGAATCAAAACCTGCTGGAACTACTTTACTGAAAATAATCGCACAGCTTACAATGTTCGTCAACCAATCAGATTCAAGCGTTTTGAGCAAACACTCAATAATCGTTATTTCGAGACAACCTTGCCTGAACAGCTAAAGCTCAGAGACATCTGAGCAATGACTTATGCCTGGTTCAGATTACACGATTTAGTTTGTCTGTTACGATAGTCACTGTGTCAGATTACGTGATTTTGGCTCCTAAAATCTCGTCGTGTCGTGGACGAGACACATGTCAGACTACATGTTGCTACCTGACCAGTCATCGCATGCCGTCTTTAACGGCGCGTGTGATGTCATCGAAAAGGCAAAACTAGTAGTGAGTGACTTCCGGAAACAAACGTAAACAATGGATGAAGCTGTGAGTGTTGTATTGGCTGTCCCGTGCTCAGAAAAAAGTAAAGTAAGAAAGAAAACCCGACAATGGACGCGTTCCTGGATTGATGGAAGAGGTAACACAGTCTCATCCCAACTCGTCATATAACTGACGTTTTGGGACGTCTTTTGACCATTCGTCAATATACGACTTTTTAGGGCCCCCTTAAACGTCGGTAGATGACGATCCCGGGTCGTCATACAACTGACGCTTTACCTTTAACGTCAGTTAGGTGACGGGTTAGGTTTAGGTCTGGGGTAGAGTTAGGATCCCATAACATCATCTACCGACGTTTAAGGGGGCCCTAAAAAGTCGTATATTGACGAATGGTCAAAAGACGTCCCAAAACGTCAGTTATATGACGAATTGGGATGAGACCGGGTTGGAAGAGGACAGTGTGGGCTGTCGATCCTCCAAAGAGAACTTGAGGTAAAATATTGTTTTCTTATATATTTTTACTTCTAGTTTTAACGTTAGCACCATCGTCTCTCTTTCGTTTCGCCATTTTTGAAAGTTGTGTACGGAAAAACTTCTGTGCTCCTATAGACGAATCCGGCGAGACTACCGGAAGTAAGCGGGCGCCATTACTGAGCTGTTGCTGGGTAGCGTTACTCCATTGCCTCCTATTGTTTTATTTGCAACTTGCGTCCACAGGAATAAACAGCCCGCGATTTACGACTGTCACTAACGTTACAACGTCAGCCCTTGTATAATGTCGAGTGGGTGAACAGTTTCCGTTATAAATTGTTTCAATGGTGGCAGTAAAATTTCAATTTTGAAGAGAAAACATTGTGAATACCCCGGGTCGACTGCCCCTGTCTGGTGCCGTACGGTTTACACAGATTTCCTGGGCGCGGACATTCGCGTATAATAACAATTATTTAATGACATAAGTAAAAAAATATAATAAATGTGTGATATAGTGATCAGCAAAATCTCCTCTCTTGCTATTTTTTATTCAATTAACATGCTATGGTCATTAAATGGCTTTCCTGAGCTAAATGTAACGTTATGTGACATAATTGTTCTCCTGCTGTTATATTGACCTCTTTCCATGGTTTAAAAACACTAGTTGGTCGATATTATGTATACTTTCTAGTTGTAACGTTACCTTACCCTTGCCCGTTACAATGTGAAAATGAGATAAATAATGGACACACGTGAAAAACATGAATTTGTTTATTTGATTTCATTTATTTATTTATTTATTGTTGCCAAATGGACAGATTTTTTTAGTTTATTCGGTAGCAAACGTTAGCCTAGCTAGCTTGCCAAGCTATTTTCATAAATAATCTGTAAGATCGTTTGTACCTTCATCTGTGACTGGAGGCCACTGTCTAACATCATCAACCCAACAAGTCTGCCTGGCTGTAGCCGTCATCGAGGGTGCGTTATCACCTTATCTCCGAGGTTTGTTTACATACCGGTGCATATGTCTATGCCGGTGTGACAGCTCAGTAATGGCGTCGCCACAAGATGGCAGCCTACACAAGGACGCTCGTCGGATTCGTCTATTGGTCAACCTCATACATGTGACGGAACCGTCGTGGACGACCGTTAAAAAAATTAAACATGCTAGTCTTTTTGTCGTGAAGTATCGCAGACGCGACGTAGGTTGTCGCCCACTATACGAGATGATACGATCGAATCTTGCGTCCCGACGCCCGTTGTCGTTTACGAATCCCCACGACACCCTACGCCAAACGGATCGTGCCAAAATCGGGCTAAAATCGAGTAATCTGAACCAGGCATTACTGCACGCCAGAACAGCCATTTTAATTTCTAATATAAAACTGGACACCACTCAGTGATTAAACATAAAACGGTAACACTTTACAATAAGGTTCATTAGTTAACATTAGTTAATGTATTAACTAACATGAACTAACCATGAGCAATACATTTGTTAAAGTATTTATCTTCGTTGATGTTAGTTCATAAATATAAAGCTGTTTCATGTTAGTTCACAGCGCATTAACTAATGTTAACAAGATTTTAATAAAGTTTAATAATTTAAATTTAAATTAACGTTTAAATGAACTAATGTAGTTAACTAATGTTAACTAATGAACCTTATTTAAAGTGTTACCCATAAAACGTATGTGACCACAGTATTTGGATGCTTCATTTGAACACGTCATGTGACCACAGTATTTGGATGCTTACAGTTTCAGATTGTGTAGGCAGTATAAAATGTACACTGTGTGCCGTGAGCTAGTATGCTAGTATTGCGTCTCGAACATAGCCGGCGGCTTATTAGACGACGTTTCAGAGACAAGGATCTTCTGCTGAGCAAAATCTGCACAAATATTTCGAGCTGAGGTATGATTTTGCATAAATATATTCATGTGTAATATAAAGCTAATTATGCAAATCCTTTCTGTACAGTAAACAGAAAATTCTCAAGGCTATTTCTGAACAGCTGAAGAGGAGAACTGCAATCTCAGGATACACAAGCGAGTGCATCTTCCGAGACGACGGAGAGAGCCATAGTATGGACCAAGTCATCGCAACAGGCTGTGTGGAAAATAAAGCTTTGTTGACTAACAGGTCATTATGTCAACAGTGAAGCGAGAAGCATCATTTTACTCTCAGTAAACAGTGAATCAGCCTGTTAGACAGCTGTGTGTGTGTGTGTGTGTCAGAGGATCTTCTGTTTGAATACAGACATTTAAGCATTTGTGAGGAGAATTTATTACACATTTGGGCATTTTAAACTCATTCCTGCAACGTACAAATAATTCGTTTTTCAGTCACAACAAAACACCATTAAGATGATTTTACAACTTGAAATTACTAACAGTGTGATTTTCCTTCACCAAGTGAGTGACTGAATCTAACCTTCGCTTGGTCTCTGTGACGACGGGCTTCTTTACAGTCGTTTCCATGGCGACGGTTGCCGTGCTGGGTTTCTCCGGGTGAGATGGCGCAGGGGTGACGGGTTTGCTGGAGACGGAGAGAAACGAACACATCAATAGGGGTGCGCAGAAGCCCAGACATGACAACGTCCTCAGGTGTTGCTGTCAGGACGCGATAAGCGAATCAAAAGTGTTTGACTATGCTAATGTGTTTGCACGAGCAAGTGTTACTCTTTACTGAGCACGCCTTAGGCCGTGTGTCCACCAAAGCGTTTTTATCCAGCTGAAAACGCCAGACGACGCCGTGCTTTGGGCGCTTGAGAGCGGTTTGGCAGCGCAGTGTTTTTTCCGTTGAGACGTTTCGTTGCTATGATAGTATGATATCCGCAGCACAGTTTACTTGTAACTGATTTCGCAGATAATTTGTTTCATACTAAAAATTTATTTTTCATCCATTTTGTTGGGTTAGCTCTGCTGGTTGATGTCGTCGTACAGAAAGAATGTTGTTACTGTTGGTCGGTGTGGTTTAGTCCCGCCCCTCCTCCACTGTGATTGGACGGCTGGGTAAAAAGTGACAGTGATGAGCGCTGCGTTTTATCCAAAGTTGAACATCTTTCAACTCTCGATGATCAGTAAAAAACGCTGGGCGCTTCAGCGTGAAAAAAACGCTCAGCGCCTCGTTACGCTCATGGCGTTTAAAAAATAAAACCCGCGGCACTCCCATTGAAAACAATTGAAAACATACGCCAGGCGCGTGGAAAAATGCTTTGGTGGACACACGGCCTTATATATTCAATTTCCAAATTATAAACCATAATACCTTTGCCGCCTTTTCCATTTGATTTTTGCCCACTTGGAACGTCATTAAAGTTTTTTTGCACCAAAAATGTCATAATTTTATTTGGTAGCCCAGATAGCAGGATAGTGTCGGCCCAGATCCGGATCCACCCGTACCGGATGTGGGCCGACACCATGCTGCTGTCTGGGAAGCTACCCAGATAGCAAACTGACCAACGTGGAATCAACGTGGAAACGACGTTTCTCATGACATCGAAACAACGTTGATCTGACATTGTTTTGCTCATCGAATTAACGTTGAACCAACGTCAGACGCGGCATTCTTCAAAGCTAAATGAAAATCGAAAATCGGTTTGCTTTCCTAACGTTGAAATGATGTTGATTGCAAGTTGATTTTCCGTTAGTTTTGAAGAATGACGCGTCTGACGTTGGTTCAACGTTAATTCGATGAGCAAAACAATGCCAGATTAACGTTGTTTCGATGTCATGTTTCCACGTTGATTCAATGTCAGTTTGCTATCTGGGTATACTAATATAAAAGTAGGTGAATGAGAACTTTAAAAACTTTAGCTGAATGTAAAAGAGAGATTTGTTTACCTACAAGATAAAGGACAAATACAGTAAAAAAGCTTGATTGACGCTATCATATGAAATGATGTCATTAGTTGTGTTTCATCTCACGCGTAAGATCAGCCAAAGGGAAATACTTGCGTCATATGGGGTTAAATATGAACATACAGACACTGACATCACAATGTAGTTTATTATTAGGATCATCAAAACTATCCGAACTGTAGAAATAATTAGTGCTTATTAGTTTTGATTAGGGATGCACCGATATGAAAATTTTGGCTGATACCGATAACCGATAATTCTGTATTTGAAAACCGATATATCGGCCGATAAATTTTAATCCAAATTTTTATCGAATTTTGAGAGTCTGATTACAAAAAACAAAAGTCTCACAATTAAACCCATGTCCCAAGTAGAGCCAGACCGATATATCGGCCGGCCGATATTAGGCATTCTCCAAACTATCGGTATCAGCAGTTATAATGGCCGAAAAATGAATATTTAGAAAAAATAAAATAAAAACGGACGAAACACGCTTCAATCATCTCTCCTTGGCCTGTTATATTGAAAATGTATGTTTTAAAATTTGCAGTATGATGTCATCTATTGCTAAATTATGGCTCATCATAGACTAGCTAACCACAAAGCTAGCTAACGCCACTATCATCAGTGGAAGACCGCTAACGTTAACATTAATGAGCTTGGAAACCACAATGAGCTTTTTCTGCCCAAATAAAGTAATGATTACTGTATTTATAACTAGCATATCTCTAGTTACAGTTCCTGCATTGTAAAATGTAAGTTATACTTGCGAGGAGTGAACATTTAGACATAGAGAAAAAGTATCAAACGTATCTTGTGCAGAAAAGTTAACTTTTCTTTTACACGTGTGTGAAATCCAACAATATTTAATAAAAAAAAAATAAAAAAAATCGGCCGATATATCGGAATATCGGATTTTAAAACCCAGAAATATTTGTATCGGTATCGGCCTTCAAAATCCTTTATCGGTCGGGCTCTAGTCCCAAGCGCACGATTATAATGATGTTCTCATTGTAGTGTTGTATGGCCGATACGACAGATTTGCGCTGCAAATATTGCAACGAACCGTATTTTCATTTTTTGAAGAGATTTCAATCATATTTCAAGAAATTCAAAAACACAAACAGTGCTCAACAAGTGTCTCAGCTGAAGGGAATACTACATTATTTACCGGCTTTAATATATCGGCCACATTTCCTTACCAGGCTGATAACGATAACATTAAAAATGAACATATATCGGCCGATACCGATATGCTGGCCGATATCCCAAGTTTTGGACAAATTTAAATCGGATAATTGTTTTTACAGTGTTTTTAATGCGACTGCTAATAATTTGAAGTCAATCTCGCATGAATGACATATGGTTGCATGCTGGTCTGTTTTTGTATTGACATACTGCTATTGGTCGCCCTCTTCCCCCCTAATGAGCGTTTCTCCTCTGTAACCATTTACAAAGTAAGTGTAAGCTACCTATGTAGAAGTTTTGTGCTGTATTCAAGCCTCTAAGTTGAAGTTTGCAGACGCGAGTTTCCATCTCTGACATGGTTAGCAACATAAAAGACTAAATGAATAGGCCAGAGACATCCCGAGCTGACTTTGATGTAATAATAAGAGGTTTTTCAAGCGGTGTATCTGTCAGCTGAAGGCGCAGCTCGAAAGTTTAGACAGCTTCATTAATTATAACCGGAGTCATTCAGTTTTAATGCATCGCAAAAAGCCACTGACACTGAGCTAGAATGAAACAGCCTGTTTTTGCAACTGTACCTTTAAAGGGATACTCCACTTTTTTTGGAAATAGGCTCATTTTACCTCTCCCCCAGAGTTAAACAGTCGAGTTTTACCATTTTTGAATCCATTCAGTTGATTTTCTGATATTTAGAAGAATATCAGTAACAAGATAGTTTCTGGTTTCATTGACTTCCATAGTAGGAAAAAAATATACTATGGAAGCAGTGTTGCCACAGTTACTTTGAAAAAGTAACTAAGTTATTTTACAAGTTACTTGATTTTAAAAGTAACTAAGTTATTTTACAAGTTACTTGATTTTAAAAGTAACTAAGTTACTTTACAAGTTACTTTTATTAGTTACATTCAGCAGTTGCCGACAACACACCCTCAAAATAAAGACCTCAACATAAAAAAAATACACACGACCTCAACATAAAAATGATAACATTAACACAACATAAGAGTGATAACATTCACTTATTTGGAAGTGTATTTTTAACAGTAACATCAACAATCTCCTGTCATTTAAAGTTAGACTTAAAAACTATTTCCTGAAACATGTTTTACAAAAAAAAAAAAAAAACAGTCTTTCTTGACTTAACTTAATAAAAATACTTGTTTAAATAAAAAAAGAATAGTCTTTCTTCACCTCACTTAACGTAAATAATCGTTTTTTTATAAAAAAA
Organism: Cyprinella venusta; assembly: GCA_038021265.1. Lineage (NCBI taxonomy): Eukaryota > Metazoa > Chordata > Actinopteri > Cypriniformes > Leuciscidae > Cyprinella > Cyprinella venusta. The sequence goes on along the minus strand of CM075876.1, from coordinate 1,287,135 downwards.
AATAAAATAAAGACAGCCTTTCTTGACTTCACTTAACATAAATACTTGTCTTTATAAAGATTTAAAATATAGACTATAAAATTTCTTGACCTGACATATTTAACAGTTAACACTGTGACAAAACTCACTATTTATAATCTACATTTTTTATTTTTTATCTTTATTTTTTTATTATCTTATATTTAATCTCATGTTATTAGTTAAACAGTGGAGAGAGGCGAGTAAACCAGTGGTTGTACATCATTAACAGAAGCTTCTCAAACCTCTCGGGTTGAAACGAAGGCGAATCAAACGTGTTTAATCGCAGCATTTCCTCCACAACAAACTGTTGACCGACAACGGACCTTAATGTTGCCATCTTTAGCTGAGACGAACTCAAAATAGTGACTGTATTTCCAGCAAGAAAAAGCGCATCTCTCTCCTCCCTCCATTGTTGTTTACATTTGTGTCGCCGCGTGCGTGGTACGTACACGTGACGTGAACCTCATGCTGAAAACGTGACTTGTCGCGCACACTCCCTGAGATGCAAGAAGAAATAAATATATATATTTACTAAGGAAAATTACAAAAACAGTAACGCACAGTGACTTGGATAAGTAACTTTAATCTGATTACTGGTTTCGAAATAGTGACGCGTTATATTACTCGTTACTGAAAAAAGGAGTCAAATTAGAATAACGCGTTACTTACCGGCATCACTGTATGGAAGTCAATGAGACCAGAAACTATCTGGTTACTGATATTCTTCTAAATATCAGAAAATCGTCTGAATGGATTCGAAAACGGTAAAACTCGACTGTTTAACTCTGGGGGAGTGGTAAAACGAGCCTATTTCCAAAAAAAGTGGAGTATCCCTTTAAGACTATGTAAACCAACTCAGTTATGGACAAAGCCTGCACAACTATCACGTAACACACACACTGTCATCCATCATCAAGAAGAACCAAGAGGACAGAAACCTTTCAAAAGGATGATTTGTGTCCGTTGTGTTATTATTGTGTCCTGTGGAAGATATAAAGACTTGTCATGTTGATGATGACAAAGGGGGTGCAAACTTACGCACTTAAAGGATTAGTTCACCTCAAAATGAACATTCCCTGATAACTTACTCACCCCAATGCCATGTCTTTCTTTCCTCAGTGGAAAAGAAATTACGTTTTTTGAGGAAAACATTTCAGGATTTACATGTTTTCCTCAAAAAAAACGCACTGGAGTGAGTAAATTATGAGGTGAACTACTCCTTTAACTATTAATGCAACACTGAGCTCATGGTTTGGTGTCATAATCCTCGATATTTCCCCGTCAGTTTAGCAGTTCCCTTGTGAATCTTTAAACAGATGTCCTCTGAGAAACGAGCACTCACTCATTGGCGTCGGCTGAAGTCTCGGCGCTGGGTTCTGCTCGGCGCGGGCGACCCACTCCGCTCCCCGGCATCTCTCCGCTCAAGCGGTCCGGCAGAACCGAGTCCTTGTTGAGGTTGATATCAGAATATGGGCAACCCACAGCACTGAAACACCAGGAAGCATGGGTCAATTGACAGGACAAACGTGACTTGTTATCATTGTGGTTCATTAGCTGCTTTGTGTCTACGTGATTTTCTTCATCAGTATTATCGTCTCATTTTCCAGTTCAAATATTGCAATATTCTGAGAGCAAGACACATGTACTGGAGGAGCACAATGACTTCAGATATCTTGTGTTCGGGAAAACTGAGCAGAACTGAGTGAAGATTTCAACTAGACAAAATACATGCCAAAAAATAACATGCAAACGGAAAAGTTTATTTTTCTGACTCCATTAGGAGATGTTTTTCTTGTTTTAAGCATAAACAGTTACATATACACTCACCGGCCACTTTATTAGGTACCCCCATGCTAGTAACGGGTTGGACCCCCTTTTGCCTTCAGAACTGCCTCAATTCTTCGTGGCATAGATTCAACGAGGTGCCGGAAGCATTCCTCAGGGAGTTTGGTCCATATTGACATGATGGCATCACACAGTTGCCGCAGATTTGTCGGCTGCACATCCATGATGCGAATCTCCCGTTCCACCACATCCCAAAGATGCTCTATTGGATTGAGATCTGGTGACTGTGGAGGCCATTTGAGTACAGCGAACTCATTGTCATGTTCAAGAAACCAGTCTGAGATGATTCCAGCTTTATGACATGGCGCATTATCCTGCTGAAAGTAGCCATCAGAAGTTGGGTACATTGTGGTCATAAAGGGATGGACATGGTCAGCAACAATACTCAGGTAGGCTGTGGCGTTGCAACGATGCTCAATTGGTACCAAGGGGCCCAAAGAGTGCCAAGAAAATATTCCCCACACCACCAGCCTGACCCGTTGATACAAGGCAGGATGGATCCATGCTTTCATGTTGTAGACGCCAAATTCTGACCCTACCATCCGAATGTGGCAGCAGAAATCGAGACTCATCAGACCAGGCAACGTTTTTCCAATCTTCTATTGTCCAATTTCGATGAGCTTGTGCAAATTGTAGCCTCAGTTTCCTGTTCTTAGCTGAAAGGAGTGGCACCCGGTGTGGTCTTCTGCTGCTGTAGCCCATCTGCCTCAAAGTTCGACGTACTGTGCGTTCAGAGATGCTCTTCTGTCCACCTCGGTTGTAACGGGTGGTTATTTGAGTCACTGTTGCCCTTCTATCAGCTCAAACCAGTCTGGCCATTCTCCTCTGACCTCTGGCATCAACAAGGCATTTCCGCCCACAGAACTGCTGCTCACTGGATGTTTTTTCTTTTTCGGACCATTCTCTGTAAACCCTAGAGATGGTTGTGCGTGAAAATCCCAGTAGATTAGCAGTTTCTGAAATACTCAGACCAGCCCTTCTGGCACCAACAATCATGCCACGTTCAAAGTCACTCAAATCACTTTTCTTCCCCATACTGATGCTCGGTTTGAACTGCAGGAGATTGTCTTGACCATGTCTACATGCCTAAACGCACTGAGTTGCCGCCATGTGATTGGCTGCTTAGAAATTAAGTGTTAACGAGCAGTTGGACAGGTGTACCTAATAAAGTGGCCGATGAGTGTATATACACATTTCATTGATTTCATTTAGTTTTTACATTGAGGAATCCAATCGTATCAGGTCCCACTGCAACTCAGGTCCTAATACATCCTTCTGTTGGAGCCAAACAATCCTTATATTTGCACTTTGGTTTGGTGCGCTAGTGGCACCGATCCTACACACACTTTGTTGTAAGAATAGTTATTGCTCTTAGTTTAATAAGCTGTGTTGACTAGCTGAATTTCCAGTGAAGAACTACACCACCCATAGTCCTCAGAGAGACCCACCAATCACAGAAGACTGGTTGAATGTTGGGAAGTGAAAAGTGTAAAATGTAATGTTATTATTATTAGAAGTATTATTCAATTTGAACGAAAAAGAGCTTAGAAATATTGAAATATTTAACGTAAAAAATATTTCAAGGGGTTAGGCTGACAGAAAAGTTTGGGAACTTCTGGATTAGGGTAGAAATTACACATATGAAGTGTGTTTAATTCAGTGAGGTGATATTTTCTATATGAGCTTTGATCCGCACTCTGGGAGATTATTCTCAAACTGACTTTATAAATCGAGAGAACGGGCGTTGAACACCTCAGGCGGATGTGGAAACAGAAAGCTCAGTGATCATTGGAGTCCAGTAAACCTGAGCTATGATATGCTGCTGGGCTTTTTAGACAGAGAGATGTTTGTTCTTGCGTGTCACACACGCACGGTTGAGCTTCTATTGGCCACATTTAACCCTCTGATGGTCCTCGGTCACTTCTGACCCAATAATTTTCTGTTTTGAATTATTAAAATCACAGCTTCATCGGAAGGTTATGATACTTGGTGACTTTTTTTGGCATTTGGTATGTGAACACAAAAAATAAATTGAGTTGAAACACTCGCGGTCTTCGGTCAGAAATGAGCGACCCATAGGAAATGAATGGGAAATTTACAAAAAAACAAAAATTCTCTGAATTTTTGTTTGTACAATCTACAAATCGGCCACGATTCTTAAAAGAAGTACACCGCAGTAAAGGGGTGACACTCTACAACATCTAGAGTGCAAAAAATTTACACCCACCCACACATACACACACATACAAACACACTTTTACACACATACACACCAATACATTTGGATTATAAAAAGTATGTTTTGAATTTTTAAAAATCACAGCATCATCGGTATGTTACGAAACTTGGTGACTTTTATGGCATTATGTATGTGAGCACACAAAAAAATTGAGTTCATGATCCGAGCATGCTAAGTGGTCATAAAAAAAAATTAGTCACGATTTTGGTCTTTGGTCAAAAATGACCCCCATAGGAAATGAATGGGAAATTGACAAAAACACAAAAATTCACAATTTTTTTATTTATTATTATTTATTTATTTATTTTTTTTACATTTTTTTTAATTACAAATAGTTTTTGAGATTGTTTCAACTATATATTCAAATCCACCAAAAAAAAAAAATGTTCATAAACATCTGGTGACTTCACATGCTTCTCCATAGAGAGCTGTAGAGAGCTTTTCTCTATACTGTAAACAGATGGTGCTAATTTTCTTCAAAAAATGTTTTTTTTTCTGAAGGCCTAGACTCTATATTAAACTAAAATACTGCATTAATATTTAAAATATATATATATATATATATATATATATATATATATATATATTCATTGAACAAATAGACCATAAATATTGCATAAATATGAATAAATTCAATCAAATTGTCGCAAAATACAAAATTAAAAAGAATAAATATTATAGAACAAAAATAAATTGCATTGGTTTTACTGGGATGGAAGAAGTTTCATTTATAGGCCTCTGGTCACTTCTGACCGGGAAGGTCCCGGACGTGACTCATAAAGGAAGACCATCAGAGGGTTAATGTGCTATATATACACAGGTGAAACTCGACAAATTAGAATATGGTGCAAAGGTTCATTTATTTAAGTAATTCAACCTAAAAGGTGAAACTAATATATTATATAGACTCATTACATGTAAAGTGAGATATTTCAAGCCTTTATTTGTTATAATGTTGATGATTATGGCTTCCAGCTTATGAAAAACCTAAATTCTGAAAAGGTTGTTCGTGTTTCACTTTATATATACTGTATGCATGAACAGGCTTTGGACTGCAGTGATGCTGAAGACAGGACACACACACACCTGTGATGTCCAGAGTAGCGGGCTCCTTTAATGTGACCAACTCCTTTACAGCCTGCCGTGGGACAGCCGCTCTGCTCAGATGTCTCAAACATGTCCTGAGGAGCTGTGAAGACACACACACACACACACACACACATTATACATTTCATCCTCACTCTGGAAACCACAACATCAGCTGACATATATGCAGTGTTTACAGCCCTGTCCAGTTTTACAGGCCTGTTTTTGATAAGTGATACTGTAAAAATGATACCTTGGTTTGGGCTACTTTTATTAAGTAGCACGGCTGCAAAATAGTTTAGACAATGAAAAATGAATCTAGATGATTTTATAGTGTGTGTGAAGGTGTTTCACAGTATGATAAACAGCAGCAGCCTTTTACAGTTCCTCCTAAAGCAAAACAACAATGAGCTTATGCTGTGTTCATGCCGTGTCCTAATTACCGTAATTAAGACATGAACCCATGAGGTTCTACTCGAACGGTTCACGTCCTCAGACTCGAATTCATGCAATTCGAGTGCAACGGTATTATTACAATGAACAAAATGAATCTGCAGCAATAGGTTGGTACATGTCAGAGCTCTTTAAGTTGTTTATGTTCATTATTATTGTAATGTTGTGTGCTTTTGTTTCCTTTGTAACAAATGATGTGTTTTGGTAAACACTGTTACAAAGACCAAAATTGCACTTAAAATGCCAAGAGTCAAACACTCTAAAAAATACTGGGTTGTTTTAAAACAATTTTGGGTAAAACATGGACAAACCCAGCCATTGGGTTAAAGGGATATTCCACTTTTTTTGGAAGCAGGCTCATTTTACCACTCCCCCAGAGTTAAACAGTTGGGTTTTATCGTTTTTGAATGTATTCGGACGATTTTTTGATATTTAGAAGAATATCAGTAACCAGACAGTTTCTGGTCTCATTGACTTCCATAGTATACTATGGAAGTCAATGAGACCAGAAACTGTCTGGTTACTGATATTCTTCTAAATATCCAAAAATCGTCCGAATACATTCAAAAACGATAAAACCCAACTCTAGGGGAGTGGTAAAATGAGCCTATTTCCAAAAAAAAGTGGAGTATCCCTTTAAGGTCTTTAGTGTCTCTTCTGTGCTGTAAGATCGACTTCCCATCAGAACTGATTACCCTATGTACCTTTGTATCAAAATACGTCTGTTCACATCTCTGCAGACATGAGATAACACAAGATCTGTGATATTCTCTTAAAGGTGTGAAAAAAAAACACCTCGTCTATCTTTGCAAGCGTAGCATTTGAGCGGTCACGACGACCTAGCCGTTACACCAACTATTAAATAATGGATAAGTCTGTTTGAGCTTTTCTTATCAGACCAAAACACACGTTCTGGAGGATGAGAGTGTCCTGCATATGTAGACGTTGCTCTTATTATGTTCTTCACTTCTGCTTCTTCTCTTCGTCTTGTTTATTTTGGGTCCTTCTTTCTTAATACTTTGGATTTATTATAAACCATTTATTAAGCTAGATTTGATTTCAGCTTAAACCTATTTGCTATTACGATGTTTTATATTTACTTAATTAATTAGTTGTCTTCATCATATTCAGCAGCGGTTATCGGGGTTCAAGCGTTTTAAAGCCTTTAAGCACAAGCGTTTTCTTTAGTTAACCACCAAGATCATTGATGGAATAGACCATTTATAGCCAATACAGGCCATTTACAGAGCAAAATATGCTTTTAAAGCTTTCTAACAGTTAGAGCCCCAACTATAAAACATTTTCAACAAAACAAAAAGTCTAATAAGTCAGATACGCCTTTTTTTGCTTTATTCAATACAGTTTGATCTCAGATAGGTATTTTTGGCACCATTGGATAGAGCTCATTGAGACCTTTATTTTGATATATAACAACTTATATTCGCCCAAAATGCCACTTACGCCCCTCTGGCTCCAAGCCCTCGAATTATTATTTTTTTTGATAATTTTTGACCTAGAGAGTCCCGATGGGGGTCCGCAGGGGTTTTATCAAGGTTGAGCCAAAGACTCAAAATTTGAGGAGTTCTACAATGTGCCACGAATGTCGTGTGCGTGTGCGAAAAATCGTGAGATATACAATCCTTTACGCAGGCGCCCTCCGGTGGACGATTTCTGTGGGATTTTACACAGGCCTCTAGAGTCAGCGAGTTTCGTTCCGATCGGCCTCCGGTAACTGTGACAACTGCGCAAACTTTATCGGTCGCAGCCGGACACGTTTTTCAAAATGCGCAAACGTCCTCAAAGTCAGTCTTGGCACCTTAAGACACCGCATGCAAATGCACAAGTCAATCAGACTCAGGGTTGCATAGTTATAGCCATTTTTGTGTTTTGTCCATGTTATAGCGTCACTAGTGGCCAGTTCTGAAGAGACCATTCTGTTCTCAAGTTACAGCCATTTAAGTAAACCTGGCTCCTCCCACTTCGAAAATTGGTGGCCCCATCGAGTAGTTTTTTTTTTTTAATAGGGCCACGTCCCAGAATGCAATGTGGCGTCCATGTTGATAGCTTCACAGCAAGTCTAACTAGGAGAAGCAGCAGAATTGGGAGAAAGAAAAGAAAAAAAGATTTTAAAATCTTGCTTTGCAGTGGTTTGGTTTTGATCAGGACAAAAACCTAGAACTAGTTCGCAAAAGTATTTACAAAATCCAAAATATTTGAAAATCGGCAATCGAATCTGAGCCAAGGATTCCAACGATATAAGACGCTTGAGCAGTTTCAGACCTTTGACCGCAGCAGCGCCCCCCTCAGGGGCGAGTCTTGGTGACGGTGTAAATAACTAAGTCTATATGACTTACGCTTTGGTATGCCTGATCACTTTTAGGTGAGAATCCTGATCCTAGGACATTTTATACAATGACTGCACGTTTTCAGCGAACCCCTAATAAAATTAAATGAAATATTGATACAGTATTAGGGCTGGTCCGAATACCATTTTTTGAGCTTCGAATTTTCGGTATTAGTGAACACCCACACACCCACACACCCACACACACACACACAGTTCTGTTAACTTAACCAATATTTTTTATAATGTATAGTCCTCTCACTGACAGAGTACGTTAGATTTAAATAATTAAAAAACAAAATTCAAATAAATGAAAACAAAATTTAAATAAATAAAACAAAAACGAAATTTAAATACATAAAAACTACAATACTAAAAAAACCAATAACTTAAAATATAACTTAAATATAGAAAACGAAATTTAAATCAAGAAAAACGAAATTGTGACGTGACGTCCCAGTAAAATCTCAAAGTCTCGCTGTAGATTAATTTAGATTGATAATAACGGGTAAAAAGGATAATACATTTTGTTTCTATTATTCTATTTTCCACAACGTCAAAGCAACGCAACTTACCCCAAAAATACAAGCGCAGGTACGCACTTCTGTCCACACACACGGCAAATATATTTATTAAGTAGCTATAAGTAGCTATAAGTACTTAAAACGAAGTTATAAGTTAAGTATTATATTTCGCTAGATTTTATAGTGTAAAACATTCAAGCGTGAATGAGAACCGTGTAGAGTGGGATGCCAGGTGTGCCAAAAAAATAACAACAACAAAAAAAACCCTGAATATTCGAATGTCACATTTTCAAATCGAATACCCACCGAACGAATATTCGAATATTCGGGTCCAGCCCTATATGGGTGTTTCTTCAACTTTGATCACAGGTAGTTATTATATTATTTTATTTATTTATTTTTCTTTTTGTTATATGAAGGTCATCTTTTATTACTTTAGATTTAATTATTTTACCCTTGCCGCAGACAAAGATTTCAAGCTACAAAAAAAATTCCATCATTAAAAAAAAAAAAATCTCAACCAAGAATGCTATTACAATATTTATGTGTGAAATTATTTCTCCAAATTTGTATGCAAATTCAGAGATTGTGGCATCATTCACTGCAATGACCAATCATTTAAACCCTAACACGATTTAATGAAAAGTTGAGATAAAACCAAATCATATAAAGTATTAATACAGTACATATAAATGTATGTAGAATGCATAAAGACTCAGATATAGATATTTAAAGAATATATAGACATACCCAATCTGATATATAGACTTATATGGATATATTGTCTCTCACTGGTTTTTCTCTCTCTTTTCACACTCATTTTCTCTCTCTCTCTCTCTCTCTCTCTCTCTCTCTCTCTCTCTCTCTCTCTCTCTCTCTCTCAGTAAGTCGGTCACATCCTGATGCCAGTTTCTGATTTCTAAACATTCCTCCGATCCGTTTCCATGGACACAGAGGAGGGGAACGAGAATGAGAAGACGATTAATAGCCAGACTGACTGACTGAAAAGCTTATTGTTCAACAGCCTTTTCCCATCATCCTCTAGAGCTAACAAAAGATACAGACAGGAGAGGAAGACCTCCATCCCTCGTTATATCCACACAATTACTTTTCCATCTCTCTGGGAAACAATTGTCCATTGAACAAGGAGCATGGCTGTCGTGTAGAGGGTCTGTTCACAGATATGATACAGGGTGGCTATGACCTGAACAGTTGTAAAATAGCCAAACATTTGCACTGCATTATCCGTACAATGCAAATAACTCAGTGTCTTTTGTTGTTGCTGATTATTTGAAAGTAATATTGAGGGAAGAGCACTTAGGCATCCTCCTAAAGGACACTGAAGCTCGTCAGAGGCCCATTGGGAACACATTAATTAGGCACCATCTCCATACTTCACACAAATGAGAGGCACAATGAATTCAGATGTTAATTGGACACAGTATATAATAAGTACATATAAACACTAATACATTGTCCACTTTTAGACGCAACTACTGTATATTATTGATATTTGCAGTACTGAATTAAATATATACTTAGTCTGTGTTGACGGTTCACGCATACCTCATTTGTTACTATGGTTACTGATGTCATCCAGGTGTGTGTAATGTCCTTGTTTGCCAGTGTATTTAAGGTGCTCTGTTTCAGTCGTCAGTGTCCGGTGTCGTCTATATGTATACGTGTTGTTGCAGATCCGTGTTTGCCTTTTGGATTATCTATTAAAGACTTTACTTTGACATTCATTTTCATGGTCATATGCCTGTATCTACAAACACCAGTTGTGACAGTTCAGCATTTCCTTCGCTTGGCTTATGTGATAAAATGTGTTTTCTGTGTTAATCAGAGTTTTTGTTCTCCCAGCCGCGACAGCAATAGGCGATGACTCTCTTTTGGAAAGGGTTTCCATTTCTGAGATGTCACGGCTTGAACAACAACATACAATAATAATCTCAGATACTGATTATGTGCTTTATTTAATGTTAAGAGAATCGAATGTGAGTTTATAATTTTGCATGACCTTCATCTTTGTACTCAAAGTGACAGTAGATAATTCACATCCTCACTCTAAATTGTAATGCAGACATGTATTTTCTGGAAAGCTGCTTTGAAACAATATGTATAGTGAAAAGCGCTACACAAATATGTGAGAATTGAAATGAATTTTTGAAATAAATGAAAGTAAATAAGAACATTCAAACTGCGACCAAACAAGTGTATTCAGAGACAACGATTGTATCAGTCACTCAGTCTGTATTTTAGCTGTGATTTCTGATTGATTTGGTTGAGAGTGCAGTATGTTTACAGAGAGACTCCGCCCACACTCTCTTCTGATTGGCTGTGTTTTTTGATTGATTTGGTTGAGAGTGCAGTGCTCTTGCAGAGAGACTCCGCCCACACTCTCTTCTGATTGGCTGTGTTTTTTGATTGATTTGGTTGAGAGTGCAGTATGTTTACAGAGAGACTCCGCCCACACACTCTTCTGATTGGCTGTGATTTCTGATTGATTTGGTTGAGAGTGCAGTATGTTTACAGAGAGACTCCGCCCACACTCTCTTCTGATTGGCTGTGATTTCTGATTGATTTGGTTGTGAGTGCAGTGCTCTTGCAGAGAGACTCCGCCCACACACTCTTCTGATTGGTTGTGATTTTTGATTGATTTGGTTGAGAGTGCAGTGCATTTGCAGAGAGACTCCGCCCACACACTCTTCTGATTGGCTGTGATTTCTGATTGATTTGGTTGAGAGTGCAGTATGTTTACAGAGAGACTCCGCCCACACACTCTTCTGATTGGTTGTGATTTTTGATTGATTTGGTTGAGAGTGCAGTGCATTTGCAGAGAGACTCCGCCCACACTCTCTTCTGATTGGCTGTGTTTTTTGATTGATTTGGTTGAGAGTGCAGTATGTTTACAGAGAGACTCCGCCCACACTCTCTTCTGATTGGCTGTGATTTCTGATTGATTTGGTTGAGAGTGCAGTATGTTTACAGAGAGACTCCGCCCACACTCTCTTCTGATTGGCTGTGTTTTTTGATTGATTTGGTTGCGAGTGCGGTGCTCTTGCAGAGAGACTCCGCCCACACACTCTTCTGATTGGTTGTGATTTTTGATTGATTTGGTTGAGAGTGCAGTGCTCTTGCAGAGAGACTCCGCCCACACTCTCTTCTGATTGGCTGTGTTTTTTGATTGATTTGGTTGAGAGTGCAGTATGTTTACAGAGAGACTCCGCCCACACTCTCTTCTGATTGGCTGTGATTTCTGATTGATTTGGTTGTGAGTGCAGTGCTCTTGCAGAGAGACTCCGCCCACACACTCTTCTGATTGGTTGTGATTTTTGATTGATTTGGTTGAGAGTGCAGTGCATTTGCAGAGAGACTCCGCCCACACACTCTTCTGATTGGCTGTGATTTCTGATTGATTTGGTTGAGAGTGCAGTATGTTTACAGAGAGACTCCGCCCACACACTCTTCTGATTGGTTGTGATTTTTGATTGATTTGGTTGAGAGTGCAGTGCATTTGCAGAGAGACTCCGCCCACACTCTCTTCTGATTGGCTGTGTTTTTTGATTGATTTGGTTGAGAGTGCAGTATGTTTACAGAGAGACTCCGCCCACACTCTCTTCTGATTGGCTGTGATTTCTGATTGATTTGGTTGAGAGTGCAGTATGTTTACAGAGAGACTCCGCCCACACTCTCTTCTGATTGGCTGTGATTTCTGATTGATTTGGTTGTGAGTGCAGTGCTCTTGCAGAGAGACTCCGCCCACACACTCTTCTGATTGGTTGTGATTTTTGATTGATTTGGTTGAGAGTGCAGTGCATTTGCAGAGAGACTCCGCCCACACACTCTTCTGATTGGCTGTGATTTCTGATTGATTTGGTTGAGAGTGCAGTATGTTTACAGAGAGACTCCGCCCACACACTCTTCTGATTGGCTGTGATTTCTGATTGATTTGGTTGAGAGTGCAGTGCTCTTGCAGAGAGACTCCGCCCACACACTCTTCTGATTGGCTGTGTTTTTTGATTGATTTGGTTGAGAGTGCAGTGCTCTTGCAGATAGACTCCGCCCACACTCTCTTCTGATTGGCTGTGATTTCTAATTGATTTGGTTGAGAGTGCAGTGCTCTTGCAGAGAGACTCCGCCCACACGGAGATTGGCTGTGATTTCTGATTGATTTGGTTGAGAGTGCAGTGCTCTTGCAGAGAGACTCCGCCTACACACTCTTCTGATTGGCTGTGATTTCTAATTGATTTGGTTGAGAGTGCAGTGCGTTTGCAGAGAGACTCCGCACTCTCTTCTGATTGGCTGTGATTTCTGATTGATTTGGTTGAGAGTGCAGTGCTCTTGCAGATAGACTCCACCCACACTCTCTTCTGATTGGCTGTGATTTCTAATTGATTTGGTTGCGAGTGCAGTGCGTTTGCAGAGAGACTCCGCCCACACTCTCTTCTGATTGGCTGTGTTTTCTGATTGATTGTACTCACTGATTGGAGGCTGCAGGGGATGTCCAGTTTTGGCGCACCAGCCGGCAGGATGAATGTCTGGGCTATCGGCATCGATCCAGTAATCGTACTCATCTGTCCAGCCATCAAAATGGATCTGCAAGAGAGCAACGCAGGTCACTCTGATAGGTTCACTACTCTTTTACAATGCAAATAATAATAACAACAATATGTCTTAATTTGTATTTTGGCTCGCTTTCCAGCAAAAAATATCTAAACATCCTTAAAACAAAATGTTTTAAAGGAGCTGTATGTAAGATTGTGGCCAAAACTGGTACTGCAATCACTTTCAAATTACTTTTAAATTCAAATGATTCAAATGAAATTCATTTTTTTCAAATACGCCGCATAAATTGCGGTTTTCCGTGCAAAATAGGCAGGGTTTGCATGATTTCATAATCCTCGCATTTTCGTTGCAAAAAAGTCACATGTATCTTAGCAGAAAGTTGAAAAATGTTGTGTTTGCTTCACGCAAGAGCAGCCATTTCTCCCTGTTTCCATGGGAACGTTATGAAGTGACGCAATTACGCGACGGGATATCGTTAGCTCACAGCTGAAGTATTGCAGAGGCCAGACAGACTCACGGAGGCGATTGACATCTCAAAAAATCGAACTGGTATAACTGTCTGTCACACGTTCTACCGTCACATCGTTACTTAATAAACAACATAAGATAAAAGAAGTAGCATCTAACAGAAATTACCCGCACACATCGAGGCGCACATATAATACAACACTGCAGAGAGTTCAACAGGGAGCAGCTCTTAAAGGGGCCACACCTTATTTACACTCGTTACAGTCTGAAATTAAACAAGATGAGAAAATAAATATTCCCAGCACTTTATATGATGTCATATGCTTGCTTATCGAAGGAAGTAACAAGAAATGACTCTTTATATTAAAGGGTTAGTTCACCCAAAAATGAAAAAGGGTTAGTTCTTCCTTGTTGACCTGAAACGAGACTTCCATAGATTTCCACGACGCATGCGCGAGAATTGCGATCTCCTTCAACTACTTCAGTTCAGTTCTCGCGCATGCGTCGTGGAAATCTATGGAAGTCTCGTTTCAGGCCAACAAGGAAGAAAAGGAATAGTCGAATAAAGTCGTTATTTTTGTTTGTTTTTTCGCACAAAAAGTATTCTCGTCGCTTGATAAACTTATAGTTGAGCCACTGTAGTCACATGGGATATTTAAACATTTTCTTCATTGACTTTCTGGGCCGTCAAGAGCCAGTCCCTTAGGCAGCCTATGTGGTAGTGAGACAGCTCTCAAATTTAATCAAAAATATCATCAATTGTGTTCCGAAGATGAACGAAGGTCTTACGGGGTTGGTACAGCATGGGGGTGAGTAATTAATGACTTAATTTTCATTTTTGAGTGAACTAACCCTTTAAGGTAGTAGCCTAGTGAGAATAGGATGTTGGGGGAATCACTTTTTTTCTCTTTTTCATCAAACCGCAGTTTTTGCAAGTTCCCGCAATTTTTGCAAATTCCCACAATTTTTGCAAGTTTCCGTAATTTTTGCAAGTTTCCGCAATTTTTGCAAATTCCAGCAACTTTTGCAAGTTTCCGCAATTTTTGCAAGTTTCTGCAATTTTTGCAAGTTTCTGCAATTTTTGCAAGTTTCCACAATTTTTGCAAATTCCCGCAATTTTTGCAAGTTTCCGCAATTTTTGCAAGTTTCCGCAATTTTTGCAAATTCCAGCAACTTTTGCAAGTTTCTGCAATTTTTGCAAGTTTCCGCAATTTTTGCAAGTTCCCGCAATTTTTGCAAGTTTCCGCAATTTTTGCAAATTCCCGCAATTTTTGCAAGTTTCCGCAATTTCTGCAAGTTCCCGCAATTTCATCGCATAAAATTGCATAAATACCCCGCATATTCCACCGCATTTTTAAAGAAAACGGGCCGTGTAATCAAGGATTTTTGCCCGCAACAATCACAAAAAAACTTTTTCTGGAAGGACTGTTTTATCCGACATGTTTATATCTGCAGCTGTGGTAACTAAAGAAGAGCTGGCAACCCGTGGAACAACAAGCACCACTCTATGAAACAAGAATATCTTTCCCCAACGTTTAAGCAAAAGTTGCGATAGTTTTTGTTTTCAGTGCACTTTTGTTACAAAGATTATGTTATAAATGCATAGATATGCACCCTGTAATTTTTAAAAAGCCTATACAGTGTGTACTGGTTCACCATTATTTCAAAAAGCTATTTTCTTGCTAAATTGCTCCCAAATGTAAGATTGTTACATCATAAATACACAGTAAAAAAATGATCGCGATTTTAACGGTAAAACACTGTAAAAATGCTACAGTGAAAAACTGTTAATTGGTAAACAGAAAGTTTCCTTATACAGTAAATAGCTGAAAAAGAGATCTCACGGTACATTTAATGAAATTTTACTGTAAAATACCATTAAATTGACAGTTTTTGGAAGTGAAAAAGAACAAGTCATTGTCATTGTAATAATAAAACAAAATGAACACTTCAAATTCATCTTCATCAGATAGAGAAATACGGTTTAATGCTGTAAAATTATATACGGTTAAAAGTCTGTAAAACCTAAAATGTTGCTACCGCATTTTTAACAGGAAAACTCTGGTAACCACAGCTGCCAGTTTTTTCCCGTAAATTTAACAGATTTTTTTTTACAGTGTAGTAGAATAAGTACCCCTTAGTTCTATAATACTTACAGTATAAATATATTTCTTTTTAATTCTCCTGGTTGTTACCCCTTTATTCCCCAAATTTAAAATAAGTATGTTGTAGGTACACTATAATTACCGAAGGTTACGCTGTGAAATTGTTCTAACTACACAGTACTTTCCGGGCTGTAATCTAAAGTGTTACCGGCAAGTCCTTCTTGTTGCAGTAACATTGATAGTTTCTGTAGTGCAGTGGTGGTTAAACTCCCCTAAAGAGGCCAAGGTGTGTGTGAGAGAGGGTTAAGGCTGGTTATTACTGTTATTACAGTAACTGATGGCAGGTTTGATCATCACATGAGCTGTCCTTAACTCACGCTGTCTTTCCCTGCTGACATTGCCTGAATGTCACTACAGATGTGTGGGGATAAATAAAGACCCGATCGTTGTATAAGGTACAAAACACCCCGAGGCACGTAAGATGAAAGCAGGAACAGCTTGGCTAGTAGCATTTCACTGTCCCTTGAGAAGATTATCTTCATATTGCGAAGCAGATCTCCAGAGACGTCGACGTGAACTGGAATCAGAAGCGTTGGCAGAGAGCAGACTGCTGGCAGGGGGACTTTAGATGCTCACTACTCTTTAAAAAGAGCCATCAAAACAAAGAAGAAAAGAGCAGCAGCCTGTGTCCAGGACTGATAAAACAGTGCTTTAGTGGTGTTCACAGCACAGCTGACGGTCATTATGTGGACATCCGGACCAGACTGGCTGTTTTAATTCCCTGCATGACCGTTTGAGATAAAGACATGTTTAGTTTGCATCCTTCTTATCGCTCGCTCTGTTATTTAATCTCCTTCCAGTTTGGATGTGTCTATTTCCACACCTCCATCCATGACTAAATCAATTTGAACATAGCAATATCTCTAACCACATCTCGCTTCCCTCGGGCTTTGTTCACACCAGTTTTGTTGTAGTATCATTGAGATACCATTATAGTTCTTGTTAATATTTTGAATTCGATTTTATTTTATATATTTTCTGTTTTCACCTTAGGTTTAGTTAAAGTTTTTTTGTTTACATAGTTTTTTAAAGTTCCAGTGTTAACCCTCTGGGGTTCTTCGTTTAATTTTCTTGTTTTAAATTTCTAAAAATCACAGCTTCATCGGAATGTTATGAAACTTGGTGACTTTTATGGCATTATGTATGTGAACACCAAAAAAATTGAGGTCATGATCCGAGCATGCTAAGTGGTCGTTAAAAAAATAATCACACTTGTGGTTTTTGGTCAAAAATGACCCGCATAGGAAATGAATGGGAAATTGACAAAAACACAAAAATTCACAAATTTTTACATAAAAAATCGTTTTAAATAAAAAATCGATTGTTTCAACTATATATTCAAATCCACCAAAAAACAAACAAAAAAAATTGTTCATAAACATCTGGGGAATCACATGCCTCTCCATAGAGAGCTGTACATGCCCTCTAGTGGTTACACCATGATTCTACGCTTTTTCTCTATACTGTAGCCAGATGGTGCTAATTTTCTTCAATTTTTTTTTTCTGAAGGCCTAGACTCTATATTAACCTAAAATATTAATAATAAAAAAAAATATATATATATATATATATATGAAGAGTTCAGATGCAAAAGCCTCTAAATGCCATTTGAAATTTTCTTCTAAAATGACCATTTTTATCAAGCTTGTATATTTAAGTTCAGTAATTTCACTTAAATGACAACTAATAGGTAATCTTCATTGCCATTTAAGTGAAATTACTGAAATTAAATATACAAGCTTGATAAAAATGATCATTTTAGAAGAAAATTTCAAATGGCATTTAGAGGCTTTTGCATCTGAACTCTTCATATATATATATATATATATAGAAAAATATATATATATTTTCCATGGCAAAATAGACTATAAATATTGCATAAATATTAATAAATTGAATCAAATTGTCTCAAAATACTAAATTAAAAAGAATAAATATTATAGAACAAAAATAAATTGCATTTGTTTTACTGGGATGGAGGAAATGTAATTTTTAGGTGTCCGGTCACTTTTGACCGGGAGGATAACAAGTGTGACTGCGAAACGAAGAGCACCTGAGGGTTAATAAAAGCTGGATGACTTGTGTTGCTAAATGATATGTAATTAATTCTAAAATATATTGTTTGATTGATATGAACCGATGAAATATACAGCCTGGATTTAAGACTTTTTTAATGAACTACTTAAGGGTGCACAGATACACTGAGTGGGGTTTGAGTCGGACGTGACAAAAAAATACAATCTTCCTGTGGGAGAGTCGAGGGCGTTGCAGAAAACCATCAAACGTAAAGACGTAAAGGTCTTATTCCTCAAAGTCAATAACAGCAGCTTCAGGAAATATTGACGGGGCATTTTAAAACGCAGTGGGAGTCCACCAAATCCACCCAGAGCTCGGGTGAATGTCAGCGAACACAGGCCAGGAGAGAGAGCAGGAGCTTAACACATGAACATGACAGACACAGCCGAGGATAAGAGAAGGACTGATGGATGAATGTCTGTGCCGGATCACGAATGATGGGTGTGAGAGTGAGAGATGAGTGCGAGACAGACTGTGACATCTGTTATTTCTCTCAGTCAGTGTCAATGATGTGTGTGTGTGGATTCTGCTGCCACCTTTAAACCAACAACTGCAATTACACTCAAACGGTTATGGTATATTATTAGTGCCATACGAAATCCATTTTATTTTTTCCCAAATACAGTTTTCATTTTCCTGGATGGCGCTTTATGTTTACATAAAACATCTAATTAAGTGAAATCATGAAACCCATACACAACTGAAGAGAAATTGTGAGGGTCCATGATTATGTTGTAGTTAAAGGCACAAAATGTACGTTTTTTTCACCGCAGTTTCCATCAATGACACAGGCGTAGGTTGATGACGCAGTGACGAGTGGAATGATGGGATTTGCTCTAATAATGTTTATGGATGAGTGCAAACATTCATGTTTTTTTAACATTACAGTGATATGAAGCAGGGCGTGATTGCTAAAGAGACAGATCTCACACGCGAGTCCCGCGGATATAAAGGAATAAGGACATTTAGCTCTACCGAACTAAGTTACCCGCGAGTGCTGGATTACTCACACTGGTCAGTTTATTAGACGAACTAAATGTGTGAGGTAACGCAGCGCTGCTTCACTTGCTCTAACGTTACACGATCACACTAAACAGCATTTAAATGTGTGTCGGAAGTTATAATGTTATACTACGTGTTAGTTCGTATGCTATTCGAAACTAGCAGTAAGCTAGATCAACATTAGAATAACATACTAACCATATGCTAACATTTCATCATGTTGAGCTAATATTATATAGCATTGATTTGTTTTATGTACATTTGCTCTCCTGTGTAATAAATCCGTGACTCGTGAAGCTCTGTCGAGTCCAAGTTAGCCGCGGACGCTAGCTCTCGGCGTCTCAGAAACGCCACGCTGATGTTGATCCTCATTTTAGTTCTCCTTGTTTGTCAAAAAGTCTGCTAGCCATGGTCTATGTTTGAGAGAAACGAGAACTGCGTGCCGCTAAACGCTACGCAGTTGTCCACGTCTGTCGCCATGGTTACGTCACGGCTACGGCAGTACGAGCGGAAACAGAGGATAGCACGGATATTGCGTCATTGACAGGCGGCCACTTATTTAAAATTAATTTAAAAAATCTTTACTTTTGGGATATTGTAAGTTCACAACTGCAGGAAATATATCACACTGTGCGAAGTGACTTTTGGATATTTTATTACAAAAAAATATTACATATGGTACCTTTAAGTACTAAGCAGTGGAAGATGTACACATATTCAGCTCGGCAGTTTTCTAAACAACCGCTATTTGATGATTCAGATGGAAATGCATCTGACCCATGACTCGATCGCCGACGGCAACGCAAATTTTATCTAATATTTAATGCTTTTTTTAAAATGTTGTATATTTATGTAGCAAATGATAATAAATAAAACTAATGACCATATTTCGAAACAAAGGTCTTGTTAAGGATTTTTTAGTTTTGTTCAAGGTAATTAAAGCAATAGTTTTTCAATAAGGGTATAATATGTAAAAGTATTTCATGTGAAAGGCACAATAATTAAAATGATAATAAACAGCCGATGACTTTTCCATCTGTTCACAGGACGTGCTTAGATTTAGATGCTAAATATCATATATTAAGTTGAGTGTCCACCTAGAGATAATCACCAAACACATCTAAAAATATGACATTGATCACATCATATAATAAAATATAATTTATTTGTCTTTATTGACCTTTACTTTTGGAAATATTCTGCATTTTTAAAATGAACATATTTTAATTACAACTTATCAAACATTTGAAGGATAAATATGCAGAAATAAGCCAATAATTAATGGTTAACTGAATGTACAGTAAATGTCTTTTAGGGCAACACTTAACTTTGATGGTCCACTTTAGACATTATACTAACTATACGTCACCTCATGTCAACAATCCCGATTAGAGTATTAGTAGACAGGAGGTGTTCAGGTTACAATAAGCTGACGTAGTTACGCATATCGTCAGTATAATGTCAGCATCACAATAAAGAGTTACAATATTAAGCAGACGTAACCAAGAAGTTCAAAAGTTAACATATCATTTTTTTGAGTGTATATTATCATTATGTTTCATAAAAGTTGGTTTTACAGTTTTGAGTAATAAATTGATGCAAATGTGTAATAAAGACAATTTAAGTATTATCCTAATACTAAGTTAAAACAATTATTGATTTGCATGGCACTTATTAAATGATGTTCAGAATTTGTGTAAGTTAACACTAACAGCACCACTAGAGACAATTTTTGATGTGTTATTCGCTTAACTACAACATAAATACTGGCTAATATAAATATAACATTATAATACACTGCATATATAATGGCTGAAATCGCATTCTGTGAATGAGGGCTGTTAGGTTGCTGATAGCTACCTCTACTCGTCATCTGCTGTGCGAGAGCGAGGGATAATCGGGCACATCAGACAGGGTTCAACTCCGCCGTATCGCTCGGCCACTCATGTAGCCTCAAACCAACTCCCAGAGTCAACTCTCATTAAAAATGAACGCCTTCAAGCGGCTTTGTGGCTCACTCAGAGTAAAGAGTGCTGGATTGTTCTCGGCCTTGCTCCGAATGCTGTGAAAAACACTGCAGTTCTGCTGGTTTACCAATAAATTACCATATTTTTCCATGTCTTTTTAAATCCTCCGAAACACACTGCGACTTGTATTCCAAAGCAAAATATATTAACGGCAAGCACGCAAAACGTATTTGGATTTGTGCCGAATAAGAGGGTTACGTAAGTGTATTTGTATGCCGTATTTCCTACACACCAGTTCGTAACAATAATGAATGACTCTATAATTTACGTCTGTTTTAAATTTGAAGCAGCTGCTGTGAAAAATAGCTTTCATAAAGAAACAATATACATGCATCACCAGTTGGGTCATTTTTCAGTATTGCGAATCAAATTGCATGCTGTCGTGAATGTGCTGAATTGACACTTTTATCGCCGCCTCTGATAGCAGAGAAGTGATGAGTGAAAAGTGGAGAAATCTGCCACATATTACATGCATTCATGTGCATGAAGAGCATTTTCAGCTCTTCTGTTGTTTCTACATGGAGCAAAGCTTCACAGGAGAGAAGAAGCTGCGATTTGACCAGTTTTTGACCAACGATCTGTAGATGTAGTGAGTAGAAGAGGAGTGTTTCTCAATGTAGTGACGTTACATCATGCTGTGTGTTTTCTGAGGTCACTGATGCACAGTTTTATGTACTACTGTAACCTAATTTCCTTGCATGCACATTAAGGAAATGATCATTTATTTAAGAACAATCGTTTTAAAAGTTAATGCACTTTAAAAAGTGAATGTCATTTCATTTCAATAAAAGATGCGATGCTTGATTTGGTTTATATTTGCTTATTGCGCTCGCTTGCGCCCTCTTGTTGTCATAGGAGACAATACAGTACTTCTTCCCATTTAAAGGGTTAGTTCACCCAGAAATGAAAATTCTGTCAGTATTTACTCACCCTCATGTTGTTCAACCCCGTAAGACCTTCGTTCATCTTCAGAACACAAATTAAGATATTTAAGATATTAAGATCGCTCCTTCATACTAGTCCATAGGCTTCTTGAGGGAATGACTCTTGCTGGCCTCGAAAAGTCATTAAAGACATCGTTAAAATAGTCCAAGTGACGACAGCGGCTCAATCTTAACTTTATCAAACGACGAGAATACTTTTTGTGTGCAAAAACAACAAAAATAATGACTTTATTTCAACTATTCACTTCCTTCTCTTTGAGCGTCTAGTCAGTTAGCGTAGTGTGATTGCGTAGAGCTACGTCACACGTAGGCTCACTATTGGCCGACGCTGGTCATGTGTGTGATGCGTGCGACGTACAATAACAGAAGCTTACGCTATTAAACTAGTAACCTGACTCGCGCAGAGAGAGAAATAAACCAATAGTTGAAATAAAGTTGTTATTTTTGTTGTTTTTGAGCACAAAAAGTGTTCTCGTCGTTTGATAAAGTTAAGATTGAGCCGCTGTAGTCACTTGGACTATTTTAACGATGTCTTTAATGACTTTTCGAGGCCAGCAAGAGTCATTCCCTCAAGAAGCCTATGGACTAGTATGCAGGAGCGATCTTAATATCTTAAATATCTTAATTTGTGTTCTGAAGATGAACGAAGGTCTTACGGGGTTGAACAACATGAGGGTGAGTAAACACTGACAGAATTTTCATTTTTGGGTGAACTAACCATTTAACTAGAAGTATTGCCTTCAGAATGCGAATATCATATAAATCGAATTTTGCAAATATTTAGGACAGAAATTTGAATGTATCTTTTCAGCCATTTTGACAGCCCTACTCTCACTGCAGTGTGTTGTGTGACCCATGTTTACATTACAGTATAAAACTGGCCTGTAGGTTCAGCGAGTTTTGGTGGTGTAATTTGAATGTGTGTTGTGTCAAAGCAATGATCCACTGTTTCTCCCACATAGACTGATGTTGTCTGTGTTTGTTTCAAGCCGCCTTTATTTGTCATAATTAAGATGATTATGGCTTACAGATATGAAAACCTTTTCACAATATTCTAATTTTGCATTTGGGGTTTTCATAAGCTGTAAGCCATAATCATCATAATTATAACAAATAAAGGCTATTATTATTATTATTTTAAATTCTAACCACGAAAAGAAAAGTATTTTCTCACCAGGAGTCGATGTTCGTCCGTATCAACCACAGTGGCCACTCGGATCAGAACAGGGTTCCTCTTGTCGATCACCTCCAACTTCATATTGGGCTGAAAACTGTGGGGAGGTTTCTGCAGAAAGAGAGAGAGAGAGAGAGACAATTAAGGGTTTAAAACAAATTATAAACAAAATACATTTTCAAACCAATTAAACACACAAACATTTTACCAATTAAAAACTAAGCTTCCATACAGTCACCAGTCCGTCTCTCACACACCATCTCTATTCAAACAATGCTTTGTCAGTATTATCAGTGTATTTGTGATACGTATACTCAATGGACACTCAAGCTTCTGTTAAAAAAATTAGCAAGAACACATTGTTGTTGCCATGACCTTCTATATTTATATCCTAATATAAACAAGGTATTGTTATATATAAAGCCTCATTTTGTGATCAACTTGTCAAGTATTACAGAAGGGACATAATGAAACAATCTTATTACATTTTGAAAGCAAGCTATTTGAGGCGATAGCACAATGGAGGACACTGAAGATCTCCACACCGCTTGGAGAGAGGATGTTTATACAATACTCTCCATGATGGATGTACTGTACTTCTTCACAAATAGAGATCTTAGCCCTCCATTTAGTATCTGTTTATCCTTGCAAATGCCCAACATGCACCGATTTAACACAAATATAATAAAGATTTGCCACATTATGAAAAACCAAAATCCCCATATCCCTTTAACAATGTAGTCTGGTTTGCATTACCCCCAACTCCCCCATCTTTAGGGGTCATGTTCAGCTCTGGGACGTTCTGAGGAGTAAAACCGTCTACCAGGGCTGAGTTTATGCAGGACACTAATGCAAAGCATCCCTAATACTCTTAATCATCCTATCCACAGTTCTCAGCCCGCTCTACTGGTCGCTCCGGTTTGTAAATTGCGCCGGCGGGGTCTGCATCAGCCCGCTCTACTGGTCACTCCGGTTCGCCGATCGCGCTGGCGGGGTCTGCATCAGCCCGCTCTACTGGTCGCTCCGGTTTGTCAATCGCGCCGCCGAGGTCTGCATCAGCCCGCTCTACTGGTCGCTCCGGTTTGTCAATCGCGCCGCCGAGGTCTGCATCAGCCTGCTCTACTGGTCACTTCGGTTCGGTGATCGCGCCGGTGGGGTCTGCATCAGCCCGCTCTACTGGTCGCTCCGGTTTGTCAATCATGCCGGCAGGGTCTGCATCAGCCCGCTCTACTGGTCGCCCCGGTTGGCCAATAGCGCCAGTGGGGTCTGCATCAGCCCGCTCTACTGGTCGCTCCGGTTGGCCAATCGCACCAGCGGGGTCTGCATCAGCCCACTCTACTGGTCGCTCCGGTTTGTCAATCGCGCCGCCGAGGTCTGCATCAGCCCGCTCTACTGGTCGCTCCGGTTTGTCAATCGCGCCGCCGAGGTCTGTATCAGCCTGCTCTACTGGTCACTTCGGTTCGGTGATCGCGCCGGTGGGGTCTGCATCAGCCCACTCTACTGGTCGCTCCGGTTTGTCAATCGCGCCGCCGAGGTCTGCATCAGCCCACTCTACTGGTCGCTCCGGTTTGTCAATCGCGCCGCCGAGGTCTGCATCAGCCCGCTCTACTGGTCGCTCCGGTTTGTCAATCATGCCAGCAGGGTCTGCATCAGCCCGCTCTACTGGTCGCTTCAGTTCGCCAATCATGCCAGCAGGGTCTGCATCAGCCCGCTCTACTGGTCGCTCCGGTTTGTCAATCGCGCCGCCGAGGTCTGCATCAGCCTGCTCTACTGGTCACTTCGGTTCGGTGATCGCGCCGGTGGGGTCTGCATCAGCCCGCTCTACTGGTCGCTCCGGTTTGTCAATCATGCCGGCGGGGTCTGCATCAGCCCGCTCTACTGGTCGCCCCGGTTGGCCAATAGCGCCAGTGGGGTCTGCATCAGCCCGCTCTACTGGTCGCTTCAGTTCGGTGATCACGCCAGTGGGGTCTGCATCAGCCCGCTCTACCGGTCGCTCCGGTTGGCCAATCGCACCAGCGGGGTCTGTATCAGCCCGCTCTACTGGTAGGTCCGGTTCACCAATCATGCCAGCAGGGTCTGTATCAGCCTGCTCTACTTCAGCCCACACTGTGCTGACGTTTACACTTACAACGAAATTCACGGAAGAATGCATCAAATCGTCAACGTGCTCGTTCATTACAGGTTCATTAGCACTCTTTAGATAGAGAAGATGCTTCAATTCCCCGATCAATTCTGTCACTGTTATTTTTTTCACCTTCATTATTTAGTTAGTGGAGCAGAAGGCAATTGTTCCATAGAAGGATTAAGCTCATTCACATTCATGTTAGCCTCATCATTCATTGAACATACCAGTTTTGCATGACCCTGCTTCCCACCAGTAAAACACCTCATTGATTCACTGCTGATATAAATGGTACAATCTTTACCCAGCACAGTAGTTTTCTCTGATGTATTCAAAGATTGAAATTCGGGGTTCAGGATCACGGAAGTCTGACGTCTAAATGACATCACATGTTTGAGTTCTGGATTTTTTAATCCCAAAGGGACCATCGGCCCCGCTTGTTAACCATTGCGTCCTAACAAACGCTCTAGTGAATCTTTAGAAATGAACGGGGGCATATTCAAAACGATAACCTTCTTATAAGGATTCGATAACGGTAAAACTGATAAAAAAGTATCTAACGGATAACCTAAATTCAACTAAATGCCGAACCAAAGAGACTTTCAAAAAGTCAACAACAGCCTTGCTCATCCTTAATGAGGACACAATGTTACAAGGATCAGACAGTCCTCAACTGTTATGGACTCACCAGGTAGACACTTACACCCGTGTTGAGCACAACCATCTGAATTTGTTCCCATTTTCCACCCTTAAGTGATAATACACTGACACACTTAACCAAAATATCTAAACAAAATAAAGGAAAGAGGAAAAAAGCTACAACGCACTCCAACACGCAGCAACTTGCTCAGATGCACACACACTCCTCAGACACCCACACATGCACACACGCGCACAGAGAGAGAGAGAGACTTGTTCAGACAGATGTTTCGGCATGACACCACTCACTGATGTTTGGCAACACACACACACACACTCACCACTTTGAAGGCTCGAGCAGGAGCTGGTAGTGAGTTGGTCTCTGCCAAATATTTCTCCCAGGAGAAGTTCTTCTCATCAGGGTAATCTACAGTAGGGTGTGAGGCGGGTCAGGTTACTCATTACTCATACGCTTTTCCTTCACTGCTGTCTGACTGAAGAGAGCATGCTGGTATTGCTCAGTGCTCACTGGTTTTTACTGTGGGATAACTATGACAATGGGACAGTGCTAAAGATGGAACTGGATGAATGAACTGATCCGATCTGACCTCTGACCTGTAATGCTGCCTGATCATGATCACACACTGTTCGTGATCAGAGAAGAACTGAGCAACTGATTCTAGATTCTCACAAGGGTTTTTCTCCATTCTGTCACTGATGGAGTTTGGGATCCTGCCACAGTCGCCTTGGCTTTTGGCTCGCTTAGTTGTTACAGCCCTATCCCTGTTTTTATCTTCTGTTTCTTTTGTGAGAATTCTAGTACTAACTCCTCCTTGGTGTGCGGGATTGCCCTGATGAAAATCAAATCTAGCTCTCTCTCATTTTTTTGTCTTTATTTAAAGAGTGGGTTCTTGAGTTTGTGTTCCTAGAGGATATCTGTAACCTCACAAACCTCATTTATATTATATATTGAGTCTGATGCTGTTTTGCTATTATACATTTGAGTCTGATAGTGTTTTGCTATTATATATTGAGTCTGATGCTGTTTTGCTATTATACATTTGAGTCTGATACTATTTTGCTATTATATATTTGAGTCTGATACTGTTTTGCTATTATATATTGAGTCTGATGCTGTTTTGCTATTATATATCTGAGTCTGATACTTTTGCTATTATACATTTGAGTCTGATACTATTTTGCTATTATATATTTGAGTCTGATACGGTTTTGCTATTATATATTGAGTCTGATACTGTTTTGCTATTATATATCTGAATCTGATACTGTTTTGTTATTATATATTGAGTCTGAAACTGTTTTGCTTTTATATATCTGAGTCTGATACTGTTTTGCTATTATATATCTGAATCTGATACTGTTTTGTTATTATACATTTGAGTCTGATACTATTTTGCTATTATATATCTGAATCTGATCTTGTTTTGCAATTATATATCTGACTCTGATACTGTTTTGCTACTATATATCTGAGTCTGATACTGTTTTGCTACTATATATCTGAGTCTGATACTGTTTTGCTATTATATATCTGAGTCTGGTCCTGTTTTACTATTTTATATTGAGTCTGATACTGTTTTGCTATCATATATCTGAGTCTGATACTGTTTTGCTATTATATATCTGAGTCTGATACTGTTTTGCTATTATATATCTGAGTCTGATACTGTTTTGCTATTATATATCTGAGTCTGATACTGTTTTGCTATTATATATCTGAGTCTGGTACTGTTTTACTATTTTATACTGAGTCTGATACTGTTTTGCTATTGCATATCTGAGTATGATACTGTTTTGCTATTATATATCTGAGTCTGATACTGTTTTGCTATTATATATCTGAGTCTGATATTGTTTTGCTATTATATATCTGACTCTGATACTGTTTTGCTATTATATATCTGAGTCTGATACTGTTTTGCTATTATATATCTGAGTCTGATACTGTTTTGCTATTATATATCTGAGTCTGATATTGTTTTGCTATTATATATCTGAGTCTGATACTGTTTTGCTATTATATATCTGACTCTGATACTGTTTTGCTATTATATATCTGAGTATGATACTGTTTTGCTATTATATATCTGACTCTGATACTGTTTTGCTATTATATATCTGAGTATGATACTGTTTTGCTATTATATATCTGAGTCTGATACTGTTTTGCTATTATATATCTGAGTCTGATATTGTTTTGCTATTATATATCTGACTCTGATACTGTTTTGCTATTATATATCTGACTCTGATACTGTTTTGCTATTATATATCTGAGTCTGATACTGTTTTGCTATTATATATCTGAGTCTGATATTGTTTTGCTATTATATATCTGACTCTGATACTGTTTTGCTATTATATATTGAGTCTGAAACTGTTTTGCTATTTTATATCTGAGTCTGATACTGTTTTGCTACTCCTGTTTTAAGGCTGCTCTCAGCTTTGCTGTGTTGTTATTGCAAGTATTATTGTCTTGTAATTCTGCTGTTCTCTAAAGCACTTAGGTCAGCCAGTGGCTGTTGTAAAATTTTCTATATAAATAAAATGAATTTGAACTAAACTCAGAATTTCTGGAGAGCTTCGACCGCTGAAAACTCATTTTGTCGTTGATAAATAAAGACGTAATTATCAAATCAAATCAAAATCAAATAATCATAAGCAAATAGGAAAATCAATCAAATCCAACAATGATTGTGGTAATGTATGCCAAAATATTCAAAGATATAGAAATATGTGAGAGTGTAGGGAGACCGACTCGATTGCATCGTTCACAGTGTTTTATAGATGCGTTGGGACGAGAGGATGGAATCTTGCACAACACCAGAACTCTACTGATATTCTCTATTTATTTTTCGCTCATATCAAAGTATTACAAATGAATAATGTAATATTTGAATGCTGTGACGGGTCATCGAGTGCAGACTAGTATTTGATCCCCTGCAGAAGTCTGGTCCAGTATAAACACACGTCATTGTCTAGAGTATGACCTCATCCTGTGATCCCTCTGAAGTTAGTCTGTATTTTAGCGGACACGGATGAAGATCTAAACCAGCACAACATCCTAATGTCTCGCATCGATGAGCTTAAAAACTACAGCGAGAGGGGCTAGACCTTCCTCCTTCCTTCCTTGAGATCGTTCTCATCTTTCTGAAGCAGTTGCATAATTGTGTTTCTAATCTGAATGTATTTGGGGGAAATAAATGTAGTTTTTTCAGAAGATGTGCTGTGGACAGTGATGTCAGAGAGTTGCATCACCTGGAGGAGTGGTGAGTGTTCTGCCGTACTCACGACACCAGCCGACCGGATGGATATAAGGACTGGTTGCATCACACCTGCAGAAAACAAGATGCACACAAATGCATTTTAATGCAACAACACATTATCCTCTATTTCATGCATTATTAGAAAGATTAACATTCTGAATCATTCAAATTGAGCCTTTTAAATGCACATTTTGAAAAACTATATATTTTTGATAAACTACAATTTCTGACAGGAAACACATTCAAAGTAGTGCTGAGCAACGAGTAATCGCATTCAAAATAAAAATTTGTATTTACGTAATATATGTCTGTGTATTGTAATTATTTGTATATATAAATAGTAATACACACACATGCATATATTTAAGATTGTTTTTAATTTATATATAAAATATTTAAATGTAATATATATAAATAATATATACATGCAAATATATTTCTTAAACATATACATGCATGTGTGTGTATTTATATATAGAAAATAATTACACATAGTGCACCCACATATATTATGTAAACACAAACTTTATTTTTTCATTCAATTAATCGTTGCCCAGCACTAATTAAAATATATCAAAATACTTTAACATGTTTTTGCATTCCATCTGCACTGGTGGGTCACACACCACAAAAACAACTTACAAAACAATGCTGATAAATATAAACCAAACGGTCATGTGCAGTTAAGATGGCAACAAAAACTCTGCGTTTGAAAGAGAGCAGTACTATGTGCCAAAACACACACCAATTCTTCTGAACTGTCTTAAATAAAGTGAAACAAATGTGTGTATGCGATGTGTGTAAGGTGTTGTGGGCCAGTAATGCTGTGAGGAGACGAGCTGTCGCTGGCTCAGAGCGCAGAACTGTCGGATCTGATCGTGTGACTGAGCTGAAGAGCGACAGAGAGAGAATCCTCTTCTCCTGAGTAATTCATGAGCAGCTAAAAGCTTCCTGCCTCACACACACACACACACACACACACACACACACACACCAGAGATGTTTGCAAGTCATTTTTTGCAAGTCCGAGTCAAGTCTCAAGTCTTTTGCTACGAGTCCAAGTCAAGTCTCAAGTCTCTCTTGCCATCTGATCTGTCCCCCTGCTGAGAGACACAAAAAAATGAGAAAATCGCGTCCGTGTAAACAAATCAATAGATTCACATTTAGTGACTATTTCACAAACTGCAGTGTATGGAAGCTTGTTTCCGCCACTGAATATAAAAATAAAATAAATAATTCTGACTTTTTTTCTCACAATTGCGAGTTTACATCACGCAATTCTGACTGTATTTCTCAGAATTGTGAGATAAAAAGTCAGAATTGCGTGATATTAAGTCGCAATTGCGAGTTATAAAGTCAGAATTGTGATATAAAGTTAGAATTGTGAGATATAAAGTCAGAATTGCGAGATATAAAGTCAGAATTGTGAGATATAAAGTCAGAATTGTGTTAAAGTCAGAATTACGAGATATAAAGTCAGAATTGCATGATAGAAAGTCGCAATTGTGAGATATAAAGTCAGAATTGTGTTAAAGTCAGAATTACGAGATATAAAGTCAGAATTGTGATATAAAGTTAGAATTGTGAGATATAAAGTCAGAATTGCGAGTTATAAAGTCAGAATTGTGAGATATAAAGTCAGAATTGCATGATAGAAAGTCGCAATTGTGAGATATAAAGTCAGAATTGTGTTAAAGTCAGAATTACGAGTTATAAAGTCAGAATTGTGATATAAAGTTAGAATTGTGAGATATAAAGTCAGAATTGCGTAATATAAAGTCAGAATTACGAGATATAAAGTCAGAATTGTGAGATAAAAAGTCAGAATTGCGAGATATAAAGTCAGAATTGCGAGATATAAAGTCAGAATTGCATGATAGAAAGTCGCAATTGTGAGATATAAAGTCAGAATTGTGATATAAAGTTAGAATTGTGAGATAATGGGCTCTATCTTGCACCCGGCGCAAATGACTTTATACACTGACGCATTTATCGTTCCTATTTTGCACGCGTGCAAAGCGGGTTTTTTTCCTCCACAGACGCACGTCGGTAAACTAGGGATTGAACTTGCACTCCCTGGGCGGGTTGGCGCAAAAAGGAGGCGGGTGTCGGCGCAAACAATCCCTGGTGCTATTTTGCAGTTCCAGAAAACAATTGCGCCAATGACCAGAAAAAACCTGGTCTAAAGTCAGTGGCGCGTTGCGCGTACATTCAGATGCTATTTTAAGCGTGCATTTTTGGCCATAATACAGAGAGTGAACAACGCGCATACACTGTAGATGATTCTCTCATCTACACAGATGCATTTTACTTTTTGCAAATGAAACATTATTATAAGAAAAAATATATAAACATGAGGGAAATCATTGTTGTGTCCATGGTGATGGGAAAAATAGGCATAAAACTTACACATTTACCCAAGTTATTATATGCATGTTTAACCGAAGTTAATTTGGGTGGGTTTGTCCCATCCCCAATGTCCATTCTCTTTCTTTTGCGGCCCTGACGAGAACATCGATCTCCTCGGCTGTGAACGAATTGAAGCGCGCCTGGTAAATGCGCCGTTAAAATAGAATTGCGCCACGGAACAAGCGCACCTCGTTCATCACACTCTTAAAGGGAATGTGATATGACGCTCTTATTGGTTTATTTCCGTTACGCCCAAACCACACCTATGAATAATGAAGCTACTCCAGACCAACCCCTTTTAGATTTGCGCCAGGCGCAAGTGGCATTTATCCCGTCGGTTAAATAGCAACAGTGCCGGGAACCGCCCACAAAGTTACTTGCGCTTTGCGCTTTGACACTTGCGTTTCAGATCGTTAAAATAGGGCCCATAAAGTCAGAATTGCGAGATATAAAGTCAGAATTGCGTGATATAAAGTCAGAATTGCGAGATATAAAGTCAGAATTGCATGATAGAAAGTCGCAATTGTGAGATATAAAGTCAGAATTGTGTTAAAGTCAGAATTACGAGATATAAAGTCAGAATTGCGTGATATAAAGTCAGAATTGTGATATAAAGTTAGAATTGTGAGATATAAAGTCAGAATTGCGAGTTATAAAGTCAGAATTGTGATATAAAGTTAGAATTGTGAGATATAAAGTCAGAATTGCGAGATATAAAGTCAGAATTGCGTGATATAAAGTCAGAATTACGAGATATAAAGTCAGAATTGTGATATAAAGTCAGAATTACGAGATATAAAGTTAGAATTGTGAGATAAAAAGTCAGAATTGCGAGATATAAAGTCAGAATTGCGTGATATAAAGTCAGAATTGCGAGATATAAAGTCAGAATTGTGAGATATAAAGTCAGAATTGTGATATAAAGTTAGAATTGTGAGATATAAAGTCAGAATTGCGAAATATAAAGTCAGAATTGCGTGATATAAAGTCAGAATTGCGAGATATAAAGTCAGAATTGCATGATAGAAAGTCGCAATTGTGAGATATAAAGTCAGAATTGTGTTATAAAGTTAGAATTACAAGATATAAAGTTAGAATTGTGAGATATAAAGTCAGAATTGCGCCAACATTAGTGTTTGTGTGTGTCTGTGTTCCACATCCATAACTATAAATGGGATGCGATTACAACAACTCTGTTTATAAGTGCATAAATTTATTTATAAGTGCATAAATGTATCAAATAACCATACCGAGACGTACTGGTCCATTCTCATTTGTGTTTATTCTGCCGGAGTCTCTTCGTACTATTTATATATTCCGATTCAAACGTACGCTGAATGACATTCAAAACAGCGGTTTCTCTGACTCTCTCAGTACCGACTGCCATTGGTATCAAGTGACGCCCTCATCCAAAGGCAGGGCGGGGATATGCAGCTCATCTGCATTTAAGGTGGTATACACCAAAACAGCTCATTTTTAAACAGGCCCCAAAAATGACATTTTCAAATGGTTATAATAAATGAACTGTGAGGTATTTTGAGCTGAAACTTCACAAATACATTCTGGGGACACCCGAGACCAATATTACAACTTGTAAAAAGGGGCATAATAGGTGCCCTTTAAAACTCGCGCCACATATTTCAGGAGTTGTCATCCGAAAGGCTTACAGCTGTAAAATCGCCGTTCTTGAAGAATATCCCGTTTACAATTTAGCAAGCACTATTCACTTTTCCTGGACTCGCATGCGCGCGCGCACACACACACACACACACAACTAGTGATAACTGGGTCACTGATAAGAATGAGAGTGTGCTGCTTTGCATCCTCATGACTTACGACTGATATAATTAAGATCCTCAACTTAGTCATTTGATGGATTTATGCCTGTTCAGCTTCTTCCATTTCATCACAATTTCAGCCAATATGTTTGTTCACAGACTTGCATAAAATAAATAAAATAAAATAAAAAAAAAATAATAAAATAAAATAACTCTTCCCTAAATTATGCTTTCATTAAAATTTAAATATGATGCTTTCGTGTTGTTTTTGCCCCACATGGTTTCAATACATGTTTTCCTTATGTATTGGGTTACAAGTTAAAACCTTGTTAAGAGAAAAGCCACAGTGATCAGTTTTTTAAAAGACAATCCAAAACAAAGGATGAGAGCAATGTCATGGGTTATTAAAATTTTAAAAGAGTGATTTATGTGGTTAAATTGAGAGAAATCCCCAAACTTAATGATACTCCCAGAATTTAAATTATATGAATGGTTGGAAGAATATCCTACTTTGGGATTAGAGAGTAAAATACATTTTCAGTGCTTTACTTTAACAACATGTGCTGGTTCAGGGTTAAAATTACAAGAGTCAGCTCTTCAAAAACATTAATGTGGTCACGTAAACGCATACGCAACGGCTTGAAGCAAGTTAGTGCATACTTTGATAAAAAGTATACACTATACACAGCAATTACAGTATACACACGTTAATTCAAAGACTGTGAACGCACCAGTAGTCGTAACCTTCATCCCAGTTGTCAAAGTGCACCAGGAAGCGGTTGTCCACCATGTCGGCGACTGTGGCGACGCAGATGAACGAGGGATTCTTCTTGTCGATGGCCTCCAGCTTCATCCCAATCCTGAAGCCCGACGGCGTCACCGTCTGAAACACACAACACACATTTCCCATAACACAGGCACACCTAAAAATATACAGACCCCACAGATGACACTAGTGTGTGCAGGACACTATAGTTCATTTACATAAGTGAGGAGAGTAAAATAAAGTAAACTGTGACATATTACACCCAAAACTTCTTCATACAGTGACTACCAGAGACAAATTTGGGACCAAAAATGATTCCTCCACTTTGAGCTGATCATGTTTTGCTGAAGTGTGTTTACTGTAAATGCGACATCTTTACACCACAGACTGAACAACATGAAATATATCAACTGATCGGATAACTTTGATAAGTTCTTGTCATTTTTTATTACAATTTTCTAAACTATAGCGGAGAAATGTTGTCCGAATTTAGCTTTGACTGTATCTGAAGCATGTCATGATCCAATCAAATCCTGATTTTGCTCTACGTCATATAATGTGAGTGAAGTGTGTAGTGTAGGTTAAATGTGCTGAGGATCATTGAGTGCTTTATTAAATGAAGTGAAACAGTGCCATCTAGTGGACATGAGAGCAATGTAATGTGCTGAACACACACACACACTCACCATGTTCTGGTTCTGGAAGAGGGCTTTGGGGGCCGTCTGTATTTTATTCAGTTTGATGAAGGAGGACCAGCTGAACTCTTCATCCTTCATCCCTACAGAGACACACACACACGCCACGTGAGGAACAACACACACACACACTGCTGCATTCCAAGTCAACCCACACACCATAACTTCAACGACACACACGTTCATTATTAATATCAGAGTCAGTTCAAAGCCAAAGCACTACATTTTTAGTATCACTTTACAATAAGGTTCATTAGTTAACATTAACTAACAATGAACTGCACGTGTACAGCATTTATTAATCTTTGTTAATGTTAATTTCAGCATTTATTAATACATTATTCAAATCAAGAGTTGTATTTGTTAACATTAGTTAATGCACTGTGAACTAACATGAACACAAATTGGATTTAACTAATGTTAATGAAGATTAACAAATACAGTAGCAAATGTATTGCTCATTATTAGTATGTTAATACTAGTATGTTGTAAACTAATGATAATTATATTACTACTAGTATGTTGTAAACTAATGAACCTTATATTAATACGGGTATGGTGTAAACTAATTAACTTTATATTAATACTAGTATGTTGTAAACTAATGAAACATATATTAGTATGTTGTAAACAAATGAAAATCATATTAATACTAGTATGTTGTAAACTAATGAACCTCATATTAATACTAGTATGTTGTAAACTAATGAACCTAATATTAATACTAGTATGTTGTAAACTAATGAAAATTATATTAATACTAGTATGTTGTAAACTAATGAACCTCATATTAATACTAGTATGTTGTAAACTAATGAACCTAATATTAATACTAGTATGTTGTAAACTAATGAAAATTATATTAATACTAGTATGTTGTAAACTAATGAACCTCATATTAATACTAGTATGTTGTAAACTAATGAACCTTATATTAATACTAGTATGTTGTAAACTAATGAAAATTATATTAATACTAGTATGTTGTAAACTAATGAACCTTGTATTAATACTAGTATGTTGTAAACTAATGAACCTTATATTAATACTAGTATGTTGTAAACTAATGAGCCTTATATTAATACTAGTGTGTTGTAAACTAATGAACCTTATATTAATACTAGTATGTTAACTAATGAAACGTATATTAATACTAGTATGTTGTAAACTAATGAAACTTATATTATACTAGTATGTTGTAAACTAATGAACCTTATATTAATACTAGTATGTTGTAAACTAATGAACCTTATATTAATACTAGTATGTTAACTAATGAAACGTATATTAATACTAGTATGTTGTAAACTAATGAAACTTATATTAATACTAGTATGTTGTAAACTAATGAAACTTATATTAATACTAGTATGTTGTAAACTAATGAAACTTATATTAATACTAGTATGTTGTAAACTAATAAACCTTATATTAATACTAGTATGTTGTAAACTAATGAACCTTATAATAATACTAGTATGTTGTAAACTAATGAACCTTATATTAATACTAGTATGTTAACTAATGAACCTTATATTAATACTAGTATGTTGTAAACTAATGAACCTTATAATAATACTAGTATGTTGTAAACTAATGAACCTTATATTAATACTAGTATGTTAACTAATGAAACGTATATTAATACTAGTATGTTGTAAACTAATGAACCTTATATTAATACTAGTATGTTGTAAACTAATGAACCTTATATTAATACTAGTATGTTGTAAAATAATGAAAATTATTTTAATACTAGTATGTTGTAACCTAATGAAACTTATATTAATACTAGTATGTTGTAAACTAATGAACCTTATATTAATACTAGTATGTTGTAACCTAATGAAACTTATATTAATACTAGTATGTTGTAAACTAATGAACCTTATATTAATACTAGTATGTTGTAAACTAATGAACCTTATAATAATACTAGTATGTTGTAAACTAATGAACCTTATAATAATACTAGTATGTTAACTAATGAAACGTATATTAATACTAGTATGTTGTAAACTAATGAAAATTATATTACTACTAGTATGTTGTAAACTAATGAACCTTATATTAATACTAGTATGTTAACTAATGAAACGTATATTAATACTAGTATGTTGTAAACTAATGAACCTTATATTAATACTAGTATGTTGTAAACTAATGAACCTTGTATTAATACTAGTATGTTGTAAACTAATGAACCTTATATTAATACTAGTATGTTAACTAATGAAACGTATATTAATACTAGTATGTTGTAAACTAATGAAACGTATATTAATACTAGTATGTTGTAAACTAATGAACCTTATATTAATACTAGTATGTTGTAAACTAATGAAACGTATATTAATACTAGTATGTTGTAAACTAATGGACCTTATATTAATACTAGTATGTTGTAAACTATTGAACCTCATATTAATACTAGTATGTTGTAAACTAATGAACCTTATATTAATACTAGTATGTTGTAAACTAATGAACCTTATATTAATACTAGTATGTTGTAAACTAATGAACCTTGTATTAATACTAGTATGTTGTAAACTAATGAACCTTATATTAATACTAGTATGTTAACTAATGAAACGTATATTAATACTAGTATGTTGTAAACTAATGAAACGTATATTAATACTAGTATGTTGTAAACTAATGAACCTTATATTAATACTAGTATGTTGTAAACTAATGAAACGTATATTAATACTAGTATGTTGTAAACTAATGGACCTTATATTAATACTAGTATGTTGTAAACTATTGAACCTTATATTAATACTAGTATGTTGTAAACTAATGAACCTTATATTAATACTAGTATGTTGTAAACTAATGAGCCTTATATTAATACTAGTGTGTTGTAAACTAATGAACCTTATATTAATACTAGTATGTTAACTAATGAAACGTATATTAATACTAGTATGTTGTAAACTAATGAAACTTATATTATACTAGTATGTTGTAAACTAATGAACCTTATATTAATACTAGTATGTTGTAAACTAATGAACCTTATATTAATACTAGTATGTTAACTAATGAAACGTATATTAATACTAGTATGTTGTAAACTAATGAAACTTATATTAATACTAGTATGTTGTAAACTAATGAAACTTATATTAATACTAGTATGTTGTAAACTAATGAAACTTATATTAATACTAGTATGTTGTAAACTAATAAACCTTATATTAATACTAGTATGTTGTAAACTAATGAACCTTATAATAATACTAGTATGTTGTAAACTAATGAACCTTATATTAATACTAGTATGTTAACTAATGAACCTTATATTAATACTAGTATGTTGTAAACTAATGAACCTTATAATAATACTAGTATGTTGTAAACTAATGAACCTTATATTAATACTAGTATGTTAACTAATGAAACGTATATTAATACTAGTATGTTGTAAACTAATGAACCTTATATTAATACTAGTATGTTGTAAACTAATGAACCTTATATTAATACTAGTATGTTGTAAAATAATGAAAATTATTTTAATACTAGTATGTTGTAACCTAATGAAACTTATATTAATACTAGTATGTTGTAAACTAATGAACCTTATATTAATACTAGTATGTTGTAAACTAATGAACCTTATATTAATACTAGTATGTTGTAAAATAATGAAAATTATTTTAATACTAGTATGTTGTAACCTAATGAAACTTATATTAATACTAGTATGTTGTAAACTAATGAACCTTATATTAATACTAGTATGTTGTAAACTAATGAACCTTGTATTAATACTAGTATGTTGTAAACTAATGAACCTTATATTAATACTAGTATGTTAACTAATGAAACGTATATTAATACTAGTATGTTGTAAACTAATGAAACGTATATTAATACTAGTATGTTGTAAACTAATGAACCTTATATTAATACTAGTATGTTGTAAACTAATGAAACGTATATTAATACTAGTATGTTGTAAACTAATGGACCTTATATTAATACTAGTATGTTGTAAACTATTGAACCTCATATTAATACTAGTATGTTGTAAACTAATGAACCTTATATTAATACTAGTATGTTGTAAACTAATGAACCTTATATTAATACTAGTATGTTGTAAACTAATGAACCTTGTATTAATACTAGTATGTTGTAAACTAATGAACCTTATATTAATACTAGTATGTTAACTAATGAAACGTATATTAATACTAGTATGTTGTAAACTAATGAAACGTATATTAATACTAGTATGTTGTAAACTAATGAACCTTATATTAATACTAGTATGTTGTAAACTAATGAAACGTATATTAATACTAGTATGTTGTAAACTAATGGACCTTATATTAATACTAGTATGTTGTAAACTATTGAACCTTATATTAATACTAGTATGTTGTAAACTAATGAACCTTATATTAATACTAGTATGTTGTAAACTAATGAGCCTTATATTAATACTAGTGTGTTGTAAACTAATGAACCTTATATTAATACTAGTATGTTAACTAATGAAACGTATATTAATACTAGTATGTTGTAAACTAATGAAACTTATATTATACTAGTATGTTGTAAACTAATGAACCTTATATTAATACTAGTATGTTGTAAACTAATGAACCTTATATTAATACTAGTATGTTAACTAATGAAACGTATATTAATACTAGTATGTTGTAAACTAATGAAACTTATATTAATACTAGTATGTTGTAAACTAATGAAACTTATATTAATACTAGTATGTTGTAAACTAATGAAACTTATATTAATACTAGTATGTTGTAAACTAATAAACCTTATATTAATACTAGTATGTTGTAAACTAATGAACCTTATAATAATACTAGTATGTTGTAAACTAATGAACCTTATATTAATACTAGTATGTTAACTAATGAACCTTATATTAATACTAGTATGTTGTAAACTAATGAACCTTATAATAATACTAGTATGTTGTAAACTAATGAACCTTATATTAATACTAGTATGTTAACTAATGAAACGTATATTAATACTAGTATGTTGTAAACTAATGAACCTTATATTAATACTAGTATGTTGTAAACTAATGAACCTTATATTAATACTAGTATGTTGTAAAATAATGAAAATTATTTTAATACTAGTATGTTGTAACCTAATGAAACTTATATTAATACTAGTATGTTGTAAACTAATGAACCTTATATTAATACTAGTATGTTGTAACCTAATGAAACTTATATTAATACTAGTATGTTGTAAACTAATGAACCTTATATTAATACTAGTATGTTGTAAACTAATGAACCTTATAATAATACTAGTATGTTGTAAACTAATGAACCTTATAATAATACTAGTATGTTAACTAATGAAACGTATATTAATACTAGTATGTTGTAAACTAATGAAAATTATATTACTACTAGTATGTTGTAAACTAATGAACCTTATATTAATACTAGTATGTTGTAAACTAATGAAACGTATATTAATACTAGTATGTTGTAAACTAATGAACCTTATATTAATACTAGTATGTTGTAAACTAATGAACCTTGTATTAATACTAGTATGTTGTAAACTAATGAACCTTATATTAATACTAGTATGTTAACTAATGAAACGTATATTAATACTAGTATGTTGTAAACTAATGAAACGTATATTAATACTAGTATGTTGTAAACTAATGAACCTTATATTAATACTAGTATGTTGTAAACTAATGAAACGTATATTAATACTAGTATGTTGTAAACTAATGGACCTTATATTAATACTAGTATGTTGTAAACTATTGAACCTCATATTAATACTAGTATGTTGTAAACTAATGAACCTTATATTAATACTAGTATGTTGTAAACTAATGAACCTTATATTAATACTAGTATGTTGTAAACTAATGAACCTTGTATTAATACTAGTATGTTGTAAACTAATGAACCTTATATTAATACTAGTATGTTAACTAATGAAACGTATATTAATACTAGTATGTTGTAAACTAATGAAACGTATATTAATACTAGTATGTTGTAAACTAATGAACCTTATATTAATACTAGTATGTTGTAAACTAATGAAACGTATATTAATACTAGTATGTTGTAAACTAATGGACCTTATATTAATACTAGTATGTTGTAAACTATTGAACCTTATATTAATACTAGTATGTTGTAAACTAATGAACCTTATATTAATACTAGTATGTTGTAAACTATTGAACCTCATATTAATACTAGTATGTTGTAAACTAATGAACCTTATATTAATACTAGTATGTTGTAAACCAATGAAACTTATATTAATACTAGTATGTTGTAAACTAATGAAAATTATATTAATACTAGTATGTTGTAAACTAATGAAAATTATATTAATACAAGTATGTTGTAAACTAATGAACCTTATATTAATACTAGTATGTTGTAAACTAATGAACCTTATATTAATACTAGTATGTTGTAAACTAGTGAACCTTATATTAATACTAGTATGTTGTAACCTAATGAAACTTATATTAATACTAGTATGTTGTAAACTAATGAACCTTATATTAATACTAGTATGTTGTAAACTAATGAACTTTATACTAGTATGTTGTAAACTAATGAACCTTATATTAACACTAGTATGTTGTAAACTAATGAACTTTATACTAGTATGTTGTAAACTAATGAACCTTATATTAATACTAGTATGTTGTAAACTAATGAACCTTATATTAATACTAGTATGTTGTAAACTAATGAACCTTATATTAATACTAGTATGTTGTAAACTAATGAACTTTATACTAGTATGTTGTAAACTAATGCACCTTATATTAATACTAGTATGTTGTAAACTAATGAACCTTGTATTAATACTAGTATGTTGTAAACTAATGAACCTTATAGTGAAGTGTTACCATTTTTTTAACAGTGTTCAGGACTATTTGATAAACATCCTTTCCTGACCTAATCTTCCGGAGAGAAAGAAACAGAGCGTCTTTAGTTAGTGTCGTGATCATGTGATTAACGCAGATCGAGGATCAGGCCATTGAACACGTGTTGGGGAGTGTGTGCGTCTGGTGTCTCTTGCCTTTAGGTGGATGCAACTTGTGTCCGGTTTTCTCACACCATCCCACCGGGTGGATGTCCGGAGAGTTGGAGTTTACCCAGAAGTCATAGCAGTCCGAATATTTGTCAAAATGCAGTCTGATTCGATGTCCCAACACCTGCAGATATGCAGAAGTGTATGGAGGTGATTCTGTGAACATGACACACACCCCATCCCTCAGTCTGTGTCAGTGCTGTTACCTCCGCCACGCTGAGGACGCAGTACATGGACGGGTGTTCGGGGTCGATGCCCTCCAGCCGCATGCCAACCCTGAAGCCGTTCTTACACTGCGGTAATGACTGATACTGCACACACACACACAGAGAGAGAGAGAGAGAGAGAGAGTCCAGTCAACCCCGACAAGTTAGAATATGGTGCAGAAGTTCATTTATTTCAGTAATTCTGTAACTTAAAAGATGAAACTAATATATTATACAGATTCATTACATGTAAAGTAAGATATTTCACTGAATAAAGCGCTGCCGAGGGGAAACAGCGAATCAGCCGTCAGTGAGTCTTCAACATGCACGTTCGTTTGGGATTTATCCATTTTTAGAGTTTACACACACAAAAAAATGCTAGTCATGGACGATTGCGTGGCGTATGATTCAGTTCATGTCACTTCTAATGAATTTCTATGGTATCTGCAAACAGTGATTGTCATTTTATTACTGTAGTTCCAAATAAAATAACTAGTAATATATATATTATGATATATTTTAGCTTCCTAAACCCTATTGTGAATGTGATGTGGACTAACACAACTAAAAAGAGGTTTAAAGGAGTAGTTCACTAAAAAAAACTTTTGCTGATAATTTACTCACCCCCATGTCATCCAAGATGTCCATGTCTTTCTTTCCTCAGTCGAAAAGAAATTAAGGTTTTTGATGAAAACATTCCAGGATTTTTCTCCATATAATGGACTTCAATGGGAACCAAACGGTTCAAGGTCCAAAAGACAGTTTCAGTGCAAACTGTTCAAAGGGCTTTAAACGACTCCAGACGATGAATAAGGGTCTTATCAAGCGAAACGATCGCTCATTTAATAAATGACTCAAAAAAAGATTCGTTCATTTTGATGAACGAGTTCGAACAGGAGTCACGAACCTTCACATTTGAGCTTATAAAACTTAAACTTTGTTATTTATTTATTAAATGAGCGATCGTTTCGCTTGATAAGACC
This sequence comes from Cyprinella venusta, assembly GCA_038021265.1. Classification (NCBI taxonomy): domain Eukaryota; kingdom Metazoa; phylum Chordata; class Actinopteri; order Cypriniformes; family Leuciscidae; genus Cyprinella; species Cyprinella venusta. The sequence goes on along the minus strand of CM075876.1, from coordinate 1,244,218 downwards.
CTTATTCATCATCTGGAATCGTTTAAAGCCCTTTGAACAGTTTGCACTGAAACTGTCATTTGGATCTTGAACCGTTTGGTTCCCATTGAAGTCCATTATATGGAAAAAAATCCTGGAATGTTTTCATCAAAAACCTTCATTTCTTTTCGACTGAAGAAAGAAAGACATGGACATCTTGGATGACATGGGGGCGAGTAAATTATCAGCAAAAGTTTGTTTAAAAGTGAACTACTCTTTTAAGTCTACTTTAAAGTCCATGTACAAAATTCTAGATTTAAATCAAAATAAATTTTACAGTTTCTGTGATCTCCAGGTTGTGTAAGAAGAATTTCATTTCTTTTTTTCTTTTTTTCACAGTGATTTAAGGATCTCTCTTTTTGATTTTTTGGAAAGAAGTATTTTGGAAATATGAAGGGGAGATTTTGTGCTGGATGTTTGAAAATGATATTTTAGCAAAATGTATAGAAAAGGCCTGGCATCTGCGGCAAAGAATGTCGTATCCCATATGAAAACCCATTTCCATTTGTATGTGTACTTATTTATAGTGGTTTAGTTGTGCTATGTTGGGTTGTGTGTTATGTCACGTGGCTATTTGCTATAAGTTCGACACTTAAATAAACAAGTCAAAAAGAAAATACTGTATTGCCGTATTAGTTTACAGCTGTAACATGAAAACACAATCCATATAATCAAAAACCCTTTCCTGGCGCTTCACTAGACGCCCGGCTAACAGGAGCTGACGTTCTGGAGAGGTTCACTTCAGTAATGAATAAACGTTCCTCAAGAAACATTGAGAGAACGTTTGTTTAAAGTCTTCAAAGGGATACTCCACTTTTTTTTGGAAATAGGCTCGTTTTAGCACTCCCCCAGAGTTAAACAGTCGAGTTTTACCGTTTTCGAATCCATTCAGACGATTTTCTGATATTTAGAAGAATATCAGTAACCAGACAGTTTCTGGTCTCATTGACTTCCATAGTAGGAAAAAAATATACTATAGAAGTCAATGAGACCAGAAACTGTCTGGTTACAGATATTCTTCTAAATATCAGAAAATCGTCTGAATGGATTCGAAAACGGTAAAACTCAACTGTTTAACTCTGGGGGAGTGGTAAAATGAGCCTATTTCCAAAAAAAAGTGGAGTATCCCTTTAATAATGTCCTCAAAATGTTAGCACAAAACATTTACACATCATTCATGGAATGTTTTTTCCAATAAATATTTAGATGGAGTTCGTTTAACATTAACATAACGTTCAGAGGACATTCAAAATTTCCACAATGTCTGCAAAATAATAAAAATGTACCGTTTACTTTCGCAAAACCAAGAAAAAAAGCTTTTAAAACATTTAAAAACTGTACAATTAGAACGTTCAGAGGACATTCATGTTCTATAACTTAACAGGAATGTTAGCAAAACATGTTTGCTAGCTGGGTGTTAGCACTTTTTAAAATATCTAAGTGTGAATAAAAGTAAAAATCAACATTGACTCCTGTCGTACATGTGTGTGTGTGTGTGTGTGTGTGTGGTCTCACCTCTTTGAAGAGTTTGCTGGGGGCAGCGATGGCTCTCTCCTGCTCCAGGTACGAGGCCCAGCACCACGCCTTCTTCTTGCCTCCATACGGGACCGCTGCATCATGGGAAACAACCACAGGTGTCATGGAGATCATGTGACTGGAGGAGCGAGTGCATGTGTGTGTGTGTGTGTGTGTGTCTCACTGTATCTGAGCAGAGCCGCGTCTCCTCTGCGTTTCCGTCGGCCTCGTGTAGCCCCGCGCGCCGGTCGCCGGCTTTCTTTCTCTTCCTGTTACACACACCAAAACAGGAATCTGGGCTCAGATCTGCTTGCTCATCATCAGAAGAAGCATACGAGAGTGAAAGAGACGCCCCATACTCTGAATTATTGATTATTATCTGATAATTATGCTTGTTTGCGTCCCTTTATTCCGGATCGTTGATCGTGAAGTGGATCTAGTTTTCTCCCCTTTCATTTAAGGGTTAATGGCCTTCTATTTGTCCATTGTGAGGTATTAATGGACAAGAACCATTAAGAACCATTCAAGAACCATTAAGTCCATTAATATCTCACAATGGACACCTGGAAGGGCATTAAGCCACGGTCACTCGCCAATAACACATTTTTAAAACATTAGTTTATATTTTAATTAGATTTACAATCGAAATCTAAGGTTTTTACAAACAATAACTTGGTTTCCCTGGTTACGCCTGGCGGTTTATTTAGCAAGCAGAGATATTTATATATATATAGTCGTAGAACCCTTCAGTTTAGCTAACTTACGGGCCAGAAAGCTAACGTATGTATGCAAGCTAGGCTTATTTACCCATGGGCGTTACACATCATTTTTTTTTTTTTTTATCTATACTTAAAACACACAGGTAGGAATAGTGTAACAGATAACTAGATGTTTGTTTTGATACAATACATAGTAACCGGATACTTTGACTGCCTGTTGCTATGGTTACTCACCGCTGATGTAGCCAGCGCATTTATTTATTAGGCCGTGTGTCCACCAAAGCGTTTTTCCACGCGCCTGGCGTATGTTTTCAATTGTTTCCAATGGCAGCGCTGCGTTTTTTAAACGCTATGAGCGTGACGAGGCGCTGAGCGTTTTTTTCACGCTGAAGCGCCGAGCGCCCGGCGTTTTTTACTGGTCGCCGAGAGTTGAAAAATGTTCAACTTTGGAAAAAACGCAGCGCTCATCACTGTCAGTTCTTGCCCAGCCGTCCAATCACAGTGGAGGAGGGGCGGGACTAAACCACACCGACCAACAGTCACAACGTTTAAACTGCTGCGGATATTCTGTATCATAGCAACGAAACGCCTCAACGGAAAAAACGCTGCGCTGTCAAAACGCTCTCAAGCGCCCAAAGCACGGCATCTTCTGCAGAGCGTCTAGCGTTTTCAGCTGGCAAAAAACGCTTTGGTGGACACACGGCCTTAATGTCGAACGTACCACAGAACTCCTTAACTAGTGTCATAGACATATACACTAGACCACACCTTGGGGTTCTAAGCATGCGTCAAAACCGCCGCCATCTTGGAACAGGGGTCTTGTCATAGGAAGTAGCTAGGTAACGCTGCTATCTCTGCCTTTACCTCGAATTCATTGATGGTGGCGGACTTTTGCGCAGCGTATGATGTTCACGGATGAAATCTGAACTAGGAAGAATGTTTTTTTTTAAAAAAAAAAATTAAAAAAAATTCTTTCTGGAATCAATGATAAATACATGTCTGACCGTTGGAACAAACCAAAAACCAAGAAAAATTGCATTCATGATGATTTATGGTGATTTTATTTCCGTTCGACCTGTGTCTACTACATTGACGCTGATGCATTAAAGTAGAGGGGCTGCCCTGTTTCAAGATGGCGGCTCTATTGACGCATTCGTTCCAATGAACTGCCATAGCTAAGGTGAGGTCTAGTGTATATGTCAATGAACTAGTGTCCTCAATCTCTTCTTAATGGACACCTTGCAGCCAATCAGAAATGAGAAATCATCCCCATCCATGGTATAATTATTAATAAACACCTATTATCCCCTGCGTCTGAGTCCATCCCTTACATTCAATCCTGACCGGTGGAAGAACCTTAATTCGATATCATTGAAAACAAGTCCTGATATCACATGCATTATCTTTAGCTTCACCAGCAAATATAGCTTAAGATTTTTTTTTTTCGTGGGAAAAATTCATTTCATTTTTTTTTCTGGTTATTCTGAAGAAAATTATTTCGTTTAGTTCCTTTTGAGAAACCAGAAACAAAATTCATAATTAATTATGAAATCGGCCTAATACTGATTCCACACAGTATCGTATATAGGTACCACAAATGGTGTTTACATTATGATAACTTGTATATATAACAGATTTTTTGTACATACTAAATCAAAGTTTTTTGAGGCTGCAAGTGCAAAATAATGAAGTTTTATGTTAAGGGATGTTAAAGGTACAATATGTAGTTTTCCGCCACTAGAGGTTGTAGTTTTCCATATTAATAAAAGCTGGATGGCTTGTGTTGCTAAATGGCATGCGATTAATATTAAAACATTGTTTGCTGAAGAAAAAATAGAGCCGCATCTGATAATGTTACGTTAGCCACTTTTCTTCTGAGGCACGGTGGAAAGATTCGCGGAAATCAAGCGATTTAAACAATAAGACTAACAGTGTTGAGATATATAACAGCGATTAATGATAAATGTATCCATACAGTTGTTCCCTTGGCTAATAAAACATATTATATATTAAAACGTCTTTAGTGTTTCCATGGTTTCTCCAAAATATGACCAGAAATCGAGGATAACGCGGGTATGATGTCATTGACACTTGTTTCTCTCTGGGATATTGTAAGTACACAAGGCAACAAAATATATAACACTGTTAATCCAAAAATCTTGTGTTTAAAGGAGCTGTATGTAAGATAGTGGCCAAAACTGGTACTGCAATCACTCTGACTCGAGGTTGCCAGATATGCTGCAGCATCCAACATTTTTTTTACCCCACTCGTTTATATCTGCAGCTGTGGTAACTAGGGCAGACCTGGCAACCCGGATGCTACAACACTAGTAACTTCGTGATTAATAGATCGGTGAGGGCTGCGACTTCACTTTTTAAATGACAATATCCTGGCCGGACTACTGATGTAAGTATTTGAAATGAACATGATTTCTTAATGTCTAGTGACATATCAGTGCAATTTATGATTATTTGAAATAAATTTCTTACATACAGCTCCTTTAAACGTCAACGCAGTGACCTCTCTCTCTCTAAACCCGCCCGCCACGGCTCTGTGAAGGATATGAGAGTGGATGAACAGAAGAGTAACGGCGGGGGAACTAACGTAGTCGTCGTCGTCGTCCTCGGGGACCTCGATGGAGCTGTCCACGTCCTCGGCGCTTCTCTCCGTCAGCCGCGGCCTCTTCCTCACACACACCTCTCCGTTCGTCCCGGAGCCATCTCTCTTCAGCGCTCTGCGATAGACGTAGATATAGATGATATAGATCCTTTTTCGCCTTTGTTTTTTGGCTCGCTTAGTTGGGGATATTTAATTAAATTTTCAACAAATACATAATAACTTCTTTACAACTGAAATGAAACATCACTGAACTTACTTAAGCTGGACTGTGACGCTATTTTCTTCAGGTAACGAACTTTGTTGCATTATTCTCCTGTTATCTCTGTAAAGCTCCTTTGAAATGATCTGTATTGTAAAAAGCGCTCTAGAAATAAAGCTGACCCGACTGAGCTACTTTAGTTCGAATAACACAATAACATCTGAACAGAAATGCCCTGTAGAGATATAAGAAAATAATGTTCATGTCAATAATTACCCATCTCATAACCTTCATCTTGTGTTTGTTATGTTGTATGTGTGTGTGTATGCGTGTACCCAGCTAGCAGGGAACGTTCCCTAACCTTGGCTAACCTTCCCTATTTGGTTAATGTTTTAAAGAAATGTTCAAAGAGTGTTTTAAGGATGTTTTCTCATGTAAACTAAGATATATAACGTTTTAACTGTAACATTTTAACATTACAATGTTCCATAATAACAAAGGAGCAACATTATCAAATGAACGTTCCCAAAATGTTTTGAGGATATCATTGAGGCCTGAGATGGCGGAATGCATTTTATAAAACGTTCTTGTAATGTGTTAAAGCAAGAATGTTAGTGTTAAATTAACTCTCCTGGGAGTTTATTTGACTCCACAATCAAAGAGTTAAAGTGTTCAAATATGAGTGAACACTTCATTAACCCTAAAACCGTATTCTGGACAAATGTGGGCAAAATACTTTTGATTTATTTTTTTTAAAAATACTTCCCTTGATCTGAGCGGTGCAAGACTTAGCTACTTTTCCTAAGTTTGCCTCATGAACACACACGATTTTTTTTTTGGACTCAATTTTACAATGTTAAGTGGGTGAAAAAAAAACTCCTTAATCTTGTATTGGGGTCAAAAATGGGCACCCATAGAAATGAATGGGAAAAACTGTAATTTAAAATAAGCCAAAATAAGACACCAGGTGACAGTCACTTCATCTTTAGGATTTAGCTCGAAGAACTTATTGGAATGATATTTTAATGTAATTAAAAAATAAAACTACATAGTAATTCATTTACATAGAAAGAATTTACATAGAAAATATGGTGCTTTTTGAAGTAAATAAATTCAAAAATACCCCCAAAATTAAAAAAAAAACACCATAAATGGATAGAAAAAACTTTATCGAAGACAGTGATATAACATTTATAATAAATCAAAATTAGGATCACACTTGAGCCCTCTTTGCCCATATTTGTCCACAATTACAGGGTTAAGGGCTATAAAGTGAACGGTTTGAGGGTTAAATGAACACTGAAGAGTGTTAAAATTCATTTGATAATTATGTTATTAATTGTGTGATGTTTGACCATTATTGAAGACACCTGATGTTAACAAGCAGAATCACTAATGGAGAAAATCTAATTTTGTCACCATTATGGTGATCAGTGTTTGCTTTAGTTGGGCTTTTGACCCTTAAATTTTTAACTTTAATTTTTTTTTTTTTGGCTGTTATAATTGTTTGGCTGTTATAATTGTGTTGTAACTGCCACATGAACAAAGAGAATGGTGTTCAGGTGGTGATGGTTATGTTTAGCCGTAATCATCATTTGACCTGAAACACTAAACATCATTTACGTTTAGCAGATGCTTTTAACCAAAGTGACTAACAACAGAGGACTACAATTTAGATTATTAGGTTTACCTTGTTGATTACAATAGCCTGGTGATTCTAGACCATCCAATTAGTAGCATTTCTATAGAATCCTAAATATTATTAATATTTCTGTTCAAAAGATTTAGATTTTTTATTAAGTCACACAGACAGCAAGATTCAGCCTGTGAATCTCAGCAATGGTGACAATAATAAACCACGTTGCAGTGCATTCTGTGTACCACCAATCAAAACTCATTCATGGCTCCCATCATGCATTGCAGCATGAATACATTATGATCTGAACTGTCCTTTTCCAAATTAAATATTTCATTTGTCACCATTGTTGAGATCCATACACTCATGCTTGATGTCTGTTAGCACCTACTCATTTTTTATTATTTTATTTAAGTTTTCAGAAATCTTTTGGAATATTTTGAAAATTGTGGCTCTTATGCAGTAGAGTCACTGTGATGCGGCAATCAACAATATAAATATATGTCAGAGATTAAGCTTTAAATTAGTTTTGTGATTCAGGAAAAATCATGATTATGTCAAAACATAACCAACAATTTCAGATCACCTTTTCTCTTTGTTCATCTGTCAGTTATAACTCAGTTACAACAGTCAAACAAAATCTAAAGTTAAAAATGTAAGGGTCAAGAGCCCAACTAAAGCAAACACTGATCTCCATAAGGGTGGCTTACAATTTTAGATTTTCTCCTTCAGTGATTCTGCTTGTTATCATCAGGTGTCTTCAATAATGCTCAATCATCACTCAATTAATCCCGTAATTATCTCATTAACTTTTATCACTGGAGTTTTTGCGGTGTTCCTTTTAGGAAAACATTCTGGGAACCAAAATAAAACTACCCGCTGAAAACATTATTAGAACATCGTGGTAATGTTCCCAGAACGTTTTTTAGCGTAGCCAAAAACTGTTCTGTGTCAGCAATCATAGGCAGTCTGCATGTTTGAAGAAGGCAATGTCACCTCTATCCATAGCCTATTTATCTATATATTCATGTGGTTGAGAGTCGTGACTATTAGTGGTGTGTGTATTGAGAGTGTATATGTGTATGTGTGTGTGTGTGTGAGAGAGAGAGAGAAAGAGAATGAGAGAGAGACAGTGCTGTGGTATAGTGTTCATCTTCATCACACATGTGGCGTTATGTCACACAGAATTGTCTCATTCAATAAGTTAGTGTTCATTCTTAGGTTAGGCATGTGAGAGACCGGAAAACCCCGACACAGCATCCTGTGGCCTCTTTCTTAAAGCACCATAAACGTGTTAGGGGTTTTGTCAACCGTTGCACGCACCAGCCCCACCACAAGTGTGAAGAGTATCTATGTTTAGTAACATATTTTTTGGTAACACTTTATTTTGATAGTCCACTTTAGACATTCAACTAACTATAAGTAACTTTGCTGCTACATGTCAACTAACTATCATTAGAGTATTAGTAGACTGTCTGCTTAATATCTGCTAACACTTTATTTTGTTGGTCCCTCAACAGACATTCAACTGATTAAAAGTAACTTGGTGACTACAAGTAAACTTATTCTCCTAACCCAAACCCTAACACCTAACCATAACACATAACCATAACAGTTTACTGACAGTCTACTACAGCCTACTAATACTCTATTTACACTTAGTTGACATGTAGTTGAAAAGTTACTTATAGTTAGTAGAATGTCTAAAGTGACTATCAAAATAAAGTGTAACCTATTTTTTGTCTCAGAAATTGTATGCTAACATTTTACAGTAAATATTTTCTTTGTAATGCAACTCTTTCACACTTGATACAGCAGTTTTTGTGCAACATTACTGATTTGTGTATCATATCCAATCCATTTTAGATGATTCTCCAAGACTGAGTCATTCCTGGCTCTATATCAATATGCAATACATCAACACATCAGAAACACAAGCAGATGTTGAGCAATACTGTACACTCCCAGTAAAGCACACTGGATTGTGGTAGTCTTAGCACTAAATTACCCTTTAATTTCATTCTGTGCATTGCCTGATTTGCATGAATTTTACTCAATTACTTCAGTACATCATCACTGAGCAAAATTTCTCCTTAATTCAAGTATGAATTCTTCACTAAGTCTTCACTAAGAATAACTGAAACATATTATATCCTAATAACAATTTAATCGGCTAATGAACAGTCTTTATTCATGGGAAACAAATATATGTTTGGTGTAATTCACCAAACATAAAGCAACAGTGAATCTTCAAACCCTTCAGTTTTAGAGTTGCTAAATTTCCCTGACATTTCTAGACGTCTCATGACTGTGCAAACCTTGTGTGTCCAAACAATGCAATGCACTCAAGCTGACCTTCCTTTCATGAATAAATGTTCCGGAAACCATACTGCCAGTAATTTCCTTCTTGATTTCTTTGATCAGAGAGACAAATGTCAGGTTGAGTTTACACAACAGTAGACTAAAACATTAAATGTTTTATTTCCAACCCAACTAAATGCCACTTACTGTAATAAGGTCATGTGACCATGATTCAGCACGCTACTGTTTGAAATATTGGTAACACTTTACAATAAGGTTAGTTAGTTAACATTAGTTAACTAAATTAGTTAATATGAACTAATAATGAATAGCACATATACAGCATTTGTTAATCTTTGTTAATGTTATTTTCAACATTTACTAATACTTGATTAAAATCTTGTTAACATTAGTTAATGCACCGTGAACTAACATGAACAAACAATGAACAGCCGTATTTTCATGAACTAACGTTAACAAAGATGAACAAAATGCAGTAACAAATGTCTTGCTCATGGTTAGTGCATGTTAGTAAATACATTAACTAATGTTAACTAATGAACCTTATTGTAAAGTGTTACCGAAATATTTACAATACTGCATATCGTTTCACATTGTTTTTATTAGGGATGCACCGATATAAACATTTTGGCCGATACAATAACCAATAATTCTTGATTTTTGAAAGCCGATAACGGATTTATTGGCTGATAAATCGAAATATATATATTTTATATAAATAAATATTTATATTTCAGGGACGAGGCGTTCCAACATCGAGTTCTTCCGTTCGGCCTATAGCTCTCTCCACTCGTACATTTACCGAATGCATGGATGCAACTATAACGACGACTGGCTTATTATGGCCCAGTCACAAGAGATGGCAGTTCGGCATTGAGATGCCCACATCCGGAGCCTGGGGTCGTGCCTTTTAAAAATAAAGAAAACAACCAGATGCGGGTTCATGCCATCTCTGTCTCCTTTCTGGCGCACGTGCGCCAAAAATCAACCAAAACACAGCGAATACTTGACGCACAGACATAAGAAATACAGACAATCTATCTATAGAAACCTTTAAGTGTCTAAGTTGTGTTATTTGAGGTGATTTGTCCCTGTAATGGAAGCAGGTCATGTTAGAAAAATGTAGTTTTCCAGCCTGAGCTGCTGGGCGAAATTTAACATGCTGCAGAAAACGTAAGGAGAAAGGTTGATGTGAAAAAGTAAAAGAAAAGAGGGCCAAGTGTCTCGAGACTGATGCATGTAAAAAGCTCAGAGTTTAATAATATCTGTTAGGTTAATGAAACATTAAACGCGTTAGAAATGTATCGCGGGTTGACCGCGTTTTGTATATGAGAGGTTGTAGTGAGCTCACTTTTTCTGCTAGGATGAAGACTATGGTGTTGAATTAAAACGGGAAAATATCAGGCATGCATTGCGACCACTCGAAACGTGCTACCAAACAGGGAAGGGGGCTAAATAATTCACAAATTTTTAGTTTAAAAATCCTAGCTAGCACTTTCTGTCTGTCTTCTATCAGAGTGCAGTTTTTCCTTGTCTTTCATATTTGTGTTTACTATTGTGGAACTGGCAAAGACCTGGTGGTTGTTTGTGAAAGCTTCACTTCACATAGGGCTTAGCCATTTTCATCATTTTCACAGCCTTATTATGAATCAAAAGTGTAATATGACATTGACAAAATATTGAATAGGTTATTTAATGCTAATTTTTTAACAGAAAGCTGCACATATCACCAATAAAAGCGAATAACCTATCTTTAAAATCATTTGTTTTTTCAGGTTGAAAATAGTTGCAGTACAAAAGATGACAGGGAGAGGGCAGGGAAGTGCCAGGATGTCCCAGGATTAGGGTTGGGGAATCGAGAATCGAGTATCGATTGGAACCGGGACTAACTTTTCGTTTTTCCCGGAATCGTTCAAAAGTTAAAATTTCGATTCCTAGTTTCGATATTCACAGTCCGCCGACCAGAAGAAGAAACCGCTGAACAACACCAATGAAGAAGCGTCTACCGGAAGTGTTGGCATAACCGCACGAGTCGAACATGAGTAGCTTACGTCGGCGGTCCAAAGTGTGGCTTCACTTTTCTAAAAATAACAAAATCTCAGCAAAATGCAAAATTTGTGACAAAAAAGGAGTATTTCCCTTTAGAAAGGAGTATTTCCCTCAGAAAGACTGTTGGTTAGCAAGGTTAGCTAAACTTTTTTGACCCTGCCTCTTAAAAGAATCGGAATCGAGAATCGTTGGGAACCGGAATCGAAACAAGGAATCGGAATCAGAATCGTTCAAATTCAAACGATACACAACCCTACCCAGGATGCTCTACAACACAATATTTCAACCGGCCCAAGTCAGATTTCTTTTTAAATTACTTGCTTCACGTAGTTTGTAAACACAGCGACAGTTTCCGCAAATTAGACAGAAAGTTAGTTTTATGAGACTTATCTACTGCACTTTTAAATTTGCTTACATTATATTTGAATAGTTATAAATATTTATAGTATATAGTAACTATATGTTTTATAATTACAAGTTTGTGTATTTTGGAGTTTCGGTAGGCAGTGACGTTTCATTGTTTGTATTTTAGATGTAATGGCATTGCACATTTTTTGTTTTTATTTGAAGGCTGAGACTTCATTAATAAACGCATCCCCAATTATCATCATTGGTTTTGAGCAGTGTTGGGGAAGTTACTTTTAAAAGTAGTGTAACTTGTTACGCGTTACTTCTTAAGAAAAGTAATCTCTATTTTTATTTATCTCTATCTTTATTTAGTTACCCCATATGGAAAGTAACTTTTTACGTTACCCGTTCCTTTTATGTTGCTTTGCTTACTTTGGGCAGAACCCAATATCTGTTCCAAAATGCGTAGGCCTACATTAAGTTCTACGATGCAGAATGCATTTATCAAAATTTTGAATATTTTTGAAGAAATGCCCGTTAATGGATAGGCATATGTATTGGTGGCGTTAGGGAGGGGCTAGAATAAAAGCCCCCAAGAAAGACCAAAAGCTCCTCGTTAGCACCCCCAAAAATCACTTCTGGAAGCAATTATATTCAGGCTGTATTCTATCCTGACCCACATGGTGAAGAAAAAAAATGAAAACTTATCTTGTTATTTCGACATAATAAGGGGACGTTCTAATCTGCATTAAGCCAAATTAAGCGTTTTATAATGGTTTTCTATGGGAGGAAAATGCTTAAAGGTGCAAAATGCAAGTCTCTGAGTTTTTGCAGAACTACGCCCCCTCTGGCGACAAGCAAAACTGCAACCAGAGGTGTACACGAGCTGTTCATAACCAAAAGAGAATCAGCCGCAATTACACACAATTAAACTACACACTTATGTGTGTGTGAGGGGGAAACAGGGGTAGTAGAAAACTTTGTTTTTTGTTTACGCATGTATGGGTTAGAAAAACGGCTATTTTTAACATGAAATGTTGCGCAATGCACCTTTAACATGTAATTGATGCGCTACGTTCATATTCTGGTCTCATCTCATTTTTTGTACATAGTAAAATCTACGTTATTATGATTTTAGTATCATAATGAGTAATAAATGCACACACAATTATCCACAAACTTGATGATTGTTGCAGATATGTTTTACTATGCACAGAAACAAAAACCTTTCAACATATGTGTGCAAAATTCAGAATTAAACGAATGTGCAGCAATTTGTACAAATAGAGAGTCTAGGCCTTCTGTGTGTTGTAGCCATTAAATAAACACTATTTGTTAAAATATTATAGTATTATTTTTTCCATCTATGTTGATTATGAAAAGTGAACAGTGTGAGTAAGATGGATGCGCAATATATCGGGAGACGTTGAGTGGGTCAGACTCAATTTTGACCATTTCATTAAGTTTTGTTTAGAAGAAAGCCTTTCTTTAAAGTGAATTTCGTTTTGTATAAATTGTTTTTTAATTTTAATCAATTTTTTATCAACCAATTGCCTGGATTTAATAAATAAGAAGCAAATATAGCATAAAATATAATCATGACGAGGAGGCGTGAACTGGAGCGCACCTCATCATAAATGAACCGAAACTCAGCGTATGCCTCACAGACATGAGAAAGATATCTATATATAGAAAGCTTGAAATGTCATTAAACGAAACAATTCAAAACGAGAAGAAATAGGTCCGCAGTAATCGTGATGCTTGACTTACTCTTGCTGGTCCTGCTGCAGACAGCGCTCGCTGCAGTGAAGTCCATCAGACAGGAAGTCCACCACAGAGCCCTTCCTGTTACAGCGCACACACACCAGGCCCCGCTGGGCCCACGACGCCTCCTCCTGCGAGACCGGCCGCGAGGACAGAGCTGAGGGAGATCAGGACACCAGAGAAACTTTACAATCCTCAGAGATTAAACATCATTCACATCACAATATCCCACGGACTCACTGACTGATCCTCACATTACTGACTGATGCGGTCTCAAACAAGCCTGGGCTCTCTTCAGATGAAAGTCTACGGAGAATCGGTGTGTTTGGATAGATTTGAAAACAAGGATAAATCAATCTTGAATCAATTCCCAAACTTAGGGATGCACCGATATAAAAAATTTGGGCCGATACCGATAACTGATAATTCTTTATATTTGAAAGCCGATAACCGATATATCGGCCGATAAATTTAAATAAAAAATTTTTATTGAATTTTTGAGAGCCTGATTACAAAAACAAGAGTCTCCCTATTAGGAAATAATCAATTATTTATCGGCTTTAATATATCAGCTGAATTTTATTATTGGGCCGACAGCGATAACCGATAATTCTTTATATTTGAAAGCCGATAACCGATATATCGGCCGATAAATTTAAATAAAAAATTTTTATTGAATTTTTGAGAGCCTGATTACAAAAACAAGAGTCTCCCTATTAGGAAATAATCAATTATTTATCGGCTTTAATATATCAGCTGAATTTTATTATTGGGCCGACAGCGATAACCGATAATTCTTTATATTTGAAAGCCGATAACCGATATATCGGCCGATAAATTTAAATAAAAAATTTTATAGAATTTTTGAGAGCCTGATTACAAAAACAAGAGTCTCCCTATTAAAGACATGTCCCAAGCGCACAATTATAATGATGTTAATTTTATGTAGCCGATATGACAGGTTTGTGCCGCACATGTTGCACCGAACTGCATTTTCATTTTTTGAAGAGATTTTAATCATATTTCAAGCAATTTACGCCCATCATGTTGAACAGAGAACATCTGAAGTGTCTCAGCTGAAGGAAATAATCAATCATTTATCGGCTTTAATTTATCAGCCAAATTTTATTATTGGGCCGATAGCGACAACCGATAATTCTTTATATTTGAAAGCCGATAACCGATATATCGGCCGATAAATTTAAATACAATTTTTTTTTAATAATTTTTGAGAGCCTGATTACAAAAACAAGAGTCTCCCTATTAGGAAATAATCAATTATTTATCGGCTTTAATTTATCAGCCAAATTTTATTATTGGCCCGATAGCGATAACCGATAATTCTTTATATTTGAAAGCCGATAACCGATATATCGGCCAATAAATTTAAATACAATTTTTTTTTATAATTTTTGAGAGCCTGATTACAAAAACAAAAGTTTCACTATTAAAGACATATCCCAAGCGCACGATTATAATGATAGTAATTTTATGTGGCTGATATGACAGGTTTGCGCTGCACATGTTGCACCGAGCTGCATTTTCCTTTTCTGAAGAGATTTTAATCATATTTCAAGCAATTTACGCCCATCATGTTGAACAGAGAACATCTGAAGTGTCTCAGCTGAAGGTAATAATCAATTATTTAAGCCACATTTTATTATTGGGCCCATAGAGATAACCGATAATTCTTTATATAAGCACTTAGCTTAGCCCAGTTCATTCGTTCATTCAATGTATGGTGGAATACGACTATCGGTTGGTTATTGGTCGAGTTCCCTGCTTGGCTCTTAATGAATGAACTGGGCTAAGCTAAGTGCTAACAAAGTGTCTCGCGCGCCAGAGCGATTGAGGCAAGAGGGGTGTGTATCAACTCATCTTTGTTAAGGGAATAACATAGTTTAATGGAGTAGTTCACTTTAAAAAAAAAACTTTTGCTGATGATTTACTCACCCCCATGTCATCCAAGATGTCCATGTCTTTCTTTCTTCAGTCGAAAAGAAATGAAGGTTTTTGATGAAAACATTCCAGGATTTTTCTCCATATAATGGACTTCAATGGGAACCAAACGGTTCAAGGTCCAAAAGACAGTTTCAGTGCAAACTGTTCAAAGGGCTTTAAACGATTCCAGACGATGAATAAGGGTCTTATCAAGCGAAACGATCGCTCATTTAATAAATAAATAACAAAGTTTAAGTTTTATAAGCTCAAATGCTCGCCTTGCTCTGTTCTGTGTGACTCTCCTGTTCGAACTCGTTCATCAAAATAAACTAATCTTTTTCCGAGTCAATTCATTCATTTCGTTCGTTGAATGAACCAAATGACACTCAAAAAGGTTTGTTCATTTTGATGAACGAGTTCAAACAGGAGAGTCACGAACCTTTTAACCCTTTGAACAGTTTGCACTGAAACTGTCTTTTGGACCTTGAGCCGTTTGGTTCCCATTGAAGTCCATTATATGGAGAAAAATCCTGGAATGTTTTCATCAAAAACCTTAATTTCTTTTCCACTGAAGAAAGAAAGACATGGACATCTTGGATGACATGGGGGCGAGTAAATTATCAGGAAATGTTAATATTGTTGGAAAGTGAACTAATCCTTTAAGAGGGCAATGTAGTGTACCAAACGTGAGTGTATTATTGTGTGTTTACCCTCGTGTGCGGTGGGGACGCTCCATGTGGTGGTGGCGTGAGCTTTCTTGCCCCTCTCCTCGTCCATCTCGTCCGTTATGACCTCCAGGACCCCAAACTCATTCACCCGGAACTGACACACACACAACAGAGACGCTCACACACTGCTGGATGTGCACAACTAACACACACACACAGGATTTTGAACCCAGCAAGCAATTTTGCGTTTAAAAGACGTCTAATAGCCATCCAGACGTCTAGACTAAAACAAGGTAAAGTTTGGGCCCTCAGTGAAAATTTAATAGATGAGAATAGGCCCAAAAATAGACGAGTCATCAATTAGATACAAATAAACGAACCCCAAACATCTTGAAATCACTGTTTGCTTTGCCTACAAGACAATATTAAACATCTCGCAAGTTATTTAGCGACATGTAACCAAATTCAAGGTTATTTTGGCTAGAACTGGAAGTGTGTTCCTCAAAGCCGGACTATATCGGGTCTGTAGTTAACCGAGACGGTGCGATAACGGGGCTATTGCATGCTGGGAATGCAGTTTTTAGGTTATGTTTGTGTGTGTGTGTGTGTGTGTTCCCTCACCTTGAGCTCGCTGCCGGGAAGAGTTCCCACTCCGTCCTTCCAGTCCATGGCTTCGTACACATCAAACTCTGGAGCTGCGCTCGGGCCCGATGACTCCATCACACACACACACACACACACACGGCTAACCTGAAAAAGCACAACACACACCTCAAACACTACACAATACACCACTGGAAATCATTCACATGCACACTAATTCACCTCCGAGTGTGTTTTTACTCCACAAACCAAAGCTAAATGTTGATTTAGTAGCTATCATGTTGTTTACTTTAAATCAGCATAAAATGTTTTTCCCCCCATTCGTTTTTGGGATAAAATGCAGGCCGGACCTATTCTTTACAAGGATTGTGGGATGAAAAATCATTTAAAACAACACTTGTGATTATTTTAAAGGTTGTCCAGCAAACAATTAGCATGTTGTTTTAGTCCAGAACTGGTTTACTAGCATGAATTACACTGTTTTGTGCATTTAGACGGTAAACAATGCATTTGTAAGCTCACTTTCATTTATATATCATAAAAAAATATTAGAAGAAGACTTCTCATCTGTTCTTCAAAACCTTTAGCCTAAAAGTCACTCCTGAACAACCATAAACCAACACAGTTGTTTCTAGCTTAGCCTAAGTAGCAAGCTAATCTAGAAGGACACATAAACAGACTATGAACATACACACACAGTGTGTCTGCTAACTAAAGCCAGTTTAGCAGGAGTGTGTGTGAGTGGCGCATGAGGCCTACGGCGTGTGTGTGCAATAATAACCAACTGCAGAACCGCAGAACCATTACGTCATAACAGTCTGAGGACCACAGCGCCAGCCCGACAGTCTGAAGGCGGAAGTGGGCGGGTAGCAGTCCGATGCCGGAACTGTACGGAGTTCATGTTTAGACATGTTTAGACTACACAGGAAAATGTTTTAAGACAGTTAAAGATAGACAGTAAAAGTTTTAATTATGGCGGAGCACACTGTAGAACAAGGAAAAGAAGATGAAGAAGAAGAGAACGAGGTAAAAAGAAGTTATATATTTGATATGGATCATGCAACATACTTAACATTATAACGTTACGCTTATACAAAACGGCTCTGTACTGAAATGTTTTTTGAAACGAAGTATTTTAGCAGATAAGGAACTCCCGCACACTATCGTTACTTGTAATTTAAAATTAATGTTTATTCACACACAACGTTTCGGACACACGACCTTCATCAGGAGTAATACAAAATGTTACAAAATCATCTCTTTTTAGATTAGCACATGACCACTCAACAGAACTCCATCTGTAAACAATTAAGCTCATTGGGAGTACATAATTAGCACCACATCACAGACAATTACAAATTGTAATAGTTACAACAATCAGTTAGGATCAACCTGTAGATTAGCAAGATCATCTAAAACACATAATCACTGCTAAAACGAGCTAGTCTGGTCTTATTGTCCGACGCACCTATCACCTGCAGGTGTGCGATGGAGTTTGGTTACTGAAAGGAAGTATTTTGAAACTAAGTATTTTGTAAGTTAATATTTAACAATATCACAGTATCACTTTGTTTGTTTACATATTCATGGTTTGTGAATTAATTAGTTGTTGGCGTTGTATTTTACAGCATTTGTTAAATTTTCTGACCATGAGAATTGCATTAATTGTATTTTATTTCACCTGTAGAAGCACATATCGATTCAGAGAGGGTCAGCACTACCACTTCTGATCCAATGCACAACATGTTGCAGACAATTTCACTGCCCATTTTGTGATGCCAGCATCTTTAAACCAACAAGACGGGACAAATTGACCAGTCATATGAAAATCCACTTCAAAAAGGCTGTTGTTCATGGAGGTATGAACATCTTGAGTTTTTTTTTTTTGTTTTTTAATATACAGTGGCAATAGGTATTTTTTTACATGTATGCATTTGGCAGACACTTTTATCCAAAGCGAATTGCATTGCATTTCATGGTACACATATTCAGTGGTTGTCCCTTTGGAATTAGATAGATGTAGATGTTTTTCTGCATGATTTAGCCATGAAATATTAATTTATCTTCATTAACATCTAAAGTTAGCAAAAGTATTGCACACTGAAACTTGAGCTAAAAAAAAAAACCTCAAAGAATTATATATTTGTATTTTGTTATAATAATATGAATGCATCCCATTAAACATTTAAAACATCAGGGATAGGTTTGAGTAGGTTTGGAGTCACACTCTGAAGCACAGGAACTGAGTTTTTCCTTTTTTCCTGGTCATATTTCAGATTTCACATTTCACAGATGTGGTTTGGGCTGCAGACCATCTCTTCATTTCCACTGTCTCTACTGTACAACCACAATTCTGAGAAAATTAGATTTTCAAAATCATTTAGAAGTATGTAAAGGGAAGCCACTGTCCACCAGCACTGTTCATACTACTGGGACACCATCAGCCACCAGCACTGTTCATGCTACTGGGACACCATCAGCCACCAGCACTGTTCATGCTACTGGTACTGGGACACCATCAGCCACCAGCACTGTTCATGCTACTGGTACTGGGACACCATCAGGCACCATCACTGTTCATGCCACTGGGACACCATCAGCCACCAGCACTGTTCATGCCACTGGGACACCATCAGCCACCAGCACTGTTCATGCTACTGGGACACCATCAGCCACCAGCACTGTTCATGCTACTGGTACTGGGACACCATCAGCCACCAGCACTGTTCATGCTACTGGTACTGGGACACCATCAGCCACCAGCACTGTTCATGCTACTGGTACTGGGACACCATCAGCCACCAGCACTGTTCATGCCACTGGGACACCATCAGCCACCAGCACTGTTCATGCTACTGGGACACCATCAGCCACCAGCACTGTTCATGCCACTGGGACACCATCAGCCACCAGCACTGTTCATGCTACTGGGACACCATCAGCCACCAGCACTGTTCATGCCACTGGGACACCATCAGCCACTAGCACTGTTCATGCCACTGGGACACCATCAGCCACTAGCACAGCATTTAACGTGCCAGGCAGGGTTCGTGCACGGCCTGTTATTAAACAGAAATGCCCAATCTGCAATACCCTCATGAATAAAAAAAATATAAAAAAACATATTGACCGTAAACACACAAATCACCCAATTCAGGACATTAATGCCAGATTTCACCTTGCAAGCCAGTGTGTGGACAAATCAAATGGCATATTCACAGTGCTTAAAGTTGCAAGTGGTCCGAATAGTCCTCTTCATGTTCAATACAAAACATGGGGAGAACAACAAAAAGTCTGCTGCGAATCAAACGAATGCCAAGTAAACATGGAAGTAGCACAGAGGAGTGGTATGTTTTTATATGTTTGTCACATCCTTTCCAGGAATAACTTAATGATAATTGCATTGTTTTAGAATGTTCCACAACAGTTGACTGGCTCTGTGGACTGTGGGATCTTCATGCTGATGGTGAGAAAAAGGGAAAGTAAAAAAAAAAAAAAATTAGATAAATCATAAGAATGAAAACATGATATGATTGCCTAAACTTGACTGATTTCCTTTTTTTGGGGGGGGAATTTCAGTATGCTCTGCACATGGTCTTTGAGGCACCCTTTGATTTTACAGCTGTAAGTCTTTGTTAAAAATATATATTTTAACTAGATGATATAATCTATTAAATTGATCTATTAACATTTTCTCCCCTTATGCAAGTCGGATTTTCCTCTTATTCGAAAATGGTGGTGCCTTATTCTCATGGAGAATTTTGCCATTGAAAGGTAACTCTCTCTTGCTTTCCCAAGTTTTTCTCTGTCTATAAATTTACTTAATGTATATGTCACAGGAAACATGCTGCCGTTGATGTGCATGAGCCAACCAAATCACAAGAAGACTCTGAAATCGGTGATAAGGTATGTCGGGCACATGAAAGAGCATAATTTCAAGACATTATCATTTACATGCATTTTACATGCATCCTGATTAAACCACGATGTATTGTTGAGGACACTCGTGGACAACAGATGGAAATTAGCTAGCAGCCAAATGTGGTGCATCTCTTCTCTTGTGAGTAATTATTTTAAATGAATTAATGATTTAATTCCTTATTTGTACACTCCTCTCATGAAGGAACCACAGATGGTCAAAGACCTCAGGACCGCAGTTGGATGGCTGCGGAACAACTGCCACTCCTTCAGAGGTTTTGTGCAAGAGCCGTCATATCTGAACCTAGAGAAGGAAGACCAGGAAGAGGCCCTTCTTAATCTTGATCAGGCAGAAGGAAAAGATGCTCTGGAACAGGCCAAAGAGCCTTTCATGTTTCGGTTTCAGTTTCAACAGGACATGGAAGTTTTTCTTTTCAAATGTCATGACGAAAGGCACCTCAGAATAAACTCCATGTGTATGGAGTTTTAATTTGTTATTTATTTTACTCTTGAGAATTATTGTTGTCAAATTTGTGCTTGTATAACTTTTATAAGATTTATTGTCTTTGTTTTAATTTTGTTTATATTATTTATTTAGTTTGATTTTGTAATTTTATTTAATTAGAAAACAGCTAGTGTGTGATTTTTTGTTTTTATATTTCAGAGGAAAAAACTCATTTTATTTAAATTATTATTTTTTTGTGTTTTCGGTCCATATTATTGTGAATGGTGGTCTTTGTTGGTTGAGTATTTAAAAGTATTTTCAAGTGAATAAAATGTTCAAACTCTCAAGCTTTGTTTTCATTGTATTATTTATTTTACATTTTATGCTTTGTTTAATGTATAATATTGTTGATCAATCTTGAATATACATTTTCAAATAAATCGTTAAAAACAAAGTTTTTAAAAGAACGTTGTTTTAAACTTTAAAACTTTCCAAAACACGGAAGTAGCGTAATGCCTTGCCGCGCCCACTTCCGCCCTCAGACTGTCGGGCTGGCGCTGTCGTCCTCAGACTGTTATGACGTACTGGTTCTGCGGTTCTGCAGTCAGACCTATCTCTGTGTGTGTGTGTGTGTGAGAGTGTGTGAGTGTGTTCCGTCGGCCGCCGACAGGGGTCGCTCAGCCGCGGCGCTACTGGAAACTTTCAACAATGAAATCAAAAGAAATGCTAGCAATATTAACACATATTGCAACATTTTCTGTACGCATCGCGTGTTTTGATTCATTTTAACATCGTTTAGCGTGAAATTCTTAAGTCAGTGTTAAATAATTAGGGTATATATACACGTGATATGATTTTCGCTGCCGCAGTTGGTATTTATTAGGTTGCATAAGTTCATTTTATCAAACGAATATTTAAAATATCCGTGCAGATGCTTTACTTTTTTAACGTGAAGTACAATACGACATCAAAATCTACGATCTACTCAGATAACAGTTTTTTTATAATTATTTTTAGATTAAATTTGCAGACGACGATGATGATGATATTATAAATAAAATACATGTTATTATTTTTTTAAAATGAAAAACGAATTAAAATTAAATACATGAGTTTTGACGCACCAGTTTTTTTTTCTATTAAACGCGTTTGCTTGTATTCAGCTCTATTATATTAAATAGTTTACACTGAATGGGGTGAAATGATTCATCTCGACGGTGTTATTTTTCCTCAGAAATCGACGAAGACGAGCAGTGATGACATATTTCAGACGGCGCAGTATCAGATATTAAAACACTTTTCTTTAATGTGTTTTAAAGGCAGTTTCTCAAAATGGCGGAACAGGAATTATATTCACTATATAATTGAAAGACGCAGGCCTGGCGAATCGCGTGATTATTGCTGATCAATGACATTTAAAGTGAATGATTGAGCAGATCCTCGCAGAGCTGATCGAGACATGTTTTGTTTCGCACGGTCAGTTCCTGCCATGTACAGGAGCGAATGCACTCCTGCTTTGCATTATTCTACACACACTCATAAATACACGCTTTATTCCTGCTAACAGCCACAAATACACACTTTGATTCTTTCTATCGACTGCGTCTATTTTGAGTGTCATTCATTAGCGTTATTCTTTATTTCATACTCTCTCTCTCTCTATCTCTCTCTCTCTCTCTCTCTCTTCCTGCTGCTCATATTATTGATGACACGTCCAGGCGTTTTCTACTTTATATCTAACTTTCATTATTATTCCGTCGCATTAAACCTCCCGCGAAAGTCTAACACGGTTTATTAAACAGCGTAAAATGCAACACAAGCAGTTTATCCTAGCGTGCGATTGTTTTAATTTGTCTGTTTCTTACCCAAATTCTCCCACGAGTACTGAGAAATTGGCCAGGCGGACTCCAGTGCGCATGCGCACAGCCGTCGCGCTTCACACTCGCCCATCATGACAATAACGAAAGTTTTGCGCCTGAAACAATTCCGACGAATCTCGACGATATCGCGCACGTTCACGGACCCTCCAGCCTCGTCTGAAACCTGTCTGTGCGGCTCTTAATGCGCAGCGACGTGCTCCGAGGGCGTAAAACATCGCCATTTCGGTGTTTGTTACTAAGAATATATTCCTGCGCGCGACCGAACCTTCCAAAATGCGCATAAACATCTCAGTAAATACAAACAGTCAAACTCTCGAGTGTTGCGTGTGGTTTTATTGAGAGGAGACGGTGAAATGTGACTGTGTTAAATGCCTGTCTGCATTGCTCTCTAGTCATAGGTGGACATATTTAACTAGCTATACTTGCTGGACTACTGAACTGAACAGCAAACACTGGCTCAACTGTTGTAGCCTATAGCCTACTAAACTAAACAGCTGCCCAGCTCACAAATATCACTAGAGCGTTTTGCTAACCTTCACTTTAAGTTATGAAAACAGTATTTTGGGACATTGAGAACGTCCTGTTTTGTAAATGATTTCTGGTTATGTGAACATTCTGTACTGTTTGTATTGAACTATGTTACTAAACTACATAAACAACCACAAAATAGCCGTTTTTTATCTGAACTAACATAATCTAGTTTAGTTTAAAACAACACAATAATGAACCACTTGAAACTATACTGAACTATTATAAAATATACTATACACATGTATAACTGAACTATTCAGAACAACGTAGGTACAATATTGTACTACTGATATCATATCTATTTGAAAATATATTTTAATTTTTACTAACCCTATTTTATTTTTCGTATATCTGTAGCTATCTTTGATTGCAGTGTATTGTTTACTCTGACTTCCAAAGTACATACTTTATTATCCATTGTTGGTTTGTGTTATTGTACTTTTTAGGTAATAAGAGCCCCGGTGTTTGTTTGTTTGTTTTGTTTTTGTACATTATATTTGATTTTACAGACATGTGATGTACATTGTTGTGTAAGTGTTCAAGAAAATGCAATAAAAACAACATTACACAAACAATAATGTACTACTAAACTAAAATATACTGAATTATATACTAAGTCTTAAAATATGTGGGATTTAATAGTTGATATGAATATCACTGACTCACAAAACGTGAATGATGCAGACACATTTAATACTATCATTTTATCTTTATATCTTTAGTTAAAGGGTTTCACAGACAGGGCTTAGATTTGGCCTTAGGTAACTATAAATGTGCCTTAAGTAAAAAAAAAAAAAAAAACATAACTGTGTTCATCTTGATAGAAACAATGACATTTAAGCTCAAACATGCATTTCAGACGGAACCGGGGGTAAATGACAAACAGTGATAAAATAAACTGGCCACACTATTAGGTTACCCAATTAAGTACTCCAGAGCTGGATTCAAGAAATATGTTCCTGTTAAAACTGCTATTATCAGTGCAATCCAACTATAACTCAGACTTTAACTATTGTCATCCACACTTGATCTGATCAAACTCTAGTTTAGACCTTGTGGTTTTTGTCTGGTAATCCATTTAGACTAGACTAGATAGATTAATGTAACTATTTTGTTTGCTAATTTATTAAAACAATAATGGAGTTGCAGTAGGTGGTTTTGGACTTCCAGTCAAATGCTAACATGTGTGTTAGCAAACTGAGTTCAAAGGTCAAAGATTTTCAAGGTGGAGATGTGGATTAATAACAAACACACTATATATGTTCATCTCTGCACCTTCAGGTGATCTTCTATCAGGTCCAGCGCTGGATCTGTTACTGTATCTCTACTAGGGTTGGGTATCGAGAATCGAGTATCGATTGGAACCGGGACTAACTTTTCGTTTTTCCCCGGAATCGTTCAAAAGTTAAAATTTCGATTCCTAGTTTCGATTTTCACACTCCGACGACCAGAAGAAGAGACCGCTGAACAACACCAATGAAGAAGCGTCTACCGGAAGTGTTGGCATAACCGCGCGAGTCGAACATGAGTAGCTTACGTCGGCGGTCCAAAGTGTGGCTTCACTTTTCTAAAAATAACAAAATCTCGGGAAAATGCAGATTATTTCCCTTAAGAAAGGAGTATTTCCTTCAGAAAGACCGTTGGTTAGCAAGGTTAGCTAAACTTTTTTGACCCTGCCTCTTAAAAGAATCGGAATCGAGAATCGTTGGGAACCGGAATCGAAACAAGGAATCGGAATCCGAATCAGAATCGTTCAAATTCAAACGATACACAACCCTAATCTCTACAGATTCACTTCTTCTATTACAGTTCTTATGATAGTCTTGTAAAATGCTCTGATCATAGAAGATCGCTACTAGCACCGAAAAACTAATCGTTAAATATTTCTTCATCTATAAAAAGCTTTGTTTACAACCTTACCCTTCACTCTTAAAAATAAATGTTCTTTAATGGTATTGATGGAACACCATCGATGGAGGCTTTCCATTCCACAAAAGGTTCTTCACACTAAAAAAATAGTCACTGAAAGGTTCTTTGGGGAACCAGAATTGGTTCTTCTATGGCAAGAGTGTCCAATACTGTTCCTAAACGTCACTCATTCAATCCCACAATGCACTTCAATAAAGAGTGTTCAACTTATGTACTCTCAACCATAGATAATATGTATATAAAGGCTAGATGTGTCGTCAGCGTTGCTGGCCAATGGAGGTCGTCGTCTGCACCTGGCGGCCATCTTGTCACAGGCAGCTCGCTCACTCGTAACATTGTGTTAATGGTACATCTACTATTTAAATAACTATAACTTGCTCAATTTTCTACCGATTTTCAAACGGTTTGGTTTGTTATAAACATCAGAGATGTAGTTATGACACTGCATACTTATGAATAATAAGTGTATAAATAAATAATCCTCCAGATAATTATAGCCACATTAATAACGTTTGTAAGAAACCAAACCGTTTGTAAATCCGTCAAGATTTCAACGAGATAAGAGTATTTGTGGTCATGCTAACCACTCATCTTCCATCAGCTTGTCTGTGACAAGATGGCCGCCGGTGATGACGATAGAAACTCCGCTGTAACACATCTAGCCTTTATATAAGATATCTATGCTATCTACGGTTAGAGAAAATCCCATCATGCACTGTGAGCGCCACTCGTCGAATGTGCTCCTGCGGCTGAATCATACATCCATGCGTTCTCCAAACCGCTGGTCCAATGTGGCTACAGCGTAATATCATATCACATTAGTTGATTACTAATTAAGGTTTATTTCCTAGTTTCCATGACAGAGTTCAGGATAATTTCATTCACTCCTTCAAGTGGATTATATTAGTGGAGTAATGTAGGAGGGAAAAGTGGATGAGGGTGTGGGGGGTGATTTTGAACACAGCCAAGGTCTTGATTACGGTAAATACCAAAAGCCGATGTGGAAATGCACATGAACACGCCCTCATGTGGTATTTTCCACTGGGCAGCTCGTATTATATTTTGATGCATGGATTGCCGAGATGAGCTAACCTTTGACCTTTTCAAAATGGCGGAGAGCAACGCGAGAGTCTGTACTATTCATGATCTAAAAAATATACAGCATAATATTTATACACGTTCATCATGAGGTGTTCAGTGGGACTCGATGGTAGAACCTCCCTTAACTATGGAGATGCTTCCAGGAAGTTTTCACTGGCGTTACCGCGGAAACCAAACATGTTCGTTTTTGGCATATGGGATGATATATTAAAGGAGTCATGAACTGGCTTTTTAAATTTTTATTATATTGTTGTCTGAGGACAACTTATGATGTTCGCTTGGTTTTTACATTCAAAAGCATCAAAATGAATAAGTAATAGGATATTTTCTACCCTAGTTTTGAGCCTAGCTGATAAACGCTGGGTTTTTATGGGCGTGTCGCACTGAAGACTCGGAAGTAAACGCCCACTGCTGTGATTGGATAACAGTTTTGTTTATTTATAATGAGTTTCGACTCACCCGTCGATGCACGTGGCGTAAATTGTTTTGAAAACGTCCAATGTTGTAAAATGGCGACCGGAATGATTCGCCCAGACATGTTCGACCCAGAGTCCGTGTGTTGCACAATTCCTGTCAGATCCAATATAGACGGCACAGCACCGTTCTTTACTCTTAATCACTCTGCAAATCCAGTCTTGTTTACGAAACAATCCTCAGTGAAATGAAGCGAACAGACGGACGATGTTTTACCTCATCAGCTGGAACGTCATTAAAAATAAAGTTTATCCATGCAGTCCTATTGGAATCCAGAGGAAGCTTATTCAGCGACTGTCTTCTTCCACAATATTCTGTATTGCTCGGTAGCTCGATCCAGTTTGTCATCACGAGGTAGGCATCTATGTTATTTAGCTATGCGTGTAATGCGCGAATCGGTGGGCGGGGCTAAACCGGCTGTGTTGAACCAGGCGTTGATCTTCTTCCGCGGGGGTGGGGTTTTATCCTCTTTGTCGTCATAGTTCCCCACTTTTAAAAAACGAGTCGTTTGCTGAGCCTGGTGTCTATAAAAGCTTTTATTGGACTAACAAGGACGTTTTCAGTTCTGAAACTTACAGGATATTCTTATAATATGATGCCCTCTTAGATGTCAAAAGCTCAAGGAAAATTTGATTTCTCAGTTCATCACCCCTTTAAAGGAGACATATCATGAAAAATCCACTTTTTTAGCCCTTAAATGCATTTTGTTGTATATTTGGAGTGTTTATAAGTACAGAAAAGATTAAATTATTCTCTTCGGGTGCTTCGTTTATATCTTTATATTCTGTTTTGGTCATATTTTTCAACCTGTTCGGATTTTCCTGTTGTCTATTACGTTTTTTGAACAATTACGTCACAGTATTTGCAGCGGAACTGACAAATAAGGACATTGACTACCGGTCCAACACTTCGAGCAATCCGCCATTATTATTTCTCGCTCCGATTTTGTAGTCCAAGCTCAATGATGCAGAAGTTACGGGATGGCTAGTCAAAATGTTCGGTTGTTGGATGTAGTGACCTGAAGCACTTCAAGGATTCCCACTTCAACAACCTCCGCCAGTATACAGAAGGGTTTGCTGATCGACTTCGTCTGAATGAGGGGTAAATTCCTTCTATCATTAGCAGCTGTGTTTTCTGATGCGTTCTAAACGCAAGTTATCATATTATTATCATACAGATTTTTAGTGGTAAGATCAGACTGTAGTCATTTATCTTGTCAGAGTGCTTGTTTTAACAAGAGAAATAGTCGACTTTCACTAATAACACAACATAGTTAACTTAACTTTACATATGAAGACGTTGTTCTGCAGGTTCGTCGTCGTCTTTTTCAAATCGCTCGCTCTGGCTCGAATACGTAACGCTTGATGGACAAGTCTTCCGTTGACATTTTGTTGACGTGTGAATAAAAATGTTCTTTGAAACTATAGTAATCGTTTATCTCTTATCAAACTACAATAATGGCTGAACGCGGGGAGTTGAACCGACCGTGAACTCAGCGACCTGGAGAGCGGGCGGGGAAAGACGCAACTCCTTTTTATTTAAAGGAGACGCTTCGAAACGGGTTGCTCAAAGAAGCACATCAGAAAAGAGGTAGAAAAGGGGCCTGTTGAGCTATAATAATGTGGAATTCAGACCCAAGCATTGCAGTTATGCTATAGACCACAAATGTATGATTTATAAGTAAAAATTAATGATTTAAAAGCACGATATGTACACTTTAAAATAAAAAAGTAGTATCACTATTAAAGGTTGTATCAGCGATTGTGGGTTACGTCACTGTTTGTGTTTGAAGTGAGATCCAAAACAAACCAAGTTAGCTCGCCTCTCCCGTTTCGTGCATAATGAAAAACTCACACACTAAATCCCTACAATCGCATAGGCCTATTATTCACTAGATCTAACCCAGATAGCAAACTGACGTTGAATCAACGTGGAAACATGACATCGAAACAACGTTGATCCGGCATTGTTTTGCTCATCGAATTAACGTTGAACCAACGTCAGACGCGTCATTCTTCAAAACTAACGGAAAATCAACTTGAAATCAACGTTGTTTCAACTTTATGAAAGCAAACCAATTTTCGATTTTCATTTAGCTTTGAAGAATGCCACGTCTGACGTTGGTTCAACGTTAATTCGATGAGCAAAATCAACGTTCTTTCGATGTCATGAGAGACGTCGTTTCCACGTTGATTCAATGTCAGTTTGCTGTCTGGGAAGTTTAGTTGAGCTTCACTCATATTTTTGAAAGAATTATATTTCCACAGTTAACATACAGTACAAAAAAGTCAGCGCTAGAAGCTGTCCAGAAGAAACAGTGCAACCTCGGCCTCCTCGGAGTTCTCTACACCGTTCAAAAGCCTTCCGGATTATTATTCGTTTCTTTGACGAAAAACGATGGTATTCCCTCGCCCTAATCCTCCTCCTCTTGGGGATTGCCTCTTCCATGTTAAATGTATCTGGTCCATTGATAGCATTGTGTTGATAGGCACTGGCTTATTCTTCAGCTTCGACTTCCTGTGCGGGCGCCGTGAACGAGTGCAAAAACAAACAACACCCCTGTCTGTGATTGGTTAGAAGACTGTTTATTTTGATTTTGAGTGGTGGTTGTGTCCATCTGTTTGCCGAGGCTGCCTACAGAGACGCGTTTTTTGACAGCCTGCTTATGGGGCGGGCAGCTAGCGGATCGCTAGGAAAGATTAGATGAATGCGATATTTTTTGTTTGGGCCTTAAATCGCTGATACAACCTTTAAGTGAACAGAGCTACATTTGGTATACTTTGGTTTGAGACCAATTGTTTCTGAAATCTGCACCGTTAGCAATGCTAGAGCAAAGCATTGTTAGCAGGTGTGCTAATGTGAGGTATTCTAGCCCGTCCTTACTGAACGAGAGGTTGTGTGTGTGTGTCTGTGACCAGGCCTGTCACTGGGCTTTATCCTCAACAGATTTACGGGAGTGTTGCTAATCTCATTAAGAGCAGCCATGACAGATGCGCAGATTCGGTGTTGTGCTAGTGCTAGCGTCCATCAAAGAATCGCCGGCCATTCATGTTGTTGGACTACTGTTGCCGGTGCTGTGGGACCTCTCTGATCAGACGCCATGGCCAGCTGCCAATCAACAGCAAGGTCCAGGACACCTGGGTAAAGTTTGAGCCCCCGTAACAGTGCCGCATATGCTTCCAGACGACTCTTACTCGAGCTCTTCTGTGATTGACGGATTGATTGATTGAGTAAAAAACAGGCACCATTTGATAGAGGAAATAATTCAGGCTCATAAACAATTGAACATGTTTGATTAGACACTGCAAAAACAATACCACTGATAAAACTAGGAGTAACTTTCCCAGCTGTGTTGTGTGTTTGTTGTCAGGCTGTTCTTCAAAACCTGCTGATGTGTATGGTGTGCTTCTACTCGGTGTACTATATTGTGGTCAGTCTCTGCATCGGCATTCTCAGGTGAGATTCTCCACACCGAGCGGCACCACTTCCCCTCTCTCTCTCTCTCTCTCTCTCTGCTTTATATGTGGTGATGCGACTTCCTGTATAGAGAAAAAAAACAGTCTACGTCAGTGGATCTTAGCACTTTGTGATATTAGTCCCAGAGATTGTTTTATGTAAATCACTCCTGGTACTCTTTATGCACTCACTAAATGGCCAGTTTTCATATTCAACCCATGAATATCGTGTTATTCATTAGCTAGCGTATTGTTGGGCCGATTTCTATGCGGTTCATGTTATGTTTAAAATATTTAAAGGTTTGGATGTTTTTTGTCA
The DNA here is from genome assembly GCA_038021265.1 of Cyprinella venusta. Lineage (NCBI taxonomy): Eukaryota > Metazoa > Chordata > Actinopteri > Cypriniformes > Leuciscidae > Cyprinella > Cyprinella venusta. The sequence goes on along the minus strand of CM075876.1, from coordinate 1,213,764 downwards.
GTTTGTGTGGGGTTACTATGATGTAACATCTGCACTCTTAGAACGGAAGGTTCCGTGGGGTTCTATATAGAACTCTAGGGTTATGGGCTATATGCACGGACAAGTTCCGCATTTGACGCAAGGATGCTCGTCCAAAATGAGGAAAACGGGATAATGGCAGTCTTCAAAATTTACCGTCCTCCCGTCTTTGAAACGAGACGTACATACGTTTAGATGTAATTTTATATATAGTTATGTTTATTTAATATAATTTATTTAATATAATATAATCCTTACACCTTCACCGGAAATACCGCCGTGCATAGAGCCCATTGACTAAAAGGTTCTATATAACGAGAAATGTCTTAAATTACTGCAGAAAACTATTGTGTTTAATTTGTTATTTAAATTTTGAATAGTGATAACGTTTGTTTACGAGCTGTTTAATGAAAACAATTGAATTGGCTTTATGCACAGCTGCACTACTTCCTGAACTTAAGCCAGCTCCTTGTTTCCTGTCTGCCATTATTGGCCGAACTTGATTAATCCAGGTGTGCCTGACCTCAGTAGTCACGGCAACAATCAGGCACACCTGGATTAATCAAGTTCGGCTAATAATGGCAGACAGGAAACAAGGAGCTGGCTTAAGTTCAGGAAGTAGTGCAGCTGTGCATAAGGTCAATTAGAATTAAAAAATGAATTAGAAGGAAATTAATTCATTAAAGCTAAATCCATAAAATGATCACATGATGGGAAGGTTTACGAAGCGCCTGACAGAACCCTTTATGGTTCCATATAGAACATCTCCTTCTAAATGGCCTCGTTTCTGAAATGCATGTACGATTGGATTTGATTTCGTCCAATATCAAAAGTGAGGAACAACACCAAAAACTGACGTGGAAATGTTCTTTCTTGGTAATGCGCACCAAACTTTTGAGCTCATATATTACAATAATGAAAATAATCCATAAAGTTTGTACCATATTTGTTGGTGTTAAAAAGTCTGATGCATTTAGGAACATCAGGAACATCCATTCTGTGAATTGTTGTCTGTTCACATTTGGGATCATTACACACACGTCTTATAAAGGAGGTTCCGGCATTCAACATTTTGTGATCCATGCAAAATTAGAATCGATCAGGATCAGTTTTTGATGCAAATTGGATTCTACTCCCTTAATCCATGTGTTGTTGTTATTTTAGCTACAATAAAGTTATTTACAGTACTAAAAGCTTTTAGCATTATGACATCACATTCTTGATCTGAACTAATGTGAGAGGTGTCACATAAATAAATCAAGCCATATGTGTGTTTATTTGTTTGTTTGTTTGTTTGTTTGTTGTAATCAGGGTCGACGAAGTTGACAGCTTGTTGGCCCCTTTCGACTACACCACTCAACCATCATGGCAAAATCCAAAATACTTAGGTAGGCTTGGTTCAGATATACAGTGGATACTTCATGTTGTGTATACTTCTCTGCATTATGATCTGCGGTTGACGGCTGTTTAACCCTCATCCTCTCTTTCTGTAGCGAACCCTTCCCTCGTAGGTCAAAATCACCCCAAGAAAAACATTTTTTTGTCCAGAAAGCTTGTACACTCACCTGAAGGATTATCAGGAACACCTGTTCAATTTCTCATTAATGCAATTATCTAATCGACCAATCACATGTCAGTTGCTTCAATGCATTTAGGGGTGTGGTCCTGGTCAAGACAATCTCCTGAACTCCAAACTGAATGTCAGAATGGGAAAGAAAGGGGATTTAAGCAATTTTGAGCGTGGCATGGTTGTTGGTGTCTGAGTATTTCACAATCTGCTCAGTTACTGGGATTTTCACACACAACCATTTCTAGGGTTTACAAAGAATGGAGTGAAAAGGGAAAACATCCAGTATGGGGCAGTCCTGTGGGCCAAAATGCCTTGTTGATGCGGAGAATGGGCCGACTGATTCAAGCTGATAGAAGAGCAACTTTGACTGAAATAACCACTCGTTACAACCGAGGTATGCAGCAAAGCATTTGTGAAGAAGACACAACACACACAACCTTGAGGCGGATGGGCTACAACAGCAGAAGACCCCACCGGGTACCACTCATCTCCACTACAAATAGGAAAAAGAGGCCACAATTTGCAAAATGGGACAGTTGAAGATTGGAGAAATGTTGCCTGGTCTGATGAGTCTCGATTTCTGTTGAGACATTCAGATGGTAGAGTCGTAAACAGAATGAGAACGTGGATCCATCATGCCTTGTTCCCACTGTGCAGGCTGGTGGTGGTGGTGTAATGGTGTACAGGGGGATGTTTTCTTGGCACACTTTAGGCCCCTTAGTGCCAATTGGGCATCGTTTAAATGCCACGGCCTACCTGAGCATTGTTTCTGACCATGTCCATCCCTTTATGGCCACCATGTCCCCATCCTCTGATGGCTACTTTCCGCAGGATAATGCACCTTGTCACAAAGCTCGAATCATTTCAAATTGGTTTCTTGAACATGACAATGAGTTGACTGTACTAAAATGGCCGCCACAGTCACCAGATCTCAACCCAATAGAGCATCTTTGGGATGTGGTGGAACGGGAGCTTCATATATCATACCCTGGATGTGCATCCCACAAATCTCCATCAACTGCAAGATGCAATCCTATCAATATGGGCCAACATTTCTAAAGAATGCGTTCAGCACCTTGTTGATTCAATGTCAGGCAGAATTAAGGCAAAGGGGGTCAAACACAGTATTAGTATGGTGTTCCTAATAATCCTTTAGGTGAGTCTATTATATAAGTTTTAATATGAAGAGTTCAGATGCAAAAGCCTCTAAATGCCATTTGAAATTTTCTTCTAAAATGATAATTTTTATCAAACTTGTATATTTAAGTTCAGTAATTTCACTTAAATGACAATTAATAGGTAATCTTCATTACCATTTAAGTGAAATTACTGAACTTAAATATACAAGCTTGATAAAAATTATCATTTTAGAAGAAAATTTCAAATGGCACTTAGAGGCTTTTGCATCTGAACTCTTCATATATTTTTTCGGTTTCAGTTTTTTGGGAGATTTTTTTTTTACTATTGTTTATTTTATGTAGATTTACATTTCTAGATTGTATCAATAGATCATTTACTTAAGCACATTATCAGCTTGTATTTTTCACATTGGGTCAATTGCCGACCTCTTGTGGAAAACAAAAACATAACACATGATATTTCATGACTCTTGCCACTAGATGACCATATAGACCTTATTCAGAGCAGCGCCATGACAGTGAGGCTGTGAGGGATAGACTTACCGTGTTTCCAATGGCATCCGCTGTAAAAAGCCGAATAAAGCTCCTAGATTACTTACAATTTTCCACAGCTTACATTGTCGGGAGTTTTTTGTCAACTTAAATATCTTGGAAAGATATTTTTCCAGTGTTTCATAAGCAGAACAATCCGAAAACACATTAAATAAGTAAAGAAGAGATGCATATCTATTCCTCACAGCCTCGCTTTCATTCTCATTAAAAATCAAAGATGGCGCTGCCGTGAATTAGCGCTATATGGAGCAAATGAGCTTTTCTGCTGGGTCCTAAAGCCAGTTCTTAAGTTCATTTAGTTTATCTCTAAGGTGTGCATTCAGATACACATGTAGACATTATTAAATCATTCTAGATAAAGGTTTAGCATTTTAAGTTTTAATTTTGAGTATTTTCTGTAGGTTTTTTCTATGTACACTGATGCGTTCCTTGCATTCCCTTCACTCCTAAGGTGGTCTAATTGACCCGTGAGGGAAGGTTTTGTTTCTTTTTTTATTACAACCACATAAACTCCTCAAATCCAGTAAAAAAAAAAAAAATTGTGTGTATTCGTAGATCAAGTGCGACAAATGCCCTTAGGTTTTGGGCCCCATAGATGAACACTCAATTTTTTTAAAGGGGTGCTCGATTATGATTTTACTTTTTTAACTTTAGTTAGTAATGTTGCTGTTTGAACATAAACAACATCAGCAAAGTTAAGAATCTCCAAGTTCAAAGCAAAGGGAGACTTTTTCTAGAGAAATCGCATTTTAAGGACTACAACAAACGGCTGATATGGACTACAAAGAGTTACTTCACAGGTTAGTGACATCACTAACCCTAAAACCCAAGTCATAATGGCTTGAAGATGGTTAACTCCACATCAGCAACATAAATTCGTGAACTAACCATTCAGAGACGTCCTGTTGCTCCTACACTTTGTCACTTCTTCTTGAGTCTCTCAAACTCGGGTTTGAACACAAAAGGCTAAAAGTTTTTGAAATGTTCAGTGCATGTCTCTGTGAGGTATTTGAAGCTGCTATCATACACACACACACACACACACACACACACTGGAAGCAGCAGCTCATTTGCATTTAAAGGGACACACATAAACAGTGCGTTTTTGCTCGCCCTCAAAAAGTGACAATTTTAATATGCTATAAAATATATCTGTGGGGTATTTCGAGCTAAAATTTCACATACACACTCTGGGGACATCAGAGACTTATTTTACATCTTTTGAAAAGGGCAATATAGGACCCCTTTAAATGTTTTTAAAATTTTTGTTTCGGATTAAAATGACCAGAGGGAAGGCAGACGCTGAGAGTAAACACAATGCATGACTAGGGTTGGGTATCGAGAATCGGGTATCAATTGGAACGGGGACTAACTTTTCGTTTTTCCCGTAATCGTTTAAAAGTAAAAACTTCGATTCCAAGTTTCGATATTCACAGTCCGCCGACCAGAAGAAGAAACCGCTGAACAACACCAATGAAGAAGCGTCTACCGGAAGTGTTGGCGTCGGCGGTCCAAAGTGTGGCTTCACTTTTCTAAAAATAACGAAATCTCGGCAAAATGCCAAATTTGTGACAAAATTTCCTTCAGAAAGGAGTATTTCCTTCAGAAAGACTGTTGGTTAGCAAGGTTAGCTAAACTTTTTTGACCCTGCCTCTTAAAAGAATCGGAATCGAGAATCGTTGGGAACCGGAATCGAAACAAGGAATCGGAATCAGAATCGTTCAAATTCAAACGATACACAACCCTACTGATTAGAGATGTTCTTATGTTTTGTGCATAATCAAACATGCGTTTGCATTGGCAGTTGTCTTTCAGACATGTGTGTGTGTTTGTTGTGCAGTGAGTGTGATCTCCACAGAGGTGACGTACGTTCTGGGCGGTCTGATATTCGCGTGGATCGTGGAGGAATGTGTGTGGGACTACGCCATCACTGTCACACTGCTGCACGTTGGACTGACCATAGCCGGTGAGAGCATCTAACACACATTGAAGACTGGAGATTAAGCATATTTGGTCAAATCACTTTGACAAGTTAACCTGAATGCCTGATATTATGGGTTCAAAACGAGCCAAGCAGTAAAATGCTGTCAACAACCACAGAAAATAATTTAGTCTCTCCGTGTAACCGTGAATCCACTGATGGTGAAGTGATACAAATGATACAAAACAAACAAAACAAAAACTGAACTTGATATTAACTTGATTATTAGTGGTTGACAAATTTTGCAGATGCTGATATATCGTCCCAGATAGCAAACTGACATTGAATCAACGTGGAAACGTGACATCGAAACAATGTTGATCTGACATTGTTTTGCTCATCGAATTAACGTTGAACCAACGTCAGACGCGTCATTCTTCAAAACTAACAGAAAATCAACTTGAAATCAACGTTGTTTCAACGTTAGGAAAGCAAACCAATTTTCGATTTTCATTTAGCTTTGAAGAATGCCACGTCTGACGTTGGTTCAACGTTAATTCGATGAGCAAAACAATGCCAGATCAACGTTGTTTCGATGTCATGAGAGACGTCGTTTCCACGTTGATTCAATGTCAGTTTGCTGTCTGGGGTGTGGCTGAAGGTCGATATATGTAATTTATAATTCAATTTATTTTTATTTTACTTAATAATTAATAAGTTATAAATAAATAGTTTGACAATTAAATAAAAAATAAATCTGTTTATAGAACATTCACAGACCACGTTCACAAAATAAAAAGTCCAAACACAATCAGTGCACCTCTCTCTCCCTGTCCCAGGTCTGCAGGGCGCTTATATGGCGTCTCTCCGCCAATCGCTGGAATTAAAAACAGATGTTAGTTATAATCATCAAGTTTGCATTATCAATCCCCACTATCCCCCCAATTTCTAGAGAGGAATTTGGCTATAGCCTTCCGCGCCCCCGGCCTATGGACCACTTTGAACGTAAAAGGCTGTATCGCTTGATACCGGCGTATAATCCGCGTGTTGGTATCCTTCATTCGGTGGAGTCACTGAGGGGGTGCAGGGTCTGTACAGAGAGTAAATCCCCGTCCCGGGAGGTAATAAAAGAGGGTGACGGCTCACCGAATGGCCAAACACATTTTTTCAATGGTGTTGTTGTTGCGGGGACAAGCAAACATACACGGACATTTTAATACCAAAAATAAAACAAATACAAAATGAAAGCCCCTTACAGACAACTGCCATCACATATAACATATAGCTCCTCCATGATTTATAGGAGACCATTGCGTTGTGCAGTTGCCAGTTTAGATGTTGTGGGAACTCATAATTCTGTCATGAGGAGCAACAGAGTTGAGAGATGGGAAAGAAAACAAAACTCTTGGTCCGGTTCCCAAAACACGCTGCCATCTGGTCCTCCACCCCCTGGGCGATCTTCTTCGCGGCCCCTGGCGGTGGAGCTGGATAGCTCTCGGTGGACAGGTCGACTCTCTTCCACCGCCTGGTGGACAGCGACGTCTCCTCCTGGTTCAGGCAGACGGCAGGAGTCCCCCGTTCCCTGCTCCTCCCCTTCATGGCAAATGGCAGCTCCAGGCAACTCCTCGGTTCCCTCACGGGCGGAAGTCACCCCTCCAGACCCAGGCGGCCGGCAGCGAGCTCGATCAGTGATGAGGGCTCTCTGACAGCGTGTTATTCCTTCTTCCTGGGTTTCTGCACCAGTGTAACGCAGTTTTGATGTTATGGGAAGAAGGAGGCGGGAACCAGAGAATTTTAATACCAAAAATTAAACATGAAAATACAAAATGAAAGTAAAAGACAGCAGTCCCTCACGGACGACTGCTGTCACTTATAACAAAACAAGCACAACACAAGTCCAGACCTGTTCCTCTCTTGTTCCTCGCTTATTTTGCTCAAGATAAGGATTTATTACCTCCAAATGTCATGCAATATAGAAACGATGCCTCTAACCACAGGTCGAGAGCTGTCGTTCAAACCAACCAACTTTGCGATGCTGTTTGCGAATGTTCGTTGGAACGATGGTTTCGGGAAACACCGACTCGTTGAACTATGCAGATAACGACGGAACTTGCGACCATAGTTGGCTAACGATGCTTTCGGGAAACGCACCCCTGGACCGAAGAAGAAGAAAGTTTAGCAAAAAGGGAAAAAAAGAAACACAGAAGTGATGTTTATCTAAAGTGATTTTTGCTTATTAGTATGGTTAAATTGGATCATTGAAGGCCAACAGCAAAGACATTTTGTCGGCAGTGAATTTATAAGTAATGTGTTTACTAGTAACTTTAGATCTTGAAAAAAGTAATCTGATTAAGTAACTTTAGCTACTTGCAATGTGTTACACCCACAGCTCACGATTGTAATTAAATACGCTAATGCATAGATCCACTAAATTCAGATTTGGGGTTCAGGTGCATTGAACTGCAAGAAATAATTCAAGTAGGCTAAACAAAGAGAAGTAAAAAGCTATAGCAACTGTCACCATTTTCTCATTCAGTGCCTTTGACCTTAAAATGTTAAAGGGGTGGTTTAGTCCTCTTTTTCTTTGCATGATTGTGTTTATGGGGTGCAATATAACATGTATTCATGGTTTTTCTTTTTTAAAAAGTCTTATTTTTCATAAACTTCACCTTTATCGTCAGCCGCGCTCTCCTCTGTCCCCTGAACGAGCGGTTCACTTCCTGATTCTATGAAAACACTCCCTCAGAAACACGTCGTGGGCTCAGATTGGCTAGTTTGGGCCGGTGTGTTGTGATTGGCTAAACTGTCGCTCACGTTGTCTGGAAGGTTAACGCCTATTACCTTAACGGGGAAACGCCAGCTCCGGTCCAGATGTAAATAATGGTGTCGAACTGCAGAATCAGACCGAGAAAGCCGCGATGAAGCGAGTCAAACAGAACCACACCACACACGGCTCTTAATAAACGTTTCTGAATGATAATTTGCCATATTTTTTAACCTTATACACGTTTGTTTTACACAATAGCATCTGACTGGCAAAGATAGCAACTGACTGGCTACTAATGTCATACTCAAACAGCGCTGGCAAGTTTACGTTCTTGATTAAATCGAAAATAACGTCATAAAGCATATATACATGAAAAATACGTTTAAAACATTAGTACTTATACAAAATTCAGGTCCATAATGTTTGTACGTGTTTGTCGTAGACACAAAATACTAGCATAACTAGTAGCCTAGTGGCTATAAAGCCAGCGCTGGCATTTTGAAAAAATAAAACATAAATAAAACACAGGCTAACGTTACGTCTGGAATTATACATGCAAATACATTTAAAACGATTAAGTCTTAGCCTACTTACAGGTTGTGGTCCAACAACTGCTGCCTCTGGTTTTAAAGTCGGATCTGCTTCATGGTTTATTAACAGTTTCTAGTTGAATCCGGTGTTGAACTCGTGGAGATTCTGGAAGCTGTCTAACGTAAAATGCGCAGCACAGAGAGCTAGATTACGATCGTCACTTTCAGGAATATAATCAAACATAAATTGTATCCATTGTTGATGAAGTACAGCATCCGTGGGAAGCTCGAACACAGAAGACCTGACAGCTGCGTGAACAACTCACTCGACGTGCTGCAGAAATATGCGCATGCCCTTTCCTGCATATTCCGAAGGGAGTGGTTGATGCAAATGTGTGGGTTAGTGACGTACCATAACCCGTTGTAGTCCCAATCGAGTCGTTTTTGTAGGCGTTTACACTTCCTGGTTTTTAAAAGACGATATCTCTGCTTACATTGAACTTTCAGCGCTGCAACTTTGCAGATACTGTTAATGCACCAACAGCAACATTACACACTATTTAAAATGAAAAAAGTGAAACTGGAATCAACCACCCCTTTAATACAAATGTAGATTTTTGTGTGAACATCCCTAATACATGAGCTAAATACTGATGTATCTGAGTCAGTGCTGCATTCACCAGAGTACATGAATAACATCTATTAGTGGAAAACATCTTCACCCACACAACACACAGCAATCCTCAGACGACTGTAAAACAGCTTTCGGCTCTTTTCACTGTAGCCTATAAACCTGCTGTACTGTGGCGCTTGAATGAATTAGATAGGTGAATACACAGAATTATGTCTTTTTCTTTTAATCTGTGAGCTGCCATTCTGGAAAATGATATAATGCTTAGAGAAAAAGTATGTTTACCAAGGCAGATACAATGAAGTGTGACCCTGGCCTGTAGCTGTTTAATTTCTCATAATTCTATAATCAAGTTTGAAGTAGCAGCTTCACACACCTCACTAAAGCACACTTACTGAGACACACTGAAGAACAGAGACACTGTATTCACATGTGCATAAACGTGAATCGATTACTGTGGTGTGAAGGTGGTCAGTGACCAAGCAAAACATATAAGGGCTTCAACAGACATTTTTCTACTCAATGCTTTATTTGTATGGCATAATGTATGCAGATCTCTTTCAATTATCTTTATTTGAGAGCTTTTTCAGCAAACATTGATCTACAGCCAAAGATGATGTCCAGAGGGAATATTTGCTTTTAATCACCCTACAAGTTTGATACAACCATCAAAATATGAGGAAAATAACTGATCTTTTAAAAAACATTACAACATTATTTTTGCAAGCTACAGGCAATATTTTTCTATGCAAAGAAAAACAAAAAGCTGGCGTTTATCAGTAGTCATTCAAACTTAATAAGTCATTAATATTCAGTTGGCTCTTTGTTTTTTGCATGCTCAGTCTGTCCAAAAATTATGTTCTGCACAATTTGGCATGTTTCATTGCGTTATTATCACCAATAAAACTACCAACTCTAAGCCCAACGACGCAATATGATTGCAAAATGATGTACATTTTTCTAGGCTTTTCTCAACTACTTTCAATCTTTCTAGAACTTTTGCACAATTAAAAATGTCAACTAATCCCATTGAAAACAAAGCGATTTCGGAGAAAAAAAGATCAAAACTAACAGAATAAGTGTCCACACCCTTTATATAGGCATAGTGTGTTCAGAATTTATATCATCAGCACAACTAAATCAACCATGATATTCTGATATGATTTATCTTTGTTTCATTGTTTACATCATTAAAACTAGCCGTTTTTACAGGCCTTTTTATATATTAACTATAAATGTATGTTTGAAAGTACATGATGACTAATCGTCTACCTGTTTTGTCTGTCATTTTTGTTTCAGTTATGGCTGATTTTCCCTCAACCGAGCACTGGTGGATTGCTCTCGGTAATTTCTGTTCCCTTTTCGCAGTCACTTCGAGTTGAATGATGACGTCGAATGACGACAAAATGGGGTTTCGCTTAGAGAGCCTATCAACTTTGAGTATTACAAAACGAGCCACTGGTAAAGAAATGCCATGGGTCTGCGGATTTTGCATACCGTGACTCCACCCCACCTCATGGGTAGGGTTGGGTATCGAGAATCGAGTATCGATTGGAACCGGGACTAACTTTTTGTTTTTCCCGGAATCGTTCAGAAGTTAAAATTTCGATTCCTGGTTTCGATATTCACAGTTGGTCGACCAGAAGAAGAAACCGCTGAACAACACCAATGAAGAAGCGTCTACCGGAAGTGTTGGCATAACCGCGCGAGTCGAACATGAGTAGCTTACGTCGGCGGTCCAAAGTGTGGCTTCACTTTTCTAAAAATAACGAAATCTCAGTAAAATGCAGAGTATTTCCCTTTAGAAAGGAGTATTTCCTTCAGAAAGACCGTTGGTTAGCAAGGTTAGCTAAACTTTTTTGACCCTGCCTCTTAAAAGAATCGGAATCGAGAATCATTGGGAACCGGAATCGAAACAAGGAATCGGAATCGGAATCAGAATCGTTCAAATTCAAACGATACACAACCCTACTGGTACTTAATAATAATAATAATAATATTATATAGTGCATTTATATAGCGCTTTTCTCGGCACTCAAAGCGCTTTACATAGAGAGGGGAATCTCCTCAATCACCACCAGTGTGCAGCATCCACCTGGTTGATGCGACGGCAGCCATAGTGCGCCAGAACGCTCACCACACAAGAGCTTACTGGTGGAGAGGAGACAGTGATGAAGCCAATTGGTATAGATGGGGATGATTAGGAGGATGGAGAGAGGCCACTGGGCAAATTTGGCCAGGATGCCTTTCGAAAGAATAGGGGTGTAACCCCGGCATCCTGGCCAAATTTGCCCAGTGGCCTCTCTCCATCCTCCTAATCATTTTTTTTTATTTTTAATGACCACAGAGAGTCAAGACCTCGGTTTAATGTCTCATCCGAAGGACGGTGCTCTTTGACAGTATAGTATCCCCATTACTATACTGGGGCATTAGGACCCACACAGACCACAGGGTGAGCACCTCCTGCTGGCCTCACTAACACCTCTTCCAGCAGCAACCTGGCTTTCTCAGAAGGTCTCCCATCCAGGTACAAACCAGGCTCTGTCTTGCTTAGCTTCAGTGGGCAACCAGTCTTGGGCTACAGGGTGATATGGCTGCTGATACTTCTCGCGACAGCACTTCTCTGGCCAGTTCCTCTGAGGAAGGAACCTTTCTCAGAGACGGGGCACCCTATGGCACCCTCGTCCCGATTTTTGGAACCTCCACGTGTGGCTCCTGGACGGGACGAGGTAGGTTTGAGTGCCCTATCATTTTGGGTTTGAGTGGGGCTATCATCACCTCCTAGAACATTGTCCATGAGACATGCCTACAGGTTGGAGTGGTACCTCTTCGACAACTGGTGCTCTTCTCACCGAGAAGATCCCAGAAAATGCCCTGTCAGTGTTGTGCTTTCCTTCCTGCAAAATGGGTGCGTGGAATTCGGGCCGGCCCATTCTCACATGATCCTGAGATCCTGGCCTGGATATGTGCCCAAGGTTCCCACCACTCCCTTTCGAGATCAGGTGGTGAACCTACAAGTGCTGCCCCTGGAGGAGGCAAACCCAGCCTTAGCACTGCTCGGTCCAGTATGCACCCTCCGTGCTTACGTAGACAGAACGCAGTGTTTCAGGACCTCAGACCAGCTCTTTGTCCTTTATGGTGGAAAGCTCTATGAAAGCAAAGGTTGTCTCACTGGATAGTGGACGCCATTGCTTTGGCACACCAGCAGCAAGGTTGACTGTGCCCCCTTGGCGCGAAAGCCCAATCCTCCCAAAGTGTGGCTTCCTCTTGGGCTCTAGCGTGTGGCGCCTCGCTAACAGACATCTGCAGAGCTGCAGGCTGGGCGACACCCAACACATTCGCCAGATTCTACAATCTCCGAGTGGAGCCAGTGTCCTCCCATGTGCTGGCTTCAACCAGCCGGTACTAGGACCCACCCAGGTGTCTTTGCTTGCTCGCCATTCCACTCTACGGACTGGATACATGAGATATATTACTCAGGTGAGCTTTCCCACAAGCCCTCCAGAGTTCCTCCAGCACTGTTGACGTCAATGCCAGAGTCTATGTCTGCGGCAGCTTTCGCGTTGGCTAGGAGCCTCCATGTGCTTGGTTCCCCACTGGTGACTCCCACATGTGTATTTCCACTGTAAGCCTCTCCGAGCACGTGTCTTTCCCTTGGCAAGCCTTCTTGCCACTCCTGGGGTTGAAACATTCCACCCTGCGAGCTGGACACCCCAGTGTTTCTCCATATGCAGCCCCTCCTGAGTCATATGTGTATTTCTTTGCCATGGCCTCATTTTGTAATACTCGAAGTTGATGGACTTTCTAAGCGAAACCCCATTGCGTCATCATTCGACGTAATGTGTCTGTTCCCTAGTCAGGGTTACATACTGTACGTAACCGAGACGTTTTTGTGAAATCAGGCCACTCATCTTTAACGTAATGGGATGATAAGTGTACGTCTGTCTTCTCTCCTTTAGGCTCTGGGTTACTGATGATGATCTTTGGAGGGCAACTCATGGCTTACCGACTCTTCAGAAATAATTTTGTACATCCTGCAGATCTTCAGAATTTCTGACACATTGAGGAAAATCTACAGGAATCGATACTCTCAGTTTTGTACCGTTTTAACATTTTTTACATCATGGTGTAGTTTGAAATGGTTTTGTTATTCCTACTCAATATTTTGTCATATGGATTTGTTTTGAAACTTCTTATGCTGATAAAATAATTCCAGTAAACCATGTTGTTTTGGTGGCCTTTCTAACATTCTGTGGTGAAATCCTTCTGTTACAAAATCCCACAATAATCCAATGGATTTGATTTTGACTCCAATGCTAGTAATATGGTTGTGTCTGTGCTTATATGCACATTTATATTTACACTCACCTAAAGGATTATTAGGAACACCTGTTCAATTTCTCATTAATGCAATTATCTAATCACATGTCAGTAGCTTCAATGCATTTAGGGGTGAGGTCCTGGTCAAGACAATCTCCTGAACTCCAAACTGAATGTCAGAATGGGAAAGAAAGGTGCAGCAATTTTGAGTGTGGCATGGTTGTTGGTGCCAGACGACAATTCACATTTCACAATCTGCTCAGTTACTGGGATTTTCACGCACAACCATTTCTAGGGTTTACAAAGAATGGTGTGAAAAGGGAAAACATCCAGTATGCGTCAATCCTGTGGGTGAAAATGCCTTGTTGATGCTAGAGGTCAGAGGAGAATGGGCAGACTGATTCAAGCTGATAGAAGAGCAACTTTGACTGAAATAACCACTCGTTACAACCGAGGTATGCAGCAAAGCATTTGTGAAGCCTCAACCTTGAGGCGGATGGGCTACAACAGCAGAAGACCCCACCGGGTACCACTCATCTCCACTACAAATAGGAAAAAGAGGCGACAGTTGGCAAGAGCTCACCAAAATTGGACAGTTGAAGACTGGAGAAATGTTGCCTGGTCTGATGAGTCTCGATTTCTGTTGAGACATTCAGATGGTAGAGTCGTAAACAGAATGAGAACGTGGACCCATCATGCCTTGTTCCCACTGTTGGGCTGGTGGTGGTGGTGTAATGGTGTACAGGGGGATGTTTTCTTGGCACACTTTAGGCCCCTTAGTGCCAACTGGGCATCGTTTAAATGCCACGGCCTACCTGAGCATTGTTTCTGACCATCCATGTCCATCCCTTTATGGCCACCATGTCCCCATCCTCTGATGGCTACTTCCAGCAGGATAATCGAATCATTTCAAATTGGTTTCTTGAACATAACAATGAGTTGACACAGTCACCAGATCTCAACCCAATAGAGCATCTTTGGGATGTGGTGGAACGGGAGCTTCGTGCCCTGGATGTGCATCCCACAAATCTCCATCAACTGCAAGATGCAATCCTATCAATATGGGCCAACATTTCTAAAGAATAATTTCTTTCAGCACCTTGTTGATTCAATGCCAGGCAGAATTAAGGCAGTTCTGAAGGTGAAAGTGGGTCAAAAACAGTATTAGTATGGTGTTCCTAATAATCATTTAGGTGAGTATAAGGACATAAAAAATAGTGTTTGTAAAACTGTGACACTCAGGAAGTGACATCATGTGAGGCCTTTATACATTCCGGGAAGACGAGAAGAAAATATCACATTCTGATTTTTTCTAACTTTATTCTTATTATTAATTTTTAGAGCTTTAGAGGTTCTTTTAAATTGTTAGTTTATAGTTAATTTACTAATGTTGACAAATGGAAAAAATGTCACATGTGACCCTGTGAAGGTATATAACTGAAATATTTATTATATCATGGCAGTATTCAACCAGTTTGAACTTACGGTGATTGCAGAGAATCGGGATACAATGGATATAATATCCTACAATGGTCCCTTCCTACACTACAAAGGACCTCAACTAGAACATCATTATGGAGTGGCACAATATACACAATTAAAATATGCTTTGAGGTTCCTATAACAATTAATATGCCTAGCCATGCTTTAATATTTACCTTACTTTATATTACATTACCGTTAACATGCGATGCCCAGGCAAGTCAAAATTCGAAGTATAGCAGTAATATTAAATGATCATTATGATGCAGTCATCACGGTTAGTTAAGATGAAGAAGGTAAAACAAACAAAAGGTTCTTAAATAAAACAAACTCAGCAACTTAACAGTGTGTCTACACAAACAATACCTGAATAAAAGGAAGAACTATACACAGGGTGATTGAACTCAAATTAACAGGTGGTGACTTGGATGAGGAGCGGGATACTGGAACAAAGGAAAACAGGTGGCTGATGACAAACAAATAGAAAGTTCATGAAAATTACAGTTTGTGACAAGTTCTGACAACAATTAAATACAGTATGTGCTCTCTCCATTCAGTGAAGATCAAAACCCTGAAATAACACTCAACAATAAAGCAAGAGATGAACAGTGTTTTAAATGTACTGTCATATCTGTGTCCTCTTATATAATATTTCTTAAATTTAATATATAAATTCAATCAGAATACAAAAACACTGTATGGCTATTATTATTACTAATAAAATGGTGTCAGTATTAACAACATCTTTGGATTTACACGTTTGCACTGCAGATTTATACAACAAATGTATGTATGGATATATATACAACAAATTATAATTCCATAAATTATGTTAAAAGGATACTCCATCGGGTTTTCATATTAAACTAAGTTATTCCCTTAACTAAGACGAGTTGATGCATACCTCTCCCGTCTCAGTGCGTGGACTCTATCGCTCTGTATTGCCGCAAAACTATGTTAGCACTTAGCTTAGCCCAGTGCATTAAATATGGGCCCAAAAGAGAAGCGACCAAACACTTCCTCGTTTTCCCTATTTAAACACAGTTACTCGATTAGTGTAACTCGACCTAGGCTGGTGACACAAAATAAAACGTGTTTTTCTAAGCGTTTAAAATTGATGACTATATTGTATGGCTGAATACCACAAAAAGTGCTTTAGAGCACTTCGACTTGGCGCAATAATACCTTCACTCGTGAAAAGTCCTCTTACTAAATACGCAGAGGCCGAGGACGTCTGCGTAACCTCAGGCGTTCCCCTTTGAAGTGGAACTTTGCTACTGACATTGAATCAACGTGGAAACGACGTCTCTCATGACATCCAAACAACGTTGATCTGACACTGTTTTGCTCATCGAATTAACGTTGAACCAACGTCAGACGCGTCATTCTTCAAAACCAATGGGAAAATCAACTTGAAATCAACGAAGTATCAACGTTAGGAAAGCAAATTAATTTTCGATTTTCATTTTACTTTGAAGAATGGCGCGTCTGACGTTGGTTCAACGTTAATTCGATGAGCAAAACAGTGTCAGATCAACGCTGTTTGGATGTCATAAGAGACGTCGTTTCCACGTTGATTCAATGTCAGTTTGCTGTCTGGGACGTTTCATCCCTGAATTCATGCGGGTGTTGAGTTAGCTAGCGAGTTAGCCAGTTCGCTCTCAGACTCGTTTTCCCCAACAGTAAAGAGACCATTGCAGCCCGGCTATTATTGTCAGTAATTCTCATTATGTTTGGGCGGGTTGGCGCAAAAAGGAGGTGTGTGTCGGCGCAAACAATTCCTAGTGCTATTTTGCAGTTCCAGAAAACAATTGCGCCAATGACCAGAAAAAACCTGGTCTAAATTCAGTAGCGCGTTGCGCGTACATTCAGATGCTATTTTAAGCGCGCATGCTTGGCCATAATACAGAGAGTGAACAACGCGCATACACTGTAGATGATTCTCTCATCTACACCGATGCATTTTACTTTTTGCAAATGATACATTATTATAAGAAAAAATATATAAACATGAGGGAAATCCTTGTTGTGTCCACGATCATAGGAAAAATAGGCATAAAACCTACAATACCCAAGTTAATAAACAATGTACGTTTAACCGAAGCTAATTTGGGTGGGTTTGTCCCGTCCCCAATGTCCCTTCTCTTTCTTTTACGGCCCTGACGAGAACATCGGCTGTGAACCGATTGTGAAGTGCGTCTGGTAAATGTGCCACTTACCACGGATGCCACGGAACAAGCGCACCTCGTTCATCACGCTCTTAAAGGGAATGTGATATGATGCTCTTGTTGGTTTATTTCCGTTAAGCCCAAACCACACCTATGAATAATGAAGCTACTCCAGACCAACCCCTTTTAGATTTGCGCCAGGTGCAAGTGGCATTTATCCCGCCGGGAAAATAGCAACAGCGCCGGGATCCGCCCACGAAGTTACTTCCGCTTTGCACTTTGACACTTGCGTTTCAGGGGTGCGTTTCCCGTACAACGACGTAGTTCACTGCTTCACTACCATAGAAAATCAACTAGCTAGTCACGACTGTTTCCCCAAACCCACTGTCGCAAAGTATCGTTCAACCACGTTGGTTTCGCACGTGGTGGAGTAATAACTACTTTCAATGAAACTGTTTGAGATCCAATTAACGCTAGATTTGTTAATATAAATTACAGACATGTCATCTGAGGACTATTTCTAATTGTTCTCAGTTGTTTTACTTTATTACCAGACTCAATATTTGGCTCGTTCTTACATAGTAGAGCACGTTCGCACATGCGCACTCTTCAAACACGATACTTTAAATCTTTTGACAAACTAAAAGACGTAAATTACATTTGTATGTATTCTAAATAAAAGACACCGGTTGTACTGAATGTCAGCTTGCTTATTTTGCTCAAGATAAGGATTTATTACCTCCAAATGTCATGCAATATAGAAACGATGCCTCTAACCACAGGTCGAGAGCTGTCGTTCAAACCACACGACTTCGCGATGCTGTTTGCGAATGTTCGTTGGAACGATGGTTTCGGGAAACACCGAATCGTTGAACTATGCTGATAACGACGGAACTTGCAACCATAGTTGGCTAACGATGCTTTCGGGAAACGCACCCCTGATCGTTAAAATAGGGCCCATTGTTTCAAACGGTCAGCGGCGGAGTTCATTCTTCCAAGAACAACTAGCAAGAGCGTTCACCCCAAGAACACAAGTCCGTTCTTTGCAATCTTGGTTTTAAGAAACACGAAAAGTTTGCTCTAATCCTCAACAGCTGCTATCCGGTAATCCGGTTGGATTAAGTGCACAAAGTATTATTAGTTCCTCAGGAACACGCACCGCCTCACGATAGTTATGGTGGAAAGTTTTACCAAATTGTGTCCATTATATAGTGTATTTTGGTGATCTCAGCACCCGATTTAATATCTAAACATGGAGTGACACCACCGACGACCAGGTCTTTCAGAGGGTTTCTGGTCTGCTTAATACATTCAAGCAGCTCTAAAATGACTGATTCAGCATGAAGATGAGTAAAACAGCAAAGAACTCCTGTCGCAATGCAGTCTGTGGTCAGGTTTTCTGCCGGCGTCCTGTGTCGGAGGATTCTCTCGTGGTGTCAAAAATTCATTAATCATTTAATGGGATTATGCTTAGGCGGAGAGAAGGGGAGGCGTTGGGAAGCAGGTGAGGTGCGTGTGGACCGAGCTCAGTACATGCTGCCGTACGGGGGTCACACAGCCCTCTGACCCGGCCCCAGGTCATGGTCACCAAGCTGGTGTGTTACCTGCAGCTCTGGTGAGTACATCGGGCTTTTCCATTCCTTGTGAGGCCGCTGGGATCGTTTAGAAAATGATGTTTTTGTGGCACAAAAACTATTTGTATTTGCTGCACTCTAAGAAAAGTCTGTAAAAACTGGGCAGTGTGTTAATATGTTTCCCGTATTGAATTTTTACCAGTATTTTGAATTACGCACGGACAGCAAACTGACATTGAATCAACGTGGAAACGACGTCGCTCATGACATCCAAACAATGAGTTTTGCTCATCGAAGTAACGTTGGACCAACGTCAGACGTGGCATTCTTCAAAGCTCAAAGAAAATCGAAAATTGGTTTGCTTTCCTAACGTTGAAACAACGTTGATTTCAAGTTGATTTCCGTTAGTTTCGAACAATGACGCGTCTGACGTTGGTTCAACGTTAATTCGATGAGCAAAACAATGCCAGATCAACGTTGTTTCGATGTCATGTTTCCACGTTGATTCAATGTCAGTTTGCTATCTGGGGTTGTGTTTTAGGGTCAGTTAATTACCAGTACCTTTTCCGTTTGTGTCTGTAAAATCCTGCTGGATTTTTCTCTTCACAAATTTCACTGAAGAATCACATCAGAAACATCACTCACTAACTAACCACAAACAAACACACCAAATTCATCTTCAACACTATTGATTTAGCTGTTCAAACCCAACAAACTTGATTTTTTTTATTATAAAATGTGTGTGCATCTTCCCCCCCCTGCCCCGCCCCCCCCCCCCCCCCCCCTCAATTCCGCTTGTTTTGACTCGGACTATAGTTAAACTGCAAAAACATAAAGCTTAGCCAAATTTTAATTCATCTACATATAATTACCAAAACCTTTTTCTTTACAGTAGTGGGTGTGTGAGTTTTAAATAACTATGACTTCTTCTCTGCTGAAAACTTTAAATACAATTGAATTGGTTGTCAAAATCATTGCAAAGATTAATGGATTTAATGATGTTAATGAAATTTGATAACTACATTTTATAGAGAAAGTTAACTCGATGAAACGCATAGTGAACCGCACGTGAAGAGACTGATTGAGAAGCGTGATAAGCGGCAGCATGTGTGGAGCAGCTCCAGCCCTGACGCCTCTGCTATAACAGATAACCTTTCAGTCCATTCTTCAGCGGGCATATCCATTTCACCCGCGCCGGGTCCTCCATCAAAGCGTGAGATTTCTGAGGATTTCTGTTTCTTTGTCAGCCGTCTTCCTCGTGATCTGAATCTGCGGTGTGTTTTGTGATGCACGTGTTGCTCACCGGTTGTTAAGGGAACGGCCGCATTTGAAACGGCACAAACTGAATGACAAATTAAGTTATTATGAGTAAAAGGACAAATAGTTTTCTTTAAATAAAAAATAAATGCTTTTTAATGAAGCTGAGCTTTCCATTGTAATAATGATGACGATGATCTGCCCTGAATTTGAAGCTGTCTGTAGAGCTCGTCTATGTGAACCCCGACACTGAACTAATGCGTTTGACGCCACGCTAGTGATGTGGCTCTTCCACCACGAGGGTTAAGATGTGGACAGCCACAAATAAATGTTAGTAGCTTATTAAAAAGAATGATAAAGACTGATAGAAGTGGAAGAAGAAAGAAGTAGAAGATGATAAAAGTGACCATGTTGTGTCTTTTGACTGTTTTCCTGGAGCTCAAACAGTTCGCTATGGTCATGGGTTCGATTCCCAGGGAAAGCAAGAACTGATAAGAATTTAAAATACCTTAGTAGTGGCTTTGGATAAATGTAAATGTAGAAATATATTCAGATAGGAAGGTGAACCGCTGTAAATGGTCAGAATGATGATGTTTGTTGTGTGTGTGAAACAGAGAGAGGCTGAGACGCAGGAGTGAGCTGTGAACACTAGAGGGCAGTATCACAACTGAAGAAGAGCTCGACATGCACTCTCAAACCTGCCATGAAGGGATGGTTCACTTTGAAATTAATTTTTGGTATGTTTGAAGGGCATCCAAGATGTAGGTGTCTTTGTTTCGTCTTTTCGACTTTGTGACGTCAGAAACACCAGCGGTTTCAAACCGTGTTTTTGAAACTGTCTTTGGTTCACTGCAGTTTTAAGGAGGAAATACTCAATGCTGTCCACTTATGAACTTACACATGGTGTGTGTTAAAGCGTATTAAAAACACCACATAGACACATAAACAATATTAAAAGCTGGATTTCCACCACGGAGGGAGTCATTTTGCAGACATTATGGAAATGTTATTTTTAAATGAAATGTATGTTCAAGAAGTAGGCCTAACATTTAAATGTAAGATAAAAATCCAACTAAACATTTGAGGGGAAAAAAGGCTCCATTAACAATGTATAAATAAGTTCATATTTTTAAAACGGTTAGTGGAAGAACATTTCCTAGTAGGTGTTTTTTTGTATCAATACCTACTCTGACTATACGCAATTTTGGACAAAGCAAATTTTTTAATTTTCACTTTAACCAGTATAACACATTTGTTACAGAAATGACACCATTCAGTTGATGCTTAATTATTAATTAGTCTATATTGTTGATTGTGTCACTGACACACCAGGCATGATTGTCTTCAAAAACATCTAAAAAAAAAAACATTTAAATGTGTTATTTTAAATACACAACACAATGATAATACCACATGAGAACAAAAATCCATGTTTGTCTTTTCTGCCGTTCTCATTAATATTGTGTATCGGTCTGATAACAGATCTGAGATCAGCTATGAATACAAACATGTGCTTGTGTTTTGACTGGCCTGTATATGCCCTCACGCATGACTTCAGACGCTCATGCTGAACAAACAGGTCTGATGATGGTAATGGAAACGTGTGATTGTGTTCTGAAGTGAACTGAATAAATAATGTTCTCCAGTGCACCTGTGTGTGTTCCTCCACTCTCGGCTCGGCCCAAACACACAGCCACAATTCGACATTTCTCACATTATCACAGTTTATTCGCTAGAGCTTAGCTAATGGTAATAAATATGAGCAGAACTCAGAGTTCTCAGATCAGTGGATATTGACTGGTTTTGTCCGTCCTTCTGTTTGATACCAGTTTAGCTCAACCAATCAGCAAGTAATACTTCATGTTGTTCAGTCTGTGTGTAAAAAGAGCATTAGCAGTTACAGAAACATGATCAGCTCAAAGTGGAGGAGTCATTTTTGGTCCCAAATTTTTAGTCGCTGTATGAAGAGCTTTTGGGTAAATGTTGTTGAGCAGTTCACTTTATTTTGCTCTCCTCACTTACATAAATCAACTATAGAGTCGAGTCAGAGGTCACTCGTCATGCTTCGGGTCAGAGGTCAGGCGTCATGCGTCGGGTCAGAGGTCACTCATCAGGCATCGGGTAAGAGGTCAGGCATCATGCGTCGGGTCATAGGTCACTCGTCTTGCGTCGAGTCAGAGATCACTCATCATACGTCGGGTCAGATGTCACTTATTAGGTGTCGAGTAAGAGGTCAGTCGTCATGTGTCAGGTCAGAGGTCAGGCGTCATGCGTCCGGTCAGATGTCGCTCATTAGGTGTCGAGTAAGAGGTCAGGCATCATGCGTCGGGTCATAGGTCACTCGTCTTGCGTCGAGTCAGAGATCACTCATCATACATCGGGTCAGAGGTCACTCATCATACGTCGGGTCATAGGTCACCCACCATACGTCAGGTCAAAGGTCAGTCATCAGGTGTGGGGTCAGAGGTCACTTATTAGGTGTCAGGTCAGAGGTCAGGCGTCATGCGTCCGGTCAGATGACACTCATTAGGTGTCGGGTAAGAGGTCAGTCGTCATTTGTCGGGTCAGAGGTCAGGAGTCATGTGCCGGGTCAGATCAGGCGTCATGCGTTGGTCACTCGTCATGCGTCGGGTCATAGGTCACTCGACACGCGTCGAGTCAGAGATCACTCATCATACATCGGGTCAGAGGTCAGGCATCATGTGTCGGGTCATAGGTCACTCGTCAAGCGTCGAGTCAGAGATCACTCATCATACATCGGGTCAGAGGTCACTCATCATACGTCGGGTCATAGGTCACCCACCGTACGTCAGGTCAAAGGTCAGTCATCAGGTGTGGGGTCAGAGGTCACTTATTAGGTGTCAGGTCAGAGGTCAGGCGTCATGCGTCCGGTCAGAGGTCAGGAGTCATGTGCCGGGTCAGATCAGGCGTCATGCGTTGGTCACTCGTCATGCGTCGGGTCAGAGATCACTCATCATACATCGGGTCAGAGGTCAGGCATCATGCGTCGGGTCATAGGTCACTCGTCACGTGTCGAGTCAGAGATCACTCATCATACATCGGGTCAGAGGTCACTCATCATACGTGGGGTCATAGGTGACCCGCCGTACGTCAGGTCAAAGGTCACTCGTCAGGTGTGGGGTCAGAGGTCACTCATCATGTGTTGGGTCAGAGGTCACTCATCATTTGTTGGGTCAGAAGTCACTCATACGTTGGGTCAGAAGTCACTCATATGTCGGGTCAAAGGTCACTCTTTAGGTCAGAGGTCACTCGTCATACGTCGGGTAAGAGGTCACTTATCATACGTCAGGTCAGAGGTCACTCATCATTTGTTGGCTCAGAAGTCACTCATACGTTGGGTCAGAAGTCATTCATATGTCAGGTCAAAGGTCACTCGTCAGGCGTCGGGTCAGAGGTCACTCGTCATACGTCGGGTAAGAGGTCACTTGTCATGCGGCACGTCATAGGTCACTCATCATGCGTTGGGTCAGGTCACATCATACGTCAAGTCAGGGGTCACTCATCAGGTCTCGGGTTAGAGGTCACAAATAATACGTCGGGTCAGAGGTCACTTATCATACGTCAGGTCAGAGGTCACTCATCATTTGTTGGGTCAGAAGTCACTCATAAGTTGGGTCAGAAGTAACTCATATGTCAGGTCAAAGGTCACTCATCAGGCGTCGGGTCAGAGGTCACTCATCATACGTCGGGTTAGAGGTCACTTTTCATGCGTCAGGTCATAGGTCACTCATGCGTCGGGTCAGAGGTCACTCATCAAACGTCGGGTCATAGGTCACATCATACGTCGGGTCAGGGGTCACTTATCATACGTCAGGTCATAGGTCACTCGTCATGTGTCGAGTTATTGGCTCTCAGCATATATATATTTTTTATCAGCTTTCTTAAGTTCAGAATCACTACCATTGGATAGTGCTTACTGCTTATTGTTTTGTACGCAGTAAACAGTAAAGTTTAGACAGCGGCATAAAGTTTGGAGAGAGTTAGATACCCGATCAGTTATTCTAATAAACAGTAGTCAACATTTGAAGTGGATCAAAACTTTTCATCAAAGTTATACATGAATTTTCGGAACAATCCCCGTTCTTCTCTTAGGACAACTTTGATTAACTTTTTTGATCCACCTCAAATCAGAAATCGATGTAGTGGAAAGTGCAATGACATCATCCGTGAAGAAATATCACTGATCAACTGAAGGATTTTGGATGTCAACATAGCTATACGTGACAGAATAATACACTAGGCTTTTAGGGCCGTACAGAAACTTGTGAATGATGCTCGTACAGTTATTGTATGTTCCGGGTAAATGTTAGTTGTCTCTGGATAGTGTCGGTCACAGCGCCTTTTAATTGCTGTTTTTGACCTAGCAATTATTTATTAACAAATTAAAAACTTCGTACAGCCATTACCGTAAGACAGTGATTATAGTTTATAAAGTGATAAATATAGATATTTTTCCTACAAAAACACAAGGCTTGGCCCCCTGAAGGCGTATGGATGGATTACTGTTATGATGAATCGCTTTTTTTTGGGCTTCAAAATCTAAAGAAATATTCACTCCGAATATAAAGCTTGGAAGAGCCATTGTTTAATATAACTCTGATTGTGTTCGCCTGAAAGAAGAAAAACACCTAGGATGGCTTGAGAGTGAGCTAAATCATGGGATAGATTTCAATTTGGGGTGAACTATCCCTTTAAGTGACCATGAGTACAGCCTGGAATTATTTTCTAATTTATCTAATTTAACAGTAGCCTACGGACAGAACATTGCTTTATTTAGAAGTTATTTTTCACATCAACCTGACTGATATAGTTATCAGGTGCCATTATGAAAACCAAGTTAATTAAATTAATACACATCAGCTGAGATGCGAGTTGAGGTAAATCACAGGGGATCAATAGATAGATGCCCTGTGCAACAGTATATAAACATGATTTAATCTCCGAGGAACAACTGAAGTTCACTGTCTAATTTAAAATATTGAATCGTTGGTTTTTTTTTAGAGCAGCCAGCACAACAGTCTCGTCTCGACGTTTTCTCGTATATTTTATGTGTACAAGTCATTAATATTCATGAGTAAAGCCTTCACCACAAACGCCGGTAACAATGTTTCCATTTCAACCAATCAGGTGGGTAAGCGTGACATAACGTGATTAATATTCATTAGACGAGTTTTCGCCACGCCAGGATTGGTCATGTCGCCGCCTAGGGGGCGGAGTTTCATGACTCTGATTATTCATGTTGTCAGGGGAGAGTCGAGTGGCCGCAGTTCGTCCGAAGTTATACCGAAACTTGCCTAATAATGTGGCACTGAAGATGAGTCGACAGCAGGACGAGCAGGGTGTCGTGTTAACCGCTTACACCAGCAACACTGAAGCCGTGCTGAGAGCAAAGGAAGAGCAAACGGAGTTTCTAGGAGCGAGGTGAGAGGGATCGCACGAACGCATTCATTTATTACCCAGAGCAGTGTGCACTATTTATGGCAACTGTATCCTAGGGCTGTGTCTCAAACCGAGTGAGGTGGGCGTCACATACGTGCGCCACCATGCTGCCTAGCTAGGCATTACACAGCCCTAGTGTTCAGCTGTGAAGATGGACAGATCCTGTGCAGGTTTTGTGCAAGTTTAAGCAACTGCTGCCTGGTAACCTAATATTGCTGTTGAGTTGTGTTTGTGTTCGTGTGGTCAGATCTACTTCAGCTTTTGAGGGATTGTGTGGGCTAGTGTTTGGGAGCTTGTTCTGTATATTGCTTAAAAGGCAGGGTAGGCGATTTGTACTAGATTTTTGTTGTTGTTGTTATGCTGATTGAATGTCTCTTCAAATCCTGACAGCAAAATCACTAAGTTTAGTGGTCTAAATGTGTGTGTATATGGGACCATTTAATTTTCGCCCAATCATTGGATGCGGTCCGAATGCAGTGATACGATGTCCTGCCTGTCAATGTTCGTACCGCCACGCACGTGCCCGCAGCGCCATCAGCGTGTTTCATGCTATGCAGAGTTAGGGCCGTTCATCATTATTGTAATGTAATGTGCTTTGAGACATGAGGTAGTTTAAAGGCACAATATGTACGATTTTTGGATTAAAATATCGAAAAACCACTAGAACAGTGTTGATTTGTGTACTTAAATTATCCCAAGTGTTTCTAAGAATGGTTAAATCCAGAGGAATCCAGTTAAAAGCAATTTTAACCAGGACACGGACCTTGTCATTGCGTCGCCTATCAATGACATCAAACCCGTGTTATCCACGATTTCCATGGAAACACCAAAGACGCTTTAATATTTTATGTTTTATTAGACAGGTAAGCAACTGTTTGGACGCCTAATATCGATCTAGCTCACTGCAGTGTGCATCAAGGGTCTCATGGTTGCATTTCTGTTCATTTTTATTGCTCTTGGGGTATTTTGACATTTTCTCTTGCCTTGATGAAGTTTGTTGCAGAGTGCTACTGCTAGTGGCAAATTCGCCGTGCTCACTATTGTGTTTAAATTTCAGATGTTTTATCAAGTTACTTGTATTATATGTACTGGCTTTTACCTCCTCTCGATATCAATGAAATAATCGTGCAGTTTGCCATGCGTGGGTCGTCATCATTGATTTTGAAAGTATTTCCACACTGCTGAGGCTGACATTGCGTCTGCTGCGTCTGGTGTCTCTATGTGCACTGGAAAGTTCTGTCAGGCACGCCACGTGAGGTATCGGTCTTTGGTATCGTGGTATTTTTACGAGTAAGAGTACAAGTACATGCGCTTGGTATCGGGCCTGATACCGATACTGGTACCGGTATCGGTGCATCCCTAACTTTCAACACACTCACATGTAGGCTATCTCAACTGTTATCCCAGTTTTAACAGTGTCATCAAGCTACACCTTTGTTTTGAGTAAGCGAGCTCTAGTGGTGAAAATCGCCTTCTCTCATGACTAGGGTTGGGTATCGAGAATCGAGTATCGATTGGAACCGGGACTAACTTTTCGTTTTTCCTGGAATCATTCAAAAGTTAAAATTTCGATTCCTAGTTTTGATATTCACAGTCCGCCGAGCGGAAGAAGAAACCGCTGAACGACACCAACGAAGAAGCGTCTACCGGAAGTGTTGGCATAACCGCGCGAGTCGAACATTAGTAGCTTACGTCGGCGGTCCAAAGTGTGGCTTCACTTTTCTAAAAATAACAAAATCTCGGCAAAATTTCTGACAAAAAAGGAGTATTTCCTTCAGAAAGATGTTGGTTAGCAAGGTTAGCTAAACTTTTCTGACCCTGCCTCTTAAAAGAATCGGAATCGAGAATCGCTGGGAACCGGAATCGAAACAAGGAATCGGAATCAGAATCAGAATCGTTCAAATTCAAACGATACACAACCCTACTCATGACTCTTTCAAAACTAGCTTGCTATTGCTAGCCGCTCTGGAAATAGCTTGTTTTCACGTGACGTCACGCCACTGCGTTGCCATGGCGCGAAACGCAGATGGAGGGCAGGAAGTGATTTCTACATTAGAAAGCACTATAACACACTCAAAATGCCTGTTTTGCGTCGTTTATGGTTCCTCAAATCTATCAAACCACGAGGAGTTTTTATCGTGTGACAAAAGTTGTTGTTCGTAAGGGGGGAAATACAAGAAATTGACAGGAAAACACCGGGGAAAAATGGTTTGCAAACCTACGTCTGCGGTCGGGAGGAGCCGAATGGGAAAATGCCTGTGTGTGTGTGCAGTGATCACTTCGTCAAATGTGAGTTAATACATTATTTATGTGGCTTATAATTACATTATTCGTGTGTTTAAATACACTTATGTGGCTGTTCGTGTAACGTACCAGTTTCCGAACTTTGTAAAGTCAAAGTATGTCTGTAAGACGAGGTAGTTGCTGATATCTACAGCCTCGATGGCTGGCAAATCTCTCAATTCAGTTGAAAATCGCTCCTCTTCATAACGTAAGGATCACGTCCAGTTTCGATTTTCTGTTTATACATGTCTCTTGTAATAGCGTGTAACAGGGGCGTAGGAGCAATTTTGAACCTGGGGGGGACATTAAATGCTAGGGGGGTCCGGGGGTATGCTCCCCCGTGAAAATTTTTTGAAAAATAAACCATTAAATGACACTTTCTGGAGAGTTTTGTGCAAAGAAATGGAGAAATTGAGGCTTATGTTAAGAGCATATACTTTGCATTTTTGTAGTATCAACATGTATTAAGGGATTTAGCATTTACATTACTGTTAATCAGTCATGTACTGATTATGGTTGATCTGATTTCCATTAACTATAAAATACTAAAATCAATAAAGTCAATATCCCTCGTGGAAAGGTTGCTTGGTAGCTAAAAGTAGGTATAGCAATTATATTTCAAGTTTTTCACACAGATCAAACACAAATGCTGATTGAATAGATTGCTAGTTTATTTTGAGTAGCCAGCTACAGTAGCAGGTCTCTTGGCAGTTTGCTGATAATCCAGTGTCTGAAGTAAAATGCTCAAAACATCCCCTGAGAAAAATACCAACCAAGTCTTGGTTATTTAATTTGGTCGAGTCTTATTTTCCTTACCTTGTCATTCAAGGCCAGGGCATTTTTGTACATTTCTGGAACTTTTGCGCGCTTCCACATCCCGTGCAACTACAGATCTCCCAGGAACATACTGCGTCCGTTTATCCGTGTCACTTAGATGCGCATGCGCGAGCGGTGCGCGATGCCGCGATCATGGTCGACTGACGACATAAGCAGCTGAAGAATTTCGCCCTTTTTAAAAAATGTAATTATGTATTTAAACGTTGCAAAATTGATTAATTGGGAGACTCCAAAATTGGCAGACATAGGCAGGCAATGCAAAACAAAATCCTACATTGGTAAATAGTGGGGGGGACAAAACTAAGATTTTGAAATGTGGGGGGGACGTGTCCCCCCCACGTATAATGGCTCCTACGCCCCTGGCGTCTAAAGTAGTACAGTACGGATTTTCCTCCATCTCGTCCATTGCGCTCTTTACTCCTTGCCCTCCATCTGAATTCCGCGCGTCAACAATCACGTGACTGCAAACCACCTATTGCCTACGCTACCTTTAAACCAGCTTGTGTTGCACTCTGTTGTGTGTTTGCTGCATTTAAACCAGCCGTGCAGATTTGAGTTCATCTTCTTCAAAAAATTACACATTACTTGCACCATCAAGAAAACAACAACCAAATCCATTCTAGTTTGTATTTTTACATTGATATTCTATTTATTAAACCATACTATATTTCTCATCAAGTTTTCTCATATTTTATATATAAGAAGCAACATAGCTGTTCCTTTTAACAGTCGACTGATTTTTGGATGGTAAGAGGTGGTAAACACTGCAGTTTCACACGATGAACACACACACACCAAGATAAACCTTTGTTTTCACCAAACTGATCTCTAAAAAACCCTCACATCAAGTCATTTAAGTTTGACAAATTGGCAAAGCGGTGAAATCGCTGAAAGTGGGCGAGTTGTTTACTTAATTTTTGATTAGTCTTCACTAGGGTTGTGTATCGTTTGAATTTGAACGATTCTCGATTCCGATTCTTTTAAGAGGCAGGGTCAAAAAAGTTTAGCTAACCTTGCTAACCAACGGTCTTTCTGAAGGAAATACTCCTTTCTAAAGGGAAATACTCTGCATTTTGCCGAGATTTTGTTATTTTTAGAAAAGTGAAGCCACACTTTGGACCGCCGACGTAAGCTACTCATGTTCGACTCGCGCGGTTATGCCAACACTTCCGGTAGACGCTTCTTCATTGGTGTTGTTCAGCGGTTTCTTCTTCTGGTCGGCGGACTTTGAATATCCAACACTATCTCACCCCCAATTCGTACGAATTCGACAAATGATTAAAAAAATGTTTAATTCGTACTAATTCGTACGACCTCACTCGTACGAATTTGTACGATTTGTCTAAACCCACGTGATGGGTAGGTTTAGGGGCGGGGTAAGGTGTAGGTCATTCGTACGAATTCATACGAATTGGCCAATTCGTAAAATATGTACGATTTAGCAAAATCGTACTAATTCGTACGAGTGAGGTCGTATGAATTGTTACGAATTAGCCAATTTTTAATCATTCGTCGAATTCGTACGACTTGGTCGTGAGATCGGGTTGGAATATCGAAACTAGGAATCGAAATTTTAACTTTTGAACGATTCCGGGAAAAACGAAAAGTTAGTCCCGGTTCCAATCGATACTCGATTCTCGATACCCAACCCTAGTCTTCACCCAAAAATGAAAATTAAGTCATTAATTACACACTCCCATGCTGTACCAACCCCATAAGACGTTTGTTCGTATTCGGAACACAAATGAAGATATTTTTGATTAAATTTGAGAGGTGGATCACCGCTACATAGGCTCCCGAGGGATCGAAACTTGACAGAAATTCATTGAAGAATTTATCACATGACTCTAATCACTCTAATCTTGGAGTTTATTAACTTAAAAATCTGTAAACTGATTATTATTATTTTTTTTCTGTTTTGTTTAGTTTACTGTGTTCAGTGACTAAACTTCAGCAGTTCATGTTATTCTAGTGTGTGATGTCATTGATGTATTATAACATTTAAACCGCTTCAATGACCAACGATCAGTTGCTCTCTATAATTGAATATTGGCATTGAAAATCACACACCAGTCGACCATTAAAGTCGGCATGAAACGGAAGTTGCGATCATCTTTTCTTCTCTATTGTGTCGCATATCAGCGTGAAACGCTTCAGGAACAAGAACAAATGTGGGCGGGACTTGATTGTGTCTGTGGAGAATTGATTGGATGGTTGTGGTTTGCTATTGGTAGATCTGGTGTGATTGACAGATTGCCCCGCCCTCGTCATCAGAGAAGAGAAGAGATGCTGCAAGAGGATTATTCTGATTCAAGATTACCAGAAGAGATATTTAAATTGATAATGTTGTGTTCTGATAAATCATTTATAATAAACATTGCAAAATAACTCAGTTTTGATTTCTTGGTCCCTTTAACAGAGCTAATCTGACGTAAAGTCCACTCTTTGTGTGTGTGTGTGTGTGTGTGTGTGTACTCCTGCTGGAGCTGACGAGTGGTGAAACGGGATGCTGGCTGTTATGTGTGTGTGTGTGTGTCCTCAGATGTACAGGTGTGTTCCTCGATCAGCAGCTGCGAGCCCAACTCTCTCAGGGATCCTGTCGGCCGGAGCACAGCGGCCTGGGGAGAAGGTTTCTGTGTTCCTGTGTGTGTGTGTGTGTGTGTGTGTGTGTGTGTGTGCGGCTCTGCCAACTGGCCTTTGGGTGTTTGCTCGAGCATCTGCTTTTTGCTGGTTGTTTGCAGACGGGCCTGTTGTTTAGATTGAGCATGAAAGCATGTTTAAGAAAATTTTCTATATTTGGATCTGTGTGGGAGAATAGTCCACCAGAAAGAAAGGTCAGTCATAGTCCAGCTCAAAATAAAATGAAAATAAATAAATTATATATATATATATATATATATATATATATAAACTTTTTTTATCTTACACTTTTATCTTGTCATTTATTTCCCTATCAAAATTTCATTGAATGATTTCATTGAATGCATCATTCTGCTGTGCTCGCTTATGTTAAAGGTGCTGTATGTATTTTTTTGACCGTACTAAAGCATAAAAATACCATAATATAGTATATCACTAACAAGGCTCAAAACAGCCCCACACTACAGGGCTCCAGACTAACGCTGCCTTCACACTGGCAGTTGAAATCATCTCCGATGCGGCTGCGAAACGACCGGAAGTCATTCATTTCCTCTGGAGATTCGCAGACCGCATGCGAAAGGGTCCGAAACGGGTCCGACCGAGTGCGGTGCGAAGAAAATCGTGTCCGTTGGTCATCCGCATGCGTTCAAAAATTTGAACTCTTGCGAAAAGCTACGGACGGTTCCTATCCGACAATTCCAGCGGAAGTTGAGCGTTGCTATGGTACTGATAAACAAACCCGAATTATTAACTTTTAATAAAATAAATAATGATTTTATAACGATAAATTGTCATGTCATTTTTTATTTTCATGACTTTCTAACGTTTACAACGTCTTTCTAACGTCTAACGTTAACGTTTCTAACGTTAATACAATTAAATTGAAGGTAGATATTAAACTATTGACCACTATATCACATTTTTAGCCGACCTGACATGTTAACGTCCTCAGCAACTTTCCTCACGCAGCATAACCCTCTCATCAGAGAGATCATACAAAACTGTCAGGATAAAACTTTAATCTCTCCGCCATTTTTGTTCTACTCGCGTCCGACGCTTTTCACTGTGTAGTACGACGTCCGTTGGGAACGTATTGCGTATTACGGAGCTGATTTCATCTGATTTCTGTCTATCTATCTATCTATCTATCTATCTATCTATCTATCTATCTATCTATCTATCTATCTATCTATCTATCTATCTATCTATCTATCTATCTATCTATCTATCTATCTATCTATCTATCTCACACTCCTTACCTTCTGCATTTTATAATAATTTCCTTTTCCTCATTCGAGCGATTACTCTCATCTAACCGCTGAAAATACGTAGGAAGGGGCACGCTGTTTCGTGAGACATTTTTATTTATAAATGCCTTAATGCGTTTCACCATCAGTGTGCAATGCGCGTGATGTCTACGTTCGTCAATGAATAAACATTGCACGTGTCTTGCGGAAGAACACTGTAGCCGGAGCTACTTCTCTCCGTTAATGTCTAATTAATGTCACTCGCACATATGTGACGACCACATACAATTTTAACTCGCACATTCTCAAAAAATGGTCGCATTTGCCACCAATTTGGTCGCAGTCTGGCACCCTGTCACTAGCACTATAACATAACGAGGGTCCCTACATGCAAAATGAAGCATTGAGAACTTTGTAAGTGTACAGACCGTTTAATAAGAAGATACTTCATAAAGACAGTCCACTTCGTGTATACAGACAGAAGCCATCTTTGGAAAACAGTCTTTATGATTATTAAAATGTAAACCTTTCAAATGGAATCCGGAATTGTTTTAACGGAAAACACTGAATTTGGAAAAAATAAAGTCACCTCTGGTGTGTGTGTGTGTGTACACTCATAATGCAACATGACATCATGACTTTTCCGTAAACGTACACGCCACTTTCGAGTCAAGTATCTCTACGCATTTTGAGCTATCCGCGTGTATGCGTGTATGTCTACGCCATTAACATTCGCGTCATTCCGCGTGTCTGTACACGCCGTCAAATGTCCAGTCATAAATGCCATTAACCCCAGTGACGGTTAAGTTTAGGGATGGGGTTGAGGTAAGTCATATCTTTTTTCTCTCCTAGGATGGTAAGGGAACAGTCATAAATGCCATTAACCCCAGTGACGGGTAGGTTTAGGGACGGGGTTGAGGTAAGTCATATATTTATATATACAGTAATAACGTTAAGTCAACGGCGTTCATTTACACGCTGAAAAGCGATTATGCGTCTTGATAGCACGCCAAAAATGGAAATACGAATTGCCGTGTCATACACACGCTACTTCATGAGATCAGTCTGGATTATGGGTCTGAAGTTAGGCATCTCTGTGATGAAGGGGAAGTATCTGTAAAGGTGAACATGGATCACGGGAGTATCTCCGTGAGGAGCATGTAAGGGTGTGTGTTGGTTTTGTGTTATGTTTGATGGTTTATCATGGTAAACATCACTTGACTTTCCGTCCTGTGTGACTGTAGCATTGCATAATGAATATTTCATTCACAGTGTGCTGCATGCTTTGTGTGGGATGTCTGTGATGGGCGTTGGATGTTCAGACGTCTCTTTCACCACACACACAAACACTAACTCTACAGAATCAACAAGCGCAGTCATAGCCTGGCCTTTATCGCTGGACCACAGATCTTCTGCTCCTCTATGTCTGGTTTGAGAAGTTCACTTCAACACAAATAAAGCTGAGGTTATGCGTGATGTGTTGTCTCAAAATGTTTTAAATCAAAGCATATAATAATAATAATAATACATTTTATTTTCTATAGCGCCTTTAAAAGTAGCATCTCAAAACGCTTAGTGGGATCCAATAAAATATACAATTATACAAACAATGCATTGATGAAAGTGGAAAAACATAATAACAAAATAAATGCATAATACCAAAAGTTGAACAATTAGATAGAAAAATATAATAATTTCAAAGTAATCAGATAAAAGCAACCCCCAAAAAATAAGCCTTAAAAATAACCATTGATCTCATCCATTCTCCCATTGAGATCAGCTTTGAGCTCTTCCGGCGGGAAGCAAAGGAGCAGAAGTAGGACTTGTACACTCTCAGACGGCTACGAGAGATAGTTTAACACCGAGTTGATCTGCATTTGAAGTGCTGGTGTGATTGACCTTTACACCGCTCAGGTTAGAGTTAATCTACACGGCCCGAATGCATCAGCGGGCGACTGTTGCCGTGTTTCCTCCGATCCCGCTCCGACTCCTGAGCTTTTGAGCCGTTCCCATGGAGACGCCAGCGGTGAGTCCCACGGGATCGGGAAGCACAGCTCCTAATCCCCAACCAGAAGAAGAGTGTGAGTCGCGGCACTCACACACACTGAGCCCTTCAGACTTCACTCGCGGTACATGCAGATCTGTTTAGGGTTCATTAAGTGTGGGTTAAATAAGACCTAGTATAAAGAATAATCTTTTTCTTCATAAAAACACAATGAAAATGTATTATAATGAGGATTTCTCATTTAATGAGAAACTATTAATACAGATGGAAGCTTGTTTCCGCCATAGAATGAAAAATATAGAAGGTAATTGCGAGTTTTTATCTCGCAATTCTGACATTTCTCAGAATTGCGAGATAGAAAGTCAGAAGTGCATGATATAAAGTCAGAATTGCGAGATATAAAGTCAGAATTGCGAGTTATAAAGTCAGAATTGCGTAATATAAAGTCAGAATTGCGAGATATAAAGTCAGAATTGCGTAATATAAAGTCGAAATTGCGTGATATAAAGTCAGAATTGCGAGATATAAAGTTAGAATTGCGTGATATAAAGTCAGAATTGCGAGATATAAAGTCAGAATTGCGAGATATAAAGTCGCAATTGCTTGATATAAAGTCGCAATTGCGTGATATAAAGTCAGAATTGCGAGTTATAAAGTCAGAATTGCGTGATATAAAGTCAGAATTGCGTGATATAAAGTCAGAATTGCGAGATATAAAGTCGCAATTGCGTGATATAAAGTCGCAATTGCGTGATATAAAGTCAGAATTGCGAGATATAAAGTCAGAATTGCGAGTTATAAAGTCAGAATTGCGTGATATAAAGTCAGAATTGCGAGTTATAAAGTCAGAATTGCGTAATATAAAGTCAGAATTGCGAGTTATAAAGTCAGAATTGCGAGATATAAAGTCAGAATTGCGTGATATAAAGTCAGAATTGCGTAATATAAAGTCGCAATTGCGTGATATAAAGTCAGAATTGCGAGTTATAAAGTCAGAATTGTGAGATATAAAGTCGCAATTGCGTGATATAAAGTCAGAATTGCGAGTTATAAAGTCAGAATTGCGAGATATAAAGTCAGAATTGCGTGATATAAAGTCAGAATTGCGTGATATAAAGTCAGAATTGCGAGATATAAAGTCAGAATTGCGTGATATAAAGTCAGAATTGCGAGATATAAAGTCAGAATTGCGTGATATAAAGTCGCAATTGCGTGATATAAAGTAAGAATTGCGAGTTATAGTCAGAATTGCGTGATATAAAGTCAGAATTGCGTGATATAAAGTCAGAATTGCGAGTTATAAAGTCAGAATTGCGAGATATAAAGTCAGAATTGCGTGATATAAAGTCAGAATTGCGAGATATAAAGTCAGAATTGCGTGATATAAAGTCAGAATTGCGAGATATAAAGTCAGAATTGCGTGTTATAAAGTCAGAATTGCGTGATATAAAGTCAGAATTGCGAGATATAAAGTCAGAATTGCGAGATATAAAGTCAGAATTGCGTGATATAAAGTCAGAATTGCGAGATATAAAGTCAGAATTGCGTGATATAAAGTCGCAATTGCGTGATATAAAGTCAGAATTGCGAGTTGTAAAGTCAGAATTGCGAGATATAAAGTCAGAATTGCGTGATATAAAGTCAGAATTGCGTGATATAAAGTCAGAATTGCGAGTTATAAAGTCAGAATTGCGTGATATAAAGTCAGAATTGCGAGATATAAAGTCAGAATTGCGTGATATAAAGTCGCAATTGCGTGATATAAAGTCAGAATTGCGAGTTGTAAAGTCAGAATTGCGTGATATAAAGTCAGAATTGCGTGATATAAAGTCGCAATTGCGTGATATAAAGTCAGAATTGCGTGATATAAAGTCAGAATTGCGAGTTATAAAGTCAGAATTGCGTGATATAAAGTCAGAATTGCGTGATATAAAGTCGCAATTGCGTGATATAAAGTCAGAATTGCGAGATATAAAGTCAGAATTGCGTAATATAAAGTCGAAATTGCGTGATATAAAGTCAGAATTGCGAGATATAAAGTTAGAATTGCGTGATATAAAGTCAGAATTGCGAGATATAAAGTCAGAATTGCGTAATATAAAGTCGAAATTGCGTGATATAAAGTCAGAATTGCGAGATATAAAGTTAGAATTGCGTGATATAAAGTCAGAATTGCGAGATATAAAGTCAGAATTGCGAGATATAAAGTCGCAATTGCTTGATATAAAGTCGCAATTGCGTGATATAAAGTCAGAATTGCGAGTTATAAAGTCAGAATTGCGTGATATAAAGTCAGAATTGCGTGATATAAAGTCAGAATTGCGAGATATAAAGTCGCAATTGCGTGATATAAAGTCGCAATTGCGTGATATAAAGTCAGAATTGCGAGATATAAAGTCAGAATTGCGAGTTATAAAGTCAGAATTGCGTGATATAAAGTCAGAATTGCGAGTTATAAAGTCAGAATTGCGTAATATAAAGTCAGAATTGCGAGTTATAAAGTCAGAATTGCGAGATATAAAGTCAGAATTGCGTGATATAAAGTCAGAATTGCGTAATATAAAGTCGCAATTGCGTGATATAAAGTCAGAATTGCGAGTTATAAAGTCAGAATTGTGAGATATAAAGTCGCAATTGCGTGATATAAAGTCAGAATTGCGAGTTATAAAGTCAGAATTGCGAGATATAAAGTCAGAATTGCGTAATATAAAGTCAGAATTGCGTGATATAAAGTCAGAATTGCGAGATATAAAGTCAGAATTGCGTGATATAAAGTCAGAATTGCGAGATATAAAGTCAGAATTGCGAGATATAAAGTCAGAATTGCGTGATATAAAGTAAGAATTGCGAGTTATAAAGTCAGAATTGCGTGATATAAAGTCAGAATTGCGTGATATAAAGTCAGAATTGCGAGTTATAAAGTCAGAATTGCGAGATATAAAGTCAGAATTGCGCGATATAAAGTCAGAATTGCGAGATATAAAGTCAGAATTGCGTGATATAAAGTCAGAATTGCGAGATATAAAGTCAGAATTGCGTGATATAAAGTCAGAATTGCGTGATATAAAGTCAGAATTGCGAGATATAAAGTCAGAATTGCGAGATATAAAGTCAGAATTGCGTGATATAAAGTCAGAATTGCGAGATATAAAGTCAGAATTGCGTGATATAAAGTCGCAATTGCGTGATATAAAGTCAGAATTGCGAGTTGTAAAGTCAGAATTGCGAGATATAAAGTCAGAATTGTGAGAAATAAAGTCAGAATTGCGTGATATAAAGTCAGAATTGCGTGATATAAAGTCAGAATTGCGAGATATAAAGTCAGAATTGCGCGATATAAAGTCGCAATTGCGTGATATAAAGTCAGAATTGCGAGTTGTAAAGTCAGAATTGCGTGATATAAAGTCAGAATTGCGTGATATAAAGTCGCAATTGCGTGATATAAAGTCAGAATTGCGTGATATAAAGTCAGAATTGCGAGTTATAAAGTCAGAATTGCGTGATATAAAGTCAGAATTGCGTGATATAAAGTCGCAATTGCGTGATATAAAGTCAGAATTGCGAGATATAAAGTCAGAATTGCGAGTTATAAAGTCAGAATTGCGTGATATAAAGTCAGAATTGCGTGATATAAAGTCGCAATTGCGTGATATAAAGTCAGAATTGCGTGATATAAAGTCGCAATTGCGTGATATAAAGTCAGAATTGCGTGATATAAAGTCAGAATTGCGAGATAGAAAGTCAGAAGTGCATGATATAAAGTCAGAATTGCGAGATATAAAGTCAGAATTGCGAGTTATAAAGTCAGAATTGCGTAATATAAAGTCAGAATTGCGAGATATAAAGTCGAAATTGCGTGATATAAAGTCAGAATTGCGAGATATAAAGTTAGAATTGCGTGATATAAAGTCAGAATTGCGAGATATAAAGTCAGAATTGCGAGATATAAAGTCGCAATTGCGTGATATAAAGTCAGAATTGCGAGTTATAAAGTCAGAATTGCGTGATATAAAGTCAGAATTGCGTGATATAAAGTCAGAATTGCGAGATATAAAGTCGCAATTGCGTGATATAAAGTCAGAATTGCGAGATATAAAGTCAGAATTGCGAGTTATAAAGTCAGAATTGCGTGATATAAAGTCAGAATTGCGAGTTATAAAGTCAGAATTGCGTAATATAAAGTCAGAATTGCGAGTTATAAAGTCAGAATTGCGAGATATAAAGTCAGAATTGCGTGATATAAAGTCAGAATTGCGTAATATAAAGTCGCAATTGCGTGATATAAAGTCAGAATTGCGAGATATAAAGTCAGAATTGTGAGATATAAAGTCGCAATTGCGTGATATAAAGTCAGAATTGCGAGTTATAAAGTCAGAATTGCGAGATATAAAGTCAGAATTGCGTGATATAAAGTCAGAATTGCGTGATATAAAGTCAGAATTGCGAGATATAAAGTCAGAATTGCGTGATATAAAGTCGCAATTGCGTGATATAAAGTAAGAATTGCGAGTTATAAAGTCAGAATTGCGTGATATAAAGTCAGAATTGCGTGATATAAAGTCAGAATTGCGAGTTATAAAGTCAGAATTGCGAGATATAAAGTCAGAATTGCGTGATATAAAGTCAGAATTGCGAGATATAAAGTCAGAATTGCGTGATATAAAGTCAGAATTGCGAGATATAAAGTCAGAATTGCGTGATATAAAGTCAGAATTGCGAGATATAAAGTCAGAATTGCGAGATATAAAGTCAGAATTGCGTGATATAAAGTCAGAATTGCGAGATATAAAGTCAGAATTGCGTGATATAAAGTCGCAATTGCGTGATATAAAGTCAGAATTGCGAGTTGTAAAGTCAGAATTGCGAGATATAAAGTCAGAATTGTGAGAAATAAAGTCAGAATTGCGTGATATAAAGTCAGAATTGCGTGATATAAAGTCAGAATTGCGAGTTATAAAGTCAGAATTGCGTGATATAAAGTCAGAATTGCGAGATATAAAGTCAGAATTGCGTGATATAAAGTCGCAATTGCGTGATATAAAGTCAGAATTGCGAGTTGTAAAGTCAGAATTGCGTGATATAAAGTCAGAATTGCGTGATATAAAGTCAGAATTGCGAGTTATAAAGTCAGAATTGCGTGATATAAAGTCAGAATTGCGAGATATAAAGTCAGAATTGCGTGATATAAAGTCGCAATTGCGTGATATAAAGTCAGAATTGCGAGTTGTAAAGTCAGAATTGCGTGATATAAAGTCGCAATTGCGTGATATAAAGTCAGAATTGCGAGTTGTAAAGTCAGAATTGCGTGATATAAAGTCAGAATTGCGTGATATAAAGTCGCAATTGCGTGATATAAAGTCAGAATTGCGAGTTGTAAAGTCAGAATTGCGTGATATAAAGTCAGAATTGCGTGATATAAAGTCGCAATTGCGTGATATAAAGTCAGAATTGTGAGAAATAAAGTCAGAATTGCGTGATATAAAGTCAGAATTGCGAGTTCTAAAGTCAGAATTGCGTGATATAAAGTCAGAATTGCGAGTTATAAAGTCAGAATTGCGTGATATAAAGTCAGAATTGCGTGATATAAAGTCGCAATTGCGTGATATAAAGTCAGAATTGCGAGTTTTAAAGTCAGAATTGCGAGATATAAAGTCAGAATTGCGAGATATAAAGTCAGAATTGTGAGATATAAAGTCAGAATTGCGAGATATAAAGTCAGAATTGCGAGTTGTAAAGTCAGAATTGCGTAATATAAAGTCAGAATTGCGAGATATAAAGTCAGAATTGCGAGTTGTAAAGTCAGAATTGCGTGATATAAAGTCGCAATTGCGTGATATAAAGTCAGAATTGCGTGATATAAAGTCGCAATTGCGTGATATAAAGTCAGAATTGCGAGTTGTAAAGTCAGAATTGCGTAATATAAAGTCAGAATTGTGTGATATAAAGTCAGAATTGCGTAATATAAAGTCGCAATTGCGAGATATAAAGTCAGAATTGCGTAATATAAAGTCAGAATTGTGTGATATAAAGTCAGAATTGCGAGATATAAAGTCAGAATTGTGAGATATAAAGTCAGAATTGCATGATATAAAGTCAGAATTGCGTGATATAAAGTCAGAATTGCGTGATATAAAGTCAGAATTGCGAGTTGTAAAGTCAGAATTGCGTAATATAAAGTCGCAATTGCAAGTTATAAAGTCAGAATTGCGTGATATAAAGTCGCAATTGCGAGAAATTAAGTCAGAATTGCGAGTTATAAAGTCAGAATTGCGTAATATAAAGTCGCAATTGCGAGATATAAAGTCAGAATTGCGTGATATAAAGTCGCAATTGCGTGATATAAAGTCAGAATTGCGAGTTTTAAAGTCAGAATTGCGAGATAAGAAGTCGCACTTCTGTCTTTTTTTCTCAGAATTGCAACTTTATATCACGCAATTCTGACTTTATATCTCGCAATTGTGAGAAAAACGTCAGAATTGTGAGATAAAAAGTCAGAATTATTTATTTTATTTTTTTATTCAGTGGCGGAAACAAGCTTCCATAAGTACATGCATACTAATGAATATGAACACAAAATGACAACAGATGACCTGCTAAAAAATAGATCACCAATGCAATACTAGTTTCATTGCTTTGAAAACCATAAACAGTGATTTTTGACACGTGCAGTACTTCATTTGCGGATTATTGATACAAAAATTTCCTTATAACATAAAAAGATGAAAATAACAAACTAGAATGGAAAATGTAACTTAATGGTTTAAGATTTACACCTGGCCACATTAAAGT
This sequence comes from Cyprinella venusta, assembly GCA_038021265.1. NCBI lineage: Eukaryota > Metazoa > Chordata > Actinopteri > Cypriniformes > Leuciscidae > Cyprinella > Cyprinella venusta. The sequence continues at coordinate 1,172,574 of CM075876.1, read as the reverse complement.
GTCTCCGCAAAATGAAGATGACGGTGTGTCTGATTGATGAAGAGTCTGTAGCGATGCGTGATGTAGTAGAGCTGTCATTCACCAAGGCTAAATGTCTGATACCACAATTTTAGGTCTAAATAAAAAGAGCACCTCATGGAAAACCCAATAAAGTGGTCGTTTTAACCCGCGTATGCAATATTGTAGAGGTGTAACAAAATATCGTGTCACAGTATATCCCAATACATAACTGTAACAATATATCGTTGATAGTGACACGATCTGTATTGGGTAAATTACTGTGTGAGAAAAAAAATACACAGTTTTAGTGTCAGTACTACATTAAACTAATATATATAATGTATAATAATGCAATGGGGGAATATCTGTGTGTCCTGATAATGCCAAACGTCTGATGTTAGCAGTAAAAGTGTCCTGCATTATTTTAAATATATCTAGTCTGTGACTAAAATAATTCAGTGTTTTCATCTCCAGAATCATGAAGAGCCCGAACGATAAAGGATTTTGAAGGCCAATACCGATACAAAGATTTTTTTTGGTTTTAAAATCCAATATTCCGATATATCGGCCGATTTTTTTTTTTTTTTTTTTTTCATATTTTATATTATTATATTGCAGTGCATGGACTGTAAGACAGTTATTAATACAGTAACCATTACTTTATTTGGGCAGAAAAAGTTCATTGTGGTTTCCAAGCTCATTATTGTTAACGTTAGCGGTCTTCCACTGATGATAGTGGCGTTAGCTAGCTTTGTGGTTAGCTAGTCTATGACGAGCCATAATTTAGCAATAGATAACATCATACTGCAAATTTTAAAACATACATTTCCAATATAACAGGCCAAGGAGAGATGATTGAAGCGTGTCTCGTTTTTATTTCATTTTTGAAATATTCATTTATCGGCCATTATAACTGCCGATACCGATAGTTTGGAAAATGCCTAATATCGGCCGTTAATCGGCCGGGCGATAAATCGGTCTGGCTCTATCATGAATATTCTGGTGTCTCTATTGTCCTGTGCTTTGGGAGTCCAAGCCTGTTCATTCACACACACAATGTAAATCACAAATCTACCATTGAAATCAACCTTTTATCATATGTTTTGGAGTATTGTAATAATATCTTGAGTTCATTCTCGCGATCGAATCGTGACGAGGGTATTACTACACCCCTACAATATTGGTTTAAATTGAAAATAAATCCAAGTCTCATCCTAGCCTGGGAAAACCCAGACATCTTCCGTCAAATTCAGATTTGCTCTTAAAGCTAGTCTGGCAAAGAGCTCATTCAAGCCCATTTCCAATCCGTTCGAAATCGAGGCACCAATCAGAAGCGTTGGGGCGGGCTTTACACGATGAGGACAGCGCTGGGATTTTGAGGCAGATTTTGTAGCCTACATTACAAAGATGGATGCCGCCGTCGAACATCACTCGCTCGAGTCAGCTATCGCGTCTGTTTTAAGCGATTTGAACGTTTCCTTTTTGTTAAAAAACGATCAAAGAACAACACCGCTCTGCATATGTCATCTCCTTCATCGCTCTGATTGGTTTTAGGTCTATGCGCGTCATCCGTTGGTGACACCAATTTGTCTATGATGCTTTGTCAGACATATTCACACCGATATTCGTCGACGTTTATCGCCTTGTGACTAAACAATGGGCGCCAATGTGAGTGTGCACACCGGCGCAAAAAACGCCACGCGTAAAAGTGTAATTTTAAAATAAACGCCTTGGGTTCGTTTTTTTGGTTTGACGCGCCGCGTCAAAAACTATCCAACTATGCTCACGTGTCTGGTACTTCTGAAGTTACAGTAAAACACAACTTGGGGGCGCTCAAACACAAAACGGTCTTGCCGAGCACACATACGGCGAAGAAGAGAAGACACCTATGGGCAAGTTGAATGTTGAGCTGCTGGTCTCGGAGCATAAAGAGCTGTATGATAATATTTATATTAGTATTTCTTTAATAATAGTATAGTATAGGGCGACCAACAGTCCTGTTTTCCTGGGACATGTGTAACGGTCACTTTGTGCTTTATAGAAATCTGCGCATAGTGTGTAGTGTCAGTTAGACTTTGACAAGTGAGGAGAGGAGATAACCGCTCTGCCGACTCTTTGTATTCTTTCTTTTCTTTTATTTTAATATCGTGACCAGAGTTGGATGTTTGTTTGTGTTTTTTTTCTCGCTCGATCCCCATGTATGAGGACGAATGTAACGTTTGAGTGGCTTTATTAAACGCGGGGAAATACGACAACTCTCGTCTCTCGTGCATCTGTTCATCCGACAACTAACGTTAATGCTATGTTTTTATCTCTGGGCAACATCTCAACTTTGCGTTACACTTGTCCTGTTTCCACGTCCTGTTTTTAAGTGATGAAAATGTCCTGGTTTTCAAAAAAACTGCTGGGAAAGATCAGTTCTACAGCAAAATATAGATGGGCAAACAAGGTGGATGAGGAGGAAAAACAGGATAAAGAGGGTAAAAATTAAAGATATAAATATATTTTGTTAGTTCGTTTTTGTAAGTTTGTGAGAGCTATTTTTTTGTTACGTTTGGAGGCATTTCTTTTAGGCATTTATTATTTATTTATTTATTTTTCTAATACAGAAGACATTGTTTCTATCATTATTTCATTCATTATTTTTTTAATCTGTCATAATAAAACATGTCGAGACATGAATATGATCACCCTAGTAAAGTATTCTATTATTATTTCTGTTCAACATTAAGCGCCATCTAAAGTCAGGGAATGAATTTGCATGTTCACTCGGCTCGTCGTCAGCGAAAAACGCTTGGGTGTGAACACAAAAAACGCGTTGAAAAACGCTGACGAATAACGCGCGCTGATATTCGTCCCGCCCAGACAGCAAACTGACATTGAATCGACGTGGAAACGACGTCTCTCATGACATCGAAACAACATTGATTTTGCGCATCGAATTAACGTTGAACCAACGTCAGACGCGGCATTCTTCAAAGCTAAATGAAAATCGAAAATTGGTTTGCTTTCATAACGTTGAAACAACGTTGATTTCAAGTTGATTTTCCGTTAGTTTTGAAGAATGACGCGTCTGACGTTGGTTCAACGTTAATTCGATGAGCAAAACAATGTCAGATCAACGTTGTTTCGATGTCATGTTTCCACGTTGATTCAATGTCAGTTTGCTATCTGGGCGGTGTGTACGGGCCTTAACTCGGTTACAACTGAGAATGGTCTGGTTTTAACCAGGCTAGTCCCATCCTACATTTCCCTTTGAAATTATGCATGTTCACTGTGTTTCTCTCGAAACAGTTCTCCGCAGTGTGACATGAAAGCACACGTTTGAGCGCGCCGCGGTCTCCAAGCAGCCGCATTCCTCCGCCACACTCCTGGGCATCATAGAAACAGCTTACACTCCCGCATTGCTTTCGACCCTGTGACCAGCCTGTCCCGCACTCACACATGGCTGTTAGTGTTTCGTCTGCTATAGACTGCCTCTTTTTGTTTAGAAACAATGGGACTCTTGACCCTTTTGTCCTCTTTCTCTTTCTTTATCTGCTGTGTTTCTCTGGTTTCCATCTGACCTTTAGCAGTAGAGTCCACACTCCCTCGGTTCCCCACGACACGAACCCTTGTTAATAGCTAAACCATGAACGTCAGCATTTATGACTCGAGGAAAGGTTGTTGATTTTCACCCTTTTCATTGCAATGAGTGATTTAAGATGCCACTATTAGCTGTTTGTGTGTTACCGACTGCAAATGCAAATCGCCTCGACCGACGTGACGGAGAAGGGTGATTTGTTAAAGAGTAAATGTTTGATTTGCTCTGGCTGGATTCTGTCTTCATATCAAAAACCCCATGAAGTCAGAAGTGTTAGTTGCTGTGTACTCTTAAAGGGTACCTATTTTGGGTTTTTGAAAATTGCCCTTCATGTAGTGTTTAACATAGATCTAAGTGAACGAAAACATCCTGCAAAGTTTTAAACATGAAAGTTCATCGTATACAAAGTTATTGTCTCTCAAAAACAAGAGTCGACTCTGAGTCGCTGATATGAATCGTTCGAAAAACGATGCTTTTCCTTTGTCTGGTTGACGTCAACTTGACAAGTTATTTGAATAAGAAACGCCCACTTATTGCGCTCGGAGACGCTTGGGAAAACCGGAGCTCCAGGGGTGGCGGGCAAATCTGAAACTGGCCCAGGACGGGCCACCCTGCCTGGGCTGGCCAGGGAGGTCTGAGAGCATGGAGGTTTGGACCCACCGCACCTTTTTGGACTGTCGTTTTTCGAGATCTGGGCTTCGGAAAACAATCATGTCGACGAGACGCTGTGTTTTGAAGTGCGACGCAAAAGCGAACTTTTTTAACCTGCCAAGTGAGGAGTATTTGAAGACTAAGTGGCTGCAGTTCATATATACAAGTACTGCTATACCACACAAGTATAGCCCAAACCTTGTTCTGTGTTCGCGTCATTTTGAAGATGATTGCTTCACAAACCTAAACGCTATAAAGTATGGATTCGCGAGCCGGCTCTATCCTAACGAGCTGAGGATCAATATGCAGAGCAGTGGGTCGCGAGGACCGGAGTTGAGAACCCATTTAAGGTAATAGAGTTCCGTTTTTCTGCACAGAGAATACCAATCACAACTCACTAGGTCATCTGACCAATCAGCGCAGATTAGCGTCACGCAAAGGCGGGTCTTGGACAAAGGACTCGCCAAAACGATTCATATGGGAGTCGGTGGGCAATTCAGGTAAAAATAAATGCATATTATAAGACAACAAAAGTGTTTTTTGTCATTGCATGCTTGTAAAATTGTTGTTGGGGACTCCCAGAACAATATTAGGAACATTTTACATGTCATAATAGGTACACTTTAAATACAGCTTTTAGCCGATATTCTCAATGGAAATGAACAGAGTACAGACCAAAATCCAATCACATGCTCAATCAAACACTCGTTCTCCCATCAAATCCTGTCCTTCTCTCTGAAACTGACCAGGAACACAAGTCATGGTGTTATTTAAAAAAATGGGCAAACCCTTTGATTCGAGAGTAAAGTCGGCACACTGCCACTTCTGCTTCCAAGGAGTCAATCTATTGGACGTTTCGACCTGAAGGTCTACGTTCAGCCTTAAAGCAGCCGTGACTCAGAAACCGAAGAGCTGCTTTCTGCTTGGTCACCGTTTTCCAGTGAAGCGAGAGCGACTGCCCCCATCCCAACCTGAAATCTTTGGATCCGAGCCAGAAAACTGCTTGCCGACATTGAGTGTCTCGGGTGTCCAGCGGCAGTGAAGAGTGCTGAGCTTTGAGCTTTTATTTATACCTCCATCCTGCTTGGAGTGAGCCGGCGTCTGAGAGGGCTCTCTGTGGCCGTCCTGCCCCAGAAACCAGGCGAACAATCAGCCTCACAATAGCATCTTTATGTCCTTGTTTCTGGGCCTTCCTGTCCTGATCCCGTTGGCAGGATACGCAGCGGGAGCTCTTCGTTCCTGCTGTGTCATGCAGACCGACCAGAAGAAAAGACTCAAAGTCATATTCGGCACTTCTGTAGTATTTTCCCCTTGAAGTGCGCTAGTCAAGGTTTCTCGCACCAAAACATCCGTTTCCACTGTCAATCTTGGCATGATTTTTCTGAGTGAATTTTGCCTCTAACTGTGCGTTCACAGGCGCGTCAAATTCGCGCCTGACGCGCCTAGTTTGCCGCTTGACCACTTTGTGTTAATTCGCGTGTAAAGAGCGAAACTGACGCGGGTAAAATAAAGTTTGAAGCGAAATTTACGCGGGTCAAAACCGAAATCCGTTGACGGCCATCTTTGTTTATGTTGACGGAGCATTCATCGAGAGAGTCACCGCTCTGTATTTACTCTGGAGAGCAGAACAGCGGCGTGGGGATCATCGTCACTGTATATTTGTGTCCACCGGACCCTTCGGAGGCGAACCGTTTGGCGAGTTTCACCATTTGCTCGCTCCAGGAGCTGCGCTGGATGACGGACGCTGTCATCGGTACTTCCGCCTGTCCCGCGCCCAGTTTGATGACCTGTTGTCCCGCATCAGATCGAGGATCACCCTCGCCCTCATCCATCTAATCTAGCTGTCATTTATTTTTGTTTTGATGATAAAAAGAGCCAGCTTCCAAAAGTTATTAACCTGTCCTGTGATTGTTTTTCTCTCTCACGTCCAGACACGAACTTATGCACATATGTTGATTGTCTTACATCATAATACTATTTCATATAATCTAGATATGGAATGAATAACATTCAAAACAAAATGAACATGTCTCGTATATAGAAATAATGTTTTAAGTGATGAAATATTTGCTTTGTTGTGCATAATCCCACCATGCATTTAGTCATATTACAAAATAATTTATTGAAGCATCCAGACACTTCACCACGTGATCAAGCAGCTAGGCTCCTGATTGGTTAACGCGGCGTGAATTCACGCCAAAGTTCAGATTTTTCAACTCGGGCGGAAGACGCGAATTCACGTCAAACACGTGAATGCACAAATGGCACTAACTAAATCATTCGCGCGTAACGCGCCTAACGCGCCTAACGCGCCAGACGCTCAATTCGCGCGAACGAGGCGTATTCGCGTCTTCCGCGCCGTGCTCCACGCCTCAAGCCTTGTTTATACTCGACGCGTCCGCAAGAGCGCGAGTCTCCGCTGCCTGCGCGCGCACCTCTCCAAACGGACGAGGCATTTATACTTGACGCGCTCGCCGTTGTGCTATTCTGTGAAACGACAGGGGGCGAACTCAGAGTAATTCTCCTCTAAACCACCAGGAATAAGCAGTGAAGAAGAGTTTGCCATTTATTAGTAGTTTATTAATTGCTAATTCATAAAAGAGTAAATGCAGTAGGTTTATTGTAGCCTACTTTCACTGCATGCAAACTAGTTAAACAACTGAAGCCTTATTGGAGAGTGTTTAAACCTTAATTTTACCAGCAGGGCTTAATTCTGCTATTGTAGGCTTATTTTGTAGATGTAACCAATTACTTTAGACAAGTGCGAATTAGGTGCTTAATGCAAATGTGTTCCTGTGCACAAAATGAGATGTTATAGTCGCCCATCAATGCAAATGTCTCTGTGTACAGAAGGATCATAAACATACTGGTACAGATCGTACCAGTTCGGCCAGATTCGGCTTGTAGTCGTCCATCTTCGGATGCGGCGCCGCGCGCAAAGTTACAAAAAGTGCCGTGCACACCGCCAGGCGTAATGGGGTCTTGCGGACCCTGCGCGCACGACCGCCCACACCGCAATGACGTCATTTTTGGCGTGCGCCGTTCGCGCTCTTGCGGACGCGTCGAGTATAAACAAGGCTTCATTCGCGCCGCAGGAATTTTTTACGCGCGTAACGCGTCTTTGCATTGACTTAACATTGAAATCATTCGCGCCTGACGCGCTATTCGCGTCCGGTGTGAACGCACCATAAAAGATTTCACATATTCATAAGTGAAATCCGAAGCACAGTTTTCTTTCTTTAACATATGGCGCTTTCCCACACTGCATGGTACAGCTCACTTTGGGGGTCTGCACTGTGTACAGTAATACCTGGTACTTTAGTACCACTTCAGTTGAGGTTTGTGCCGTACCGATACTAACACTGCAGATCTCTGATTGGTCAGAGAGTATCGCCACTACCGGCGTCATTGGATTTGAGACTCGAGACACCAAACCCACTAGATTAAAATCGCAGTATCAATTGTTCACACTACTTTTTTAAAGGACTTGCTTTAAACGACCGTCGCACGCAACTTGAAAAAAGAAATGTCTATATCGTAGTCAGTAGACGAGGTGGCGGTGCAAAAATGATCCGTCTGTAATCCCACCCACTTTGAAGCGGGACTAAACTGGAGTGGAAATGCGAGCCGAGTCAATGAGAGCTGAGTCGTACCATGACAAAAGCGGCAATAGTTGTGCAAACTAGGGAAACTACTAATAAAGAAAAATGAGTAGTAATCGTCCTTTGATTATTGATTAATGACGCCTTCGCTGTGTTTGGAAAACTTTTGCCAGTTACGTCACATTACAGTTGTGAATAAACCTCATTTCTTTGGACAATCATCAAATTAATTGAAGAAATAATGGACTGATTAATTGATGATTTCTGAAATCATTAGTTGAAGCCCTAGTGCAATAATAATTGAACGCAAGGAGCCATGTAATAATGGCCTTGTAAGAAACATTATGGTCACACTTTAGTTTAGGGTTGAATTCTTATTAAGGTAGTTATTATTTAGTTTAGGTATTGGATGGATTAACTTAACTAAGGTAAAATAAAAATTCTGCCATCATTTACTCACCCTCAAGTTGTTCCAAACCTGTATAAATGATCCCAAAAGATATCTGGAAGTCAGCGTGGCCCATCATCTGTTGGGTTTTCAGTGTTCTTCTGAAGAAAGAAGAAAGAAACTCATGGAGGTTTGGAACAACTTGATGACAGAATTTACATTTACATTTATTCATTTAGCTGACACTTTTATCCAAAGCGACTTATAATTGCTATATATGTCAGAGGTCGCACGCATCTGGAGCAACTAGGGGTTAAGTGTCTTGCTCAGGGACACATTGGTGTCTCGCAGTGGATTCGAACCTGGGCATCTCCCACCAAAGGCATATGTCGTATTCACTGTGCCATCACCATCCACAGAATTGTTTTATTTTTGGGTGATCTATCACTTTATCCGTCCAATACCTAAACTAAATAACAACTACCTTACTAACGACTAAAAAGCCGTAATTATGAGTTTATTGAGTAGTGACAACCGATAAAGGGTTTTGAAGGCAGATACCGATACAAATATTTTGGGGTTTTAAAATCCAATATTCCGATATATCGGCCGATTATTTTTTTAATTAATTTTTTTTTTTTAAAACTGGACATGATGGTCACAATTTTGTCATGCTTATTTGAGTTAAGAGAACTGATCGGGATGTTCATTTAATTGTTATTCAAGTGATGTATGTCTCGTGACCAACTCAACGAGTGTTGCTAACAGGAACGGTGTAGAGTGCCCTCTGGTGGACAAACTATACAACTCCAACACACATGACATAGTTCAAGCGTGTTTCGTCCGTTTTTATTTTATTTTTGAAACATTCATTTATCGACCATTATAACTGCCGATACCGATAGTTTGGAAAATGCCTAATATCGGCCGATAATATCGGTCTGCCGATATATCGGTCTGGCTCTATTATTGAGGCAAAATGCATAGTTAATAGTGAGAATTGGACATTAGTGACATTTTTCGGTGAACTATCCCTTTAAGAGATGTAGAATAAGGCATTAATATGTGCTTTATACGTACTAATAAACAGCCAATATCCTAATAATATGCATGCTAATAATCACCTAGTTGATGGAGAGAATTGGACCCTAAACTAAAGTGTTACCAATAGGGATGCACCGATATGAAAATTTTGGCCGATAACCGATAATTCTTTATATTTGAAAGCCGATAACCGATATATCGGCCGATAAACTTAAATCCAAATTTTTATCTAATTTTGAGAGCCTGGTTACAAAAACAAAAGTCTCACAATTAAATCCATGTCCACGTTATAGAGTTGTATAGCCGATATGACAGATTTGCGCTGCACATGTTGTACCGAACCGTATTTTCAGTTTTTGAAGAGATTTCAAGAAATTCTAAAACATAAACAGTGCTCAACAAGTGTCTCAGCTGAAGGGAATACTACATTATTTATCGGCTTTAATATATCGGCCTCATTTCCTTACCAGGCCGATAACGATAACATTAAAAATGAACATATATCGGCCGATACCGATATGCTGGCCGATATATCGTGCGTCCCTAGTTACCGATGATTTTTAATAGACAGTTGGAGTGTTGGTTCAGTGGGTAATGAATATAAATCATCACTATTGCAATTTGCATTCACAAAGGCTTTTCATAGGCTCAATTTCCCTCATTAAAAACATCTTTCCCCCAAAGTTCTCTAAGCATCTCCACCCGCTGATGATCGAGTGAGTCCACACAGAGACGTGCTCCTGGTGTCCGTCTGTCACTGGTGTTAATGATTTGGTTTATTTGACATCTCTGTCTCCTCTGTGTGTTGATGCAGCCGCAGGACCGGTCAGTACAATGTCCAGAGGAGCAGAGGCCCGGGCAAGGCCCCGTACCAGCGCTGCAGCTCGCAGGACTCTCTGGACGAGCAGGTCATGGTGGACTACTTTAAAGAGCTGGAGATCATCCAGCGCAGCGGAGACGCGGAGACGCAGGAGGACGAGCAGCTGAAGGTGGCCGACGGTGAGAGCGCCGCCTGTCCCAACCGCTTCAGAATCAGCTGTGACGGTCTTACAAAATCCTTTCTGGATTATTGCATTGAATAAATGTTAAAGATTAGTTCACTTTAGAATTAACAGTTCCTGATTTACTCTCCCCATCCAAGATGTCCATGTCTTTCTTTCTTCAGTTGAAAAGAAATTAAAGGGGTCATGACATGAGAAACCAAAATTGCCTCAAGCAATTTTACTGAATTTAACAGGGCATGTTACTGAAAGAACCCCTACCGAACCCTCTCTCTCTCTCTCTCCCTCCCTCGCGCATGTGAATCAAAATCAATTGAGAATTGACACGATGGTAAAAGATTGGAAGACCGAAGTTTCACGTGGTGGAGCGTTGTGTAGTTTACATGTGATACAAAATGATCAACGTGAATAATTTATGCAGCAGCACTGACGTTAGCCAATCATAACAGTATAGGCGTTAACACTGAAGTCTTAAAGGGGAAACACCCCAAAACAGACTGTTTGAATCAGAGGTGAGAAACAGGGTGGGAAAATGTCATAAATAACTACATTTTTTTCATTTTTTTTCTACAAAAAACTATAGTAAGACTATAATTGCACCTAAGGGAACATAATAAAACAAAACAAAAAACCATGTCATGACCCCTTTAAAGGGGACATATCATGCAAAATCCACTTTTTAAGCCCTTAAATGCATTTTGTTGTATATTTGGAGTGTTTATAAGTACAGAAAAGATGAAATTATTCTCTTCAGGTGCTTCGTTTATATCTTTATATTCTGTTTTGGTCATATTTTTCAACCTGTTCGGATTTTCCTGTTGTCTATGACGTTTTTTGAACAATTACGTCACAGTATTTGCAGCGGAACTGCCAAATAAGGACATCGACTACCGGTCCAACACTTCGAGCAATCCGCCATTATTATTTCTCGCTCCGATTTTGTAGTCCAAGCTCAATGATGCAGAAGTTACGGGAGGGCTAGTCAAAATGTTCGGTTGTTGGATGTAGTGACCTGAAGCACTTCAAGGATCCCCAATCCAACAACCTCCGCCAGTATAAAGAATGGTTTGCCGATCGACTTCGTCTGAATGAGGGGTAAATTCCTTCTATCATTTAGCTGCTGTGTTTGCTGATGCTTTTCTAAACGTAAGTTATCATATTATTATCATACAGATTTTTAGTGGTAAGATTAGACTGTAGTCATTTATCTTGTCAGTGTGCTTGTTTTAACAAGAGAAATAGTCGACTTTCACTAATAACACAACATAGTTAACTTAACTTCACATATGAAGACGTTGTTCTGCAGGTTCGTCGTCGTCTTTTTCAAACCGCTCGCTCTGGCTCGAATACGTAACGCTTGATGGACAAGTCTTCCGTTGTTGACATTTTGTTAACGTGTGAATAAAAATGTTCTTTGAAACTATAGTAATCGTATATCTCTTATCAAACTACAATAATGGCCGAACGCGGGGAGTTGAACCGAACGTGAACTCGGCGACCTGGAGAGCGGGCGGGGAAAGACGCAACTCCTTTTTATTTAAAGGGGACGCTTCGAAACGGGTTGCTCACAGAAGCACATCAGAAAAGAGGTAGAAAAGGGGCCTGTTGAGCTATAATAATGAGGAATTCAGACCCAAGCATTGCAGTTATGCTTTATATAGACCACAAATGTATGATTTATAAGTAAAATTTAATGATTTAAAAGCATGATATGTACCCTTTAAGGTTTTTGATGAAAACGTTCCAGGATTTTCTCCATATAATGGACTTCAATGGGAACCAAACGGTTCAAGGTCCAAAAGTTTCAGTGCAAACTGTTCAAAGGGCTTTAAACGACTCCAGACGATGAATAAGGGTCTTATCAAGCGAAACGATCACTCATTTAATAAATAAATAAATAACAAAGTTTAAGTTTTATAAGCTCAAATGCTCGCCTTGCTCTGTTCTGTATGACTCTCCTGCTCGAACTCGTTCATTAAAATGAACGAATCTTTTTTCCGAGTCAATTCGTTCATTTCGTTCGTTGAATGAACCCATTGACAAGAAAAAAGACTGAAGAAAGAATGACGTGAACATCTTGGATGACATGGGGGTGAGTAAATTATCAGCAAAAGTTTTTTTAAGGTGAACTACTCCTTGAAAGTTTTTCAGGATTTTCTCGATTGACTTCAACGGGGTCTAGCGGTTTCAGTGGAGCTCAAAAGGCCCGTCCGCGCACACAGCCAGATTATCCTGATAGCGGCTGCTTCTGAAATAAATTACTCACAATCACTTTGTCTTTAATGCCATAAAAGTACGAGGACTTTTTTTGCAGCGTTTTATTTTGAGATGAATTGAGAGCTTTTAATTTGAAAAGTTCTGAACGAGATTCAAAAGAGTCTGTGGATCGCTTCGTTGCAGAGAAGACACATTCACAAAACTAGGTCGGATAAACACACAGTTGTCTTTCCGTTCTCCTTAGTTTGCTCTATTTTCGCTGTCAGCTTTCCTCTTTAGGCTCTTTGACAGTGACATATTCTCTCGCTAGCCGCTTAAATGTTAGCATCACTCTCCACACGATGTAATAGCGTAGGCTTGCTCCAGCACGCAAACAATACAAAAAAATGTTCATGTCGAAAGACGCGTGTTCTGGTTCAGAAATCTAGTGTAGGGTGAAAAAGTTACATTTTACTTTTAATTTTTTCGTGTAGAGGGTGTTTGACTTAGTCTTTGCGTTTGCTTTGGAAACACTAGGTCTGTACCTCCGGCTACGTCACACGTGACCGCATTGCAGCTAGTGTAAGATGATCAGTTGTGATTTAAATGGTTTAATTTTATTTTCTATATATAAAATGTCCGCTGACCAGACTCTTATTCCTCGGCTGGATCGTGTCGAGACTTTGAAGCGGCACTGAAACTGATGTATGGACCCCATTGAAGTCACTATGGAGAACAATCCTGGAACGTTTTCCTCAAAAACCTTCATTTCTTTTGACCTGAAGAAAGAAAGACTTTAATATATCTTGGATGAGGTGGGGGTGAACCCATTACCAGGAAATTATTATTCTGAAGTGAGCTAATCCTTTAACTTTGGGATATTGCATAAAAACGCTGGATGGAAACACACAAATTTAAAAAATGATGCTCTCTATGGAGACAGATAATCGTTTTATCCGAAAAGAAGACATGCGCATAAACTACGATGGAAACCGAATAAATCTAGCAATGCGTATCAAAAAAGTCATGTGACTTTGCATGATGGGAAGGCATAACTGGAGCAACCAGTGGGCTGATCTCACAGGACCTGAAATGTTGTTTTGCTCAATCTGAAATGCCCGAACATCAAATGGGTTTGGTGTAATTCCCTCCCAGAACTGTTCCCCAACAGCAGCATCCGCTCCGAACGCACGGCCGTGATTATGAGATGCCATCATTCATAATGGAGGAAAAAGAGCTTCCATTTTTGTTAGTGATATGATACTTGGTGCCAGTTTACCAGGAAGTGATGATTTTGTTCTCTTGAAGACATGGAATGGGAATTCTGCTTTATTCCCAAATGTTTTATGCCATTCTTCCAATTTTGCACAAGTTAAGTTCACAACTTTGAATGGAAACATAGATATTCAATCTAATTACATGAGAAGCGTCGCATTTAAATGAATCTACACCGTAAAGCAACACTGGTTTGCAACTTCAGGTTCCATCACTGATATACTATTATCATATATAATAATATTTTAGTTATTTTAGGACTTTAGTGTGTTAATTCAAAATACTGCCTCTTTAGCAACTAGCTGAAATAAAATAAGTTTGTTATATTTTATTTCCAGTAATGACTTTTTTAGTTTTAGTTTAGTCTGAGTCATTCTGTCAACTCATTTACAGGTCCCTGACTAAACATTCAGACTTTGATCATTTCTTTTCTGGTGAAAGACATGCATAAATGAAGAAGAGAGCCAAAATATTAAATATCATGGATGCATATTTACTGAGCAATCCACTATTTTTCAAAATGACCATTTTAAAAACGATTTTTGCATAATTATTTTATTTTACACAGAGATTGGCTGTTTTATTAGTAAAATCAGTTGACTTTAGCTATTTTTGTTGTATAATATGCCAATGGTTACATTTTTGGGCACATTGTTTGTTCTTCAGACATTCCTCTATAAATATAATAAGTATCAGCTGTTTGAAAAATGAAAAAAAAAATGGGTAAAGTTCAACAATTTACTCATGGAGTCACATAAGATCCCCATTCTCTGCACTGTAAAAAATATTTTCAAGATTTGTTATCACAACATATTATTTTATTTTGTCAAATCAACTTTATAATACTTTTTTAAGTTGAGATAATTAATTATTTTGAGTTTCTGATGATTAAATGAATCTCCTTCATTGTATTAACTCACTTTTTCCAGTTCAATCAACATAAAATTTTAAGGCAACCCAGCTTACTTACTTTTTTAAGTTAAACCAACAATATTTTTTTATAGTGTAGTAATCACAAAATTTTTTCTTTTGTCAAATCAACTTAAATAATTTATTTAGTTCAGACAAAATATAATTTTGAGTTTCTGATGATTAAATTAACCTCCTTCATTGTATTAACTCACTTTTTTCCAGTTCAATCAACTTAAAATTTTAAGGCAACTACTTACTTTTTTAAGTTAAACCAACAATATTTTTTTACAGTGTGTAAATTAATCATATTGGACCTTAAAATGAACATACCAAAAGAACAGTTTAAGATCCAAATCTAAAAGGATACAAAGATGGGTTAAACCTTTCTCGAGTTGCAAAGATTGTATAATATAATGCAATGAAGATTGTTTAAGTCAATATATTTCACTAATAGACCCACCGGTCTCTAAAATAATAATGCTACCATCTTTCTGAAGACATTTTTACACTACAGTGATTTTTCTCCAAATCTCAGGACAAAATTATAAGTTTGACGCCCCCATCAATAAGTATTTATTCATGATTTTTAATATTTTGCCTCTTATCATTGTCCTTCTTCAGAAAAAATATGAAGAAAATCCTAAATTTGAGCTGTGGAAGTTTCTGAAGTGAGTTTGATTTGACCCTGCTGTAAACAGCTTGAGAAACACTCTGTCTGTGTTTCCGAGTCTCTATGTGGATTACACTCAACAGATTTTTTTCAAACCATTGGTGATTCATTCACAACATTGTTTTGTGTTGCTAAGCTCCAATGAAAACGTCTTTATTGCAAAAGATTGTGATGACTAATGGGTTCTTGTACATTTTCATCATGTTTTCTGCTGAGTTCAGCATGCTACGCGAAGCAAGATTAAAACATGACTTGCACTTACACTTCTGCCAGACTGCTGGCACACACACACACACACACACACACACACACATGTGAACACCGTCAGCCCTCGAGCAGGGTCTGCCTGGATCCCGAACTCTTAAAGGGTTAGTTCACCCAAAAATGTAAACTCTGTCAGTATTTACTCACCCTCATGTTGTTCAACCCCGTAAGACTTTCGTTCATCTTCGGGACACAAATTAGGATATTTTTGATTAAATCTGAGTGTCACACGATTGGCCGACGGTGGTCATGTGTGTGATGCATGCGACGACCCTGAAGCGCTGCGCTGTTAAACAACGGGAACTCACTCGAGGCCAACAGAGAATGAAATGATTAGTTGAATAAATTCGTTATTTTTGTTTGTTTTTTTTCCGCTCAAAAAGTATTCTCATCGCTTGATAAATTTAAGATTACACCACTGTAGTCACTTGGACTATTTTAACGGTGTCTTTAATGACTTTTCCGGGCCGACCTGTTTCAATCCCTTAAGAAGCCTATGGAGGAGTGATCCTGCTCTCAGATTTATTCAGAAATATCTTCATTTTGGTACTGAAGATGAACGAAAGTCTTACAGGGTTGAACAACATTAGGGAGAGTGATTACTGGGAGTTTCCATTTTTGGGTGAACTAACCCTTTCAGTGTTGAACGTCATATTAACCCCTTAGCTGTCAACCCCCTTTTTGAGAATGGGGGTAAAAATGCACTATTCAAACTTAAATGGTTGTAATTTAAGAATGCTTTGGAATATACCCAAGTTTGGTCTTGTTTTAAAGAAAACACTCAGCAGATTATTGCTGAAGTGAAAATAATTAAAAAAATTAAAGTATGAAAAAGTTATGGAAGTTTAAATTTTAAGTAAATCAAATATACTGTAATATATATATATATTTATATATATTTTATTTTATATAAAATATGTATTTTACAATTTTTTTTACTCTAAAATTTCTATAAAATCAAAGCCATAAATCTTGTCAAGTTATGTTCCAAATTTGAAGTTGATATCACAAAAATTGAAGTTCCCATGAGATTTTGTTTAGGCGTAGTACCAAAAATAGCCACCGGGTGCCATTGAATTCCATTGGATTTAGTTGTATACATTCTGCCTTAACAAATTAATAAATTTCTGTCCAAATATCAATTCTGTCACAAAATTTGGAACCTTGAGACTCGGACCTTTCTAACAATATGTGTTTTGTCAAGATTAGAAAAGGTTTTGATCATAAATTATGAAATATAATGATGCCCAAAAGGGGAGGAGCCTGATAAAATAAGTACCGTTTCTATGGTAACACAATGTTCAATTATAAAACAGTTTTCACACGATGAATTCTGAGTTTATAAGCTTTCAAATGATACCTAGTTTATGATGACTACTAAAATATGTGATATAATAAAAAAGGCGATAAAAAATAATATTATATTTTAGAGGATAATAAATGTAAATATTATCATTTTTAGAGGACAATATTATACTACAATTTTTTATTTTTTATTGAAAAATACTAGATTATATGTTTTATTATGAACTTTTAGCATAAAAACAGAAGTTTCGATGATTAAAAGTGGGTGCATCGACTTTTTGTGACAGATCAAAACTCCTGTTATGATGCAGATTTTTTGAGGCGCACTCTTGTCATAAATTCATCACTTACTTTTCCTACATAATTTGTTACACAAAACAGGGGTAGAATATCTATTCAGACGTAGACCTTTCCAACGATATATAATTTGTCATAATTAGATTAGGATTTAATAGGACTATAGTGAAGTAAAGTTAGGTGTCCCGGTACCGGGACGGTGGCAGTTAAGGGGTTAAGTATCTTATATTCTCTTTTACCTTTAAATAGAAGGCTGTAAAAGTGCTTAGAAATCATGAATCGCAATTGCCAAATTATATGGACCGAAATTAGATCTGTCACTTTAAAAATGGCATTTTAAAGGGGTGATGAACTGAGAAATCAAATTTTCCTTGAGCTTTTGACATCTAAGAGGTCATCATATTATAAAGAATATCCTGTAAGTTTCAGAACTGAAAACGTCCTTGTTAGTCCAATAAAAGCTTTTATAGACACCAGCCTCTGCAAACGACTCGTTTTTAAAAGTCTTCAGTGCGACACGCCCATAAAAACCCAGCGTTTTTCAGCTAGGCTCAAAACTAGGGTACAAAATAGCCTATTACTTATTCATTTTGATGTTTTTGAATGCAAAAACCAAGCGAACGTCATACGTTGACCTCAGACAACAATATAATAAAAATTTACACACGACCCCTTTAAATGGAAAATTTGACTATAATGGTTAACCTGTTGACTTTATACCAAAAGTTTTGTAAAATTCTTTCAATTTGTCATAATTTAACTCATAAAACTGTACCAGGATGCAGCGAAGTGTTTAATACATACACTACGTTTTTTTAACCTAAACACATTGCTCAAGGCAGTGTATATATGTGGCATTGTTTGTTTACATTCCTCCTTGTGTAAGGACAATAGGCCTAACTTACAGGAAGAACCCACAATTAAAACCACAGACGGAGATCATCGTGAATTGTTTGGCCCCGAAAGGAACCACAAACGGAGACTTCCTCAACTCCTGTGAGGGACTGCATTGTGAAGTTACCGGAAGAGGAAGATCTTTCTGTTTCCTCTCAGAGCTAACTTAACGTCTTCCTCCTCACCCCGGCTGTGATGGAAATAACAGGTGTTAAAGGAAACTCCACTTATTTTGGAAATAGGCTCATTTTACATCTCCCCCAGAGTTAAACAGTTGAGTTTTACCGTTTTCGAATCCATTCAGACGATTTTTCTGATATTTAGAAGAAAATCGTTAACCAGACAGTTTCTGGTCTCATTGACTTCCATAGTAGGGAAAAAAATATGCTATGGAAGTCAATGATTTTCTGATATTTAGAAGAATTACACTTTTATTTATTTTTATAATAAGATTATTTCCAGATTGCCAGATTTATTCAAATATGTATTAAATATTGAAGAACATTAAGATTATAATGCATATGTAATATGGTGTATATATTTACCATAATGCTCCTCTCTAGAGTTATTTTTTCTAGCTGACTAACGAGTTTATGTGGGTTTTCTGAGGTAAATATGACGATACATTGATTACAAGCTGTTTAACTGACGTCTTTCCACGGTTGAAACGCTGATTGAGCGAATCAATGTGACATGATATGGATTTGGATAAGTTTTACGGTCTGTGTACGTTTTGATAGTTTGTTTTTCATTTGAAACAAAATAACGAGAAACCACCCTTTTTTCGTTTGTCGTTTCAAACCAAAAACAAAGAGCCGTTTTCCCGTTTTTGGTTCTGAATCCAAAAACGTAAAACGAAAAAACCAAAATCAAATAACGGTCCTATTTTGTTTTTTTTTGAAATTCCTGTCTGGTTACTGATATTCTTCTAAATATCAGAAAATCGTCTGAATGGATTCGAAAACGGTACAACCGAACGGTTTAACTCTGGGGGAGTGGTAAAATGAGCCTATTTCCAAAAAAAAAAGTGGAGTATCCCTTTAAATCACTGAGGAAAATAACAAAAACGATGGCCTTAGTTCAGCTGATAACGAGTGTCAACATGAATCGCAGAACGCCTGGCTGTATTTCTCTCGGTGTCGGAGGTGTCCAGGACATAGACTGCAAAAAAAGATGGACGACGCTCTTCACTCTCGTCCATTGTAGAAAAGTGAAGCCACCAAAGTCCCAATCTTGCGCAGTAGTAATGGTTGGTACTGTTTACTGCAGAACGACTCATTATGCCGGTTAACATTATGGAACTGGACCGTTAGAAACAAACTTTGTTGAATTATTTTCATGTTATCACCGTGAAGCTGCTTTGATACAATCTGTATGGTAAAAAGTGATAAATAAAGGCGACTTTACTGAAGGGCTGCACGATTATGACAAAAATCATAATTGTCGATTATTGCCTTGAAATTATAATTGCAATTATTAATTACGATTATCACAATTTACATTAAATGATGTTTTGAACAGCTTTATGTTATTGTTCGAAGTGACAGCATGCAAATTGTTATATCAAAATAAAACGGCTGAAAAATCCTGAAAAACCTTCAATACTTTTATATGGTTTAAAGTAACACCAAGTAACTTTTCACCCTACTGGTTGGAAACGAAATTGTCCATTGCCACTGTCGTAAATAATTTAGCCTACCGTCGCACGTACGCTCGCTGTTTATCCAGCACCGGCTTTAGAATGAACGATGTCCACAGACAAGGTAGAGTATTTTACATGATTTCATGAAAGGATGATTTATTGCGACATCAGAAACGAAGAAAAACAAAATAATGACTATTATAGTGCTTGATGTAAAGCAGTCGAATTTTGTAGTTCTTTTTGTGGTCATGTTCTACCTGAACCCCGAAGTTACGTAGTGCCAGTAAAAGTGATACAGACCCCGTCAGGCGACGGCAGAAGTGCCTTTCACCCTTACGACTTGATGAACCACTGATAAGATTTTGGAAACATTATTTTAAGTAAACAACGTTGGATAGTGTTGCTTTAATGCTAATTATAATGTTACACTAACTAAAATTAAAAAAATGGGGAAAAAACCCTTAAGATAAGCTGTAAAAAAACACATTTTAAGCACACAGAATAATGTAAGTGGACTTTTTATAATTGTGCCTTTGAAGTACGATTACATAATTGTGGCATCCATAATTGTAATCGCGATTACAAATTCGATTAATTGTGCAGCCCTACTTTACTGTAGAAATGAAAGGTTTTGCTCAAATCTCCTCCTGAAAATACCTCGAAAAGTCAGTTGGTGCCTCAGTGATCACACCTGTCAATCATGAAGTCACGTCCCTTTTTTCATAGCGTTAGATAATTAACTGAGACCAAACTTATTTTAAAAAATGAACTCTAAACTTACGTCAGCTTGATTTAAAAAATACCTAAAATGTTAGAAAAAATGTATTTGAAGTGTATATAGCAAACTGACATTGAATCAACGTGGAAACGTGACATCGAAAACAACGTTGATCTGACATTGTTTTGCTCATCGAATTAACGTTGAACCAACGTCAGACGCGTCATTCTTCAAAGCTAACAGAAAATCAACTTGAAATCAACGTTGTTTCAACGTTAGGAAACGAAACCAATTTTCGAATTTCATTTAGCTTTGAAGAATGCCGCGTCTGACGTTGGTTCAACGTTAATTCGATGAGCAAAACAATGCCAGATCAACGTTGTTTCGATGTCATGTTTCCACGTTGATTCAATGTCAGTTTGCTGTCTGAGATTTGATTGTTTAGTTTGCCTCACGACTTCATGGGAGGGCGGGGTTTATGAGCTGTACTGGGACCAGCCACCAGGGGCGATCGAGACGCTTTGGCTTCACTTTCCAGCACTCGTTCAGCACGCTGGGTCCAGGCTTATCTTCTCTTCTGTCCTGTGTTGTTCTGCAGAGGGCGAGCAGGAGGAGGCGTGGCTGATGGAGGCGGGGCTAGCGACGCTGTTCGACGAATCGGCTTCAGGCGGCGAGGACAGCATCGCTCTGCTGTCGACTCTGACCCGAACGCAAGCGGCCGCCGTGGCGAGGCGTGTGGAAACGCTGAAACAGACGCTACGCAAGCGGAATAAACCGTACACCATCCCAGATGTCCGAGAGATCTTTAAGCCGTCACCTGATTCACAAAGTAAAGTAAGAAAACGCCGCACATTTATGCTGTTCCTGCCCGCGGATGAATGGCCATCCGTCCAGAACAAAGATGTACGAACGCATTTCGGGTTTCAATATAATTAGCTTTCTGAACAACATCTACTATTTTAACTAATAGTGTTAATCAATATGTTAATTACCAGAATGAGCCAAAGCCTTGTATTTCAACTTCCACATAATATGAAATGTACACTAATATGCATTAATACATGATTAATTACTTCATTGTTGTGCAGATTACTACAATTACTAAATGTCTAGTTAATAATGATGTGCCCCAACAAGTAAAGTCATAACTTAATGATACCTTTGCAAATCATTAGCTAATGATTAATTAAAGCAGACAACTGGAAGCTGAAGTGCATAGCTTTGACTAATATGATATTAAGGAATTAATACACAATGACACATTGAATTAATAGCAATTCATGTATTACTTAATCTATTAATAATATAGACTCTTTATTAGTTCCTGATGCAGTAATCATTAATTAATGGTTTAGTTCTTCATGAGTTATACATTAACTCTGTATTATCTGTGCATTAGTTAAAGGAGAACTCCGGCGAACAATGAACCTTTGGTCTAATAAATCATCGGTACCTAGTCAATCGTTGTCTGAGATTTGTTTTCATGATAATCGAATGTAAAGAGTTTTATCTCTAAAAACTGTTTAGCGTATAATGCTAGTATTGGGGGCATTGACTAAGTAAAAAGAATCGCTAGTTTATACCACTAACAAGGCTCAAAATAGCCCCACACCAACGCAGTAACATAACAAGACTCCATACATGCAAAACGAAGCATTGACAACTTTGTAAGTGTACAGACCGTTTAATAAGAACATAAGTTATAAAGACCGTTTACTTTGTGTATACATACAGGAGCCATCTTAGGAAATAGTCTCGATAAGTCGATCCCCGAACATCGTACTGAGTGAGCTGAACTGTATGAAGTTCAACGAACTTCTGAACTGTATGAACGGCATTCGGGGATCGACTTATCGAGACTATTTCCTAAGATGGCTCCTGTATGTATACACAAAGTAAACGGTCTTTATAACTTAGCTTTTTATTAAACGGTCTTTACACTTACAAAGTTGTCAATGCTTCGTTTTGCATGTATGGAGTCTTGTTATGTTAGTGCGGGGCTCTTTTGAGCCTTGTTAGTGATATAAACTAGCGATTTCATTTTAGTTGGTCAATGCCCCCAATACTAGCATTATACGCTAAACAGTTTTTAGAGATAAAACTCTTTACATTCGATTATCATGAAAACAATCCTCAGAGAACGGTTGACGAGGTACCGATGTTTTATTAGACCAAAGGCTCATTGTTCGCCGGAGTTCTCCTTTAAGCATGAATTAATGCATATTAGTGCACCCGTATTGTGAAGTGTTACCAATTGAACTTGCACTAGTGTAAGTGACGAAGAGCTTTTTATCTCCGTTAGATGCATAAACCAGTTACCAACCAATGATTTGACATTTTGAATCCGTGAATTAAATCAGTGTGCCACTGTCTGGTGGTTATTAAAGCACAGTCTGCCTGTTTATTCTTCTCCCAAATGGTTTTATTCAGTGTAAAGCGTTGACATGTGATAAAGCCTTAGGGTGAAGTTCATGCCTGACGTACAACTAGTGACCGGAGCTTTCTGACATTCGTTCACAGGCTGTTAACAGTGTCACCAATTACACCGTACTTCCCTATTAATAAACATTTCAGCACAGTGTAATGAATAACTGAGAAAATTCCAGTTTGAAGGATCTGTGATGAACCACAGACGCCATTTTGAGGAAAGGCATAAGCGGTGATTTATGTTTCTGCTGGACGCTGCTCTAAATAATCAATTTTGATCATTCAATTTGATCTAAGCGATGCCTCGGATGCATTCACTGAAGTAGAAGTGCCACTGGAAATGAACCAAACTAACAAAAACGCAGATACTAGTCAAATAGTTTAGCAAATTTTAAAATGATATGAGCAGCATATCAATCTGAGTGAATGTAAGATCATGTTCTCCAGTTTGCTCTGAGACAAACATACACACACTTTCTCTCCGTCCATGCAATAGATGCACACCCTTGAATGAGCACGGATTTCTAGTGCTTTTACTTGAACTTCTGAGGTAATATCTTAAGTTTGACCCATCTGAGAAACTGAGAGGCGGACAAAATCAGATTGTAAAATGGACTGAATAAAGCTCTTTACGAACTTGACGTGCGATGCCATGTTGACTGACGTGAATAGGGCCGTCAAACGATTAATCGCGATTAATCGCATCCAAAATAAAAGTTTGTGTTTACATAATATATGTGGATGGACTATGTGTAATTATTTTGTATAAATACACACACATGCATGTAAGAAAAAAATATTATTTCTATATAAAATATTGATATTTATATATAATAGGGCTGTCTAAATGATTAATTTCGATTAATCGCATCCAAAATAAAAGTTTGTGTTTACATAATATATGTGGGTGCACTGTGTAGAATTATTTTAGATATATAAACACACACACATGCTTGTATATATTTAAGAAATATTTTCATGTATATTCTGTATATGGATTTATATCTAATTTATATTATATATAAATATAAATATTTTATATATAAATAATTTTTTTTCTTAAATATACATGCATGTGTGTGTATTTATAGATACAAAATAATTATACACAGTGCCCCCACATATATTATGTAAGCACAATCTTTTATTTTGGATGGGATTAATCGCGATTAATCGCTTTGACAGCCCTAATATATAATATAAATTATATATAAATCTATATACAGTATATAGATGAAAATATTTCTAAAATATACACAAGCATGTGTGTGTATTTATATATACAAAATAATTATACATAGTCCATCTACATATATTATGTAAACACAAACTTTTCTTTTGGATGCGATTAATCGCGATTATACCACAGGCTGTTTAAATACTCAAATCTGATTGGCTGGTAGGTGTGCAGTAAAACTGTTTAATGCACAGGTAGTTCCAGTCAGTTTGATTACAGTTCGAAATGAATCCGCTTCTATAAACCATAGACTGTAAAAAAAAAAAAAAAAACATTGGTAACCATAGTAACAGTTACGCTTGCAAACAGATTCATAATTGGCTCTATGCACAGCTCCACTACTTCCTGAACTTCAGCCAGCTTCTTGTTTCCTGTATGTCATTATTGGACACATTGATTAATTCAGGTGTGTATGATTATTGTTGCCGTGACTACTGAGGTCAAGCACACCTGAATTAATCAAATTGTCCAATAATGGTATACAGGAAACAAGGAGCTGGCTGAAGTTCAGGAAGTAGTGCAGTTGTGCATAGAGCCTATTCATTCAAATAAATGCAATCCGATGGCTCTACTTTATTTAAAGTGGACAGAGTAGAACTAACGAGCCGTAACTTAAGAAAATAACCGTCATTTTTACACGTCTGTTAAAAAATTACACTGTTAACATCAGTTATAGCTTTAACTTCTTTTTAACTTGGCAAATAACCGAGGTATAAGCGGGATAATCCACGGCTAGCCATGCATTAAAGGATTTTAATGCACGACGTAGAGGCAGCCACCCTCCGCTTCGCGTCGGGTGGTTCTTCACCTCTACGTCGTGCATTAAAATCCTTTAATGCATGGCTAGCCGTGGATTATCCCTTACTTAATCGTTTGACAGCCCTATGCGTGAATCACTGTCACAAACACAAGCTCAGAGCAATATTGTAAGTTACTAATACATTTTTAACTAGCAGAATAATAATGCATCACGATACACATAGTTGACTGCTTGAATGTTGTGAGAAATGTGTGTGATCTGTGTTATGTACTTGTATACATGCTCTTAACTAATTACCACTTGTGGGATTAATAAAGTTGATCAAAAAGTAAAGTAAGTAGTCTCAGTTTTAGTTACGTCTTAATATTATAATTATTCAGAAGGGCAAAAACATGAACTTTAACTATTGGCTTTACTTCCTCAATTAGCTGTCACTTTAGCCCGAGGCCAGTAGTGTATAGCATTATTATTTAGCACCTCAGCTCCACCCACGTCCCGCCTCTTTGCCCGTTTTAATTAATCCGGTAGTGACGAGAGGTGACGCGCTGCCAAGATGGCGACAGCCGGCCACGCCCACTTTAGGCTTCAAAAACGCTCTTCAGAAACCTACAGGTGACGTCACGGACACTACGTCCATATTTTTTTACAGTCTATGCATGGTCCCACCGCCTGAACTGTAATAGGTCTGTAGAGTGAGTGACATTTACTATAAAAGTAATATAATTCATGTTTATGCATCATTACTTGTGCACTGACCGTCAACTGCGCTACCTTCAACTCTTATAATTGTTGTTATGATAAAGGGATAAAGGTGTTAAAGGGATAGTTCACTTTGAAATTAATGTTTGGTATGTTTTATCTTCCCTCAAGGGCATCCAAGATGTAGGTGTCTTTGTTTCCACAGTATTTTCAATTTTGATATTTTTAGGTCAAACCGTTCTTGTCTGTCAGTCATATAATGGAGGTCTATGGTCACCAACTCAAAGAGCGTGCACAGAGAAGTCCAAATTAAACATGATTTAATGACTCGTAAATGTAAGTACACATTGATGGCCTAAGACACGAAACGAGCGGTTTGTGTGAGAAAACGGACAGTATTTATATCGTTTTTACCTCGTGTAATCATAGCCATGACAAAATGATCTGAGAGCAGGCCGCTTCGGTCAGCGCATGCGCCGGAAGTGATCGCTTGCGCGCCTACGCCACTCTTTGTTTATACAGAGATTTCGGAAGTTTTACCTTTCACTAAACATATTTAGATATACGGGAAAACGCAATGGAAGACGATTTCGGGATATCTAAATATGTTTAGTGAAAGGCAAAACTTCCGAAATCTCCGTGTAAATATTGAGTGACGTCACACGCAAGCTTCCGGCGAAACATTAAACTGATTCAGTTCGGGTCTGGTTCGGTTCAGTTGGACATTACACATCTGATTCAGATCAGTTGGACGTGGCTGTGGTTACAAGAGGTAAAAATGATATAAATACTGTTGGTTTGCTCACACAAACCGCTCGTTTCGTGTCTTAGGCCATCAGTGTGTACTTACATTTACGAGTCATTAAATCATGTTTAATTTGGACTTCTCTGTGCATGTTCTTTGAGGTGGACCCCCTTAGCCTCCAGTGTATGACTGACGGACAAGAACGGTTTGACTGAAAAAGGTCAAAATTGAAAATACTGTGGAAACAGTATTACCCTTGGGGTAAGATAAAACATATCAAACATTAATTTCTAAGTGAACTATCCCTTTAAAATAGATGAATATTTATTAGTTGCTGACTTGACTTGCTTGGTTTGTGTGCACTGTGTCTTGAGCATGTGTGACATGATCAGTGTCACTGCATTAGTCTCCTACAAATGCAGAATCTTACACTTTTGGATCCCTGTGTTAATTCCACATGTATTGATGAACAAGTTTGTTTTGAACATAACAACAGTTTGCTTCATTGTCTTGTTGTGCGTCACTCTCTTTTTCTGACACAGCAGGATGAGGCCGAATCCACAGACAGAAGTGGGAGCGGGAAACTGGAAGTGGAAGGAATGGGTATGTGTCATGAGTTAAAGCTTGTGTTTCATAGCTTTACTCAAAATGCCTTTAACGTTTAATTAACAGAGTGGGTCGAAATGACAGACACTAACACACACACACACAGAGAGAGAGAGAGAAAATGCTGGAAATAGAAATAGATAAAGAAATGTAACATTCAGCGTAACTAAAATGAAACTTCTGCTTTTTATAAAATGTAACTTTGTATACTGAATATGAGTAAAACAAAGTTTATGATTTGGGGTAAAAATAGTGTGACTGAAGTGAAAGTAAGAATAGGGGTGGAGGAAATAGAAAGAGTGAATGAAATACAATTTTTAGGTGTTATATTAGATTGTAAATTGGGGTGGAAAAAGCATATTGATTATGTAAAATCTAAAATTTCAAAGACAGTTGCGATATTAAATAAGATTGGGAACTTGTTAAATAAGAAGGCATTGTTTATGTTCTATGCATCATTATTTGTTCCACATATTGTCTGGAGATTTGGGGTAACACGTATAAGACGTACACCCAACCACTTTTTATTTTACAAAAGAGAGCTCTACGTATTATTACAAAATCCCAATATAGGGATCATACTAATGATTTATTTTTAAAATTAAACATTCTAAAATTTTATGATTTAGTGGATTACAAGGTTACATTGATAATGTATGAAGTATATTATAAAATGTTGCCTGATAAAGTTCTGAGTATGTTTGAGAAACGTTATTGTAAATATGAGTTAAAAGGAATATGTTTGTTTAAAAAACTGAAGGTACGAACAAATATTAGATGTAGAACTATCTCTGTAAGGGGAGTGAATTTATGGAATTGTTTGCATACAGATCTAAAATTGACACAAACAATAAGTGGATTTAAACGGCTCCTAAGAAACAAGATGATACTTTCATATAGATATAGATAGTTGTGGGAAATTAAAATTGATGACTGTCGTTTCAAGTGTTGTAAGAAAGAATTGAGCACTGTTTGACTGTTGCAAAAACTGAGAGGGATAGGCGTCAATAAGCCTGAGCTTCAGCCTATACCCTTTGGTTTAATCAAAGTTATGTTTATGATGAGCTGAATATTTGTTGCTGTATATTTGTTAATGATAAACCAAATAAAAAATGAAATGAAAAAAAAAAAAATGAATGAAAACTTTGTGTCTAATCATAGAGATACATGCAGAATATCAGGGATTTTTTTTCTTTCTGAATGTAATCACCAATAGACCAGTGGAAATAAATACGACAGAGGTGTTGTAAGCGCCTCTGTAAGGTGTTGTAAATAATGACATGCTTGTTTGCTGGACTTTGACTAGCCTGATTTAGTTTAATCAGCAAAGAGTGACGTGAGATCACTCAAGGACACCCGTGTGTTTTTGCCCATAAATGTTTGTCATAGTTTCACGCAGCATATGTTACTGTGTGTGTTTATGGTTTGGTTAGGTAACGGGGCGGGGCCTGATGCTGACGCCGAGACGGACATTAACCTGGAGGTGTCGTTCTCCGAGCAAGCGCTTATCTACAAAGAGGGGTTGAAGGTCACCCAGCCCCAGAGCGAGGCCGACGACAGGTTACCCGTGAGTCGAGCGCAGTTGTGTGTGTGTTGGGCCAGTGCTACTCACTCTGACTGGTTGCTTGAAAATAAAGTTGATAAATTATATTTTTAGATTGCAAAAATGTCAAATTAGAGATTTAAAGCCACTCATGTGCATCTGTGCTCTTGTTGAGTGACAGTGACCTCTGCTGGTCAGTCTCAGGAACTGCATCACTAGAACTGTTATATTTAATTCTGCTAGTATTAAAGGGATGCTCCACTTTTTTTTTTGGAAAAATAGGCTCATTTTACCACTCCCCCAGAGTTAAACAGTTGGGTTTTACCGTTTTCGAATGTATTCAGCGATTTTCTGATATTTAGAAGAATATCAGTAACCAGATGGTTTCTGGTCTCATTGACTTCCATAGTTGGAAAAAAAATATACTATGGAAGTCAATGAGACCAGAAACTGTCTGGTTACTGATATTCTTCTAAATATAAAAAAAAATGGTCTGAATACATTCGAAAACGGTAAAACCCAACTGATAAACTCTGAGGGAGTGGTAAAATGAGCCTATTTCCCCAAAAAAGTGGAGTATCCCTTTAAAGCCACTCATGTGCATCTGTGCTCTTGTTGAGTGACAGTGACCTCTGCTGGTCAGTCTGGGGATTGCATCACCAGAACTGTTATGTTTACTTCTACTAGTATTAAAGGGTTAGTTGACCCAAAAATGAAAATTCTGTCAGTATTTACTCACCCTCATGTTGTTCAACCCCGTAAGACCTTCGTTCATCTTCAGAACACAAATTAAGATATTTAAGATATTAAGATCGCTCCTGCATACTAGTCCATAGGCTTCTTGAGGGAATGACACTCGCTGGCCTCGAAAAGTCATTAAAGACATCGTTAAAATAGTCCAAGTGACGACAGCGGCTCAATCTTAACTTTATCAAACGACGAGAATACTTTTGTGCGCAAAAAACAACAAAAATAACGACTTTATTTCAACTATTGGTTTATTTCTCCCTCTGCGCGAGTCAGGTTACTAGTTTAATAGCGTAAGCTTCTGTTATTGTACGTCACGCGCATCACACACATGACCAGCGTCGGCCAATAGTGAGCCTACGTGTGACGTAGCTCTATGCAATCACACTACGCTAACTGACTAGACGCTCAAAGAGAAGGAAGTGAATAGTTGAAATAAAGTCGTTATTTTTGTTGTTTTTCCACACAATAAGTGTTCTCGTCGTTTGATAAAGTTAAGATTGAGCCACTGTCGTCACTTGGACTATTTTAACGATGTCTTTAATGACTTTTCGAGGCCAGCAAGTGTCATTCCCTCAAGAAGCCTATGGACTAGTATGCAGGAGTGATCTTAATATCTTAAATATCTTAATTTGTGTTCTGAAGATGAACGAAGGTCTTACGGGGTTGAACAACATGAGGGTGAGTAAATACTGACAGAATTTTCATTTCTGGGTGAACTAACCCTTTAAACGCAGAATTATAATCTCCTAATAATTTACTCACCTCCTCGTCATCCAAGATGTCCATGTCTTTCTTTCTTCAGTCGAAAAGAAATGAAGGTTTCTGAGGAAAACGTTCCAGGATTTCACTTCAATGGGGTCCAATGGGTCGAAATGTGAGTTTCAGTGCCGCTTCAAAGTCTCGACACGATCCAGCCGAGGAATAAGAGTCTGATCTAGACAAACCAACATCATTTTATAACAAAATAAACATTTATATACTTTCAACCACAAATTCTCATCTTGCACTAGCTGTGATGCGACACATTATATGAGCTTGTTGAAAGGTCACGCGTAACATAGCCGGAGGTACGGACCTACTGTAATGTTTACAAAGACTAAGTCAAACGCCATTACAACAAAATTAAAAAACAAGTAAATAAAGGTAAACCAAGGATGTCAGAAAATGAGATTGAGTTTTTCGCTACATTTCTGAACCGAAACACGTGTGACTTTTCAACATGATTATATAATGTGTGTCGCATCACAGATCTAGTGTGAGCTGAGCATTTGTGGTTAAAAGTGTATAAATGTTTATTTCGTTATAAAATGTCCGCTGGTTTGTTTAGATCAGACTCTTATTCCTCAGCAGGATCGTGTCGAGACTGAAACTAACATCTGGACCTTCGACCCGTTGGACCCCATTGAATTAGAGCATGATTATCGTACGTTAAAGTAGTTGACCAGTAGGGTTGGGTATCGAGAATCGAGTATCGATTGGAACCGGGACTAACTTTTCGTTTTTCCCGGAATCGTTCAAAAGTTAAAATTTCGATTCCTAGTTTCGATGTTCACAGTCCGCCGACCAGAAGAAGAAACCGCTGAACAACACCAACGAAGAAGCGTCTACCGGAAGTGTTGGCATAACCGCGCGAGTCGAACATGAGTAGCTTACGTCGGCGGTCCAAAGTGTGGCTTCACTTTTCTAAAAATATCAAAATCTCGGCAAAATGCAAAATTTGTGACAAAAGGAGTATTTCCCTTCAGAAAGACCGTTGGTTAGCAAGGTTAGCTAAACTCTTTTGACCCTGCCTCTTAAAAGAATCGGAATCAAGAATCGTTGGGAACCGGAATCGAAACAAGGAATCGGAATCAGAATCATTCAAATTCAAACGATACACAACCCTAGTGACCAAACATGCACTCGTTCTCTCGCAGGACTTCAGAGTGTCTCAGGATAAGACGGGACAGACTAAAGTAGGCGATCTCTCCGCTGAGGACATGAGGAAAGTTCACCGACTGGTCCTTATCGAGATGAGCGCTCTGTTCGACACGTGTGGAATCGAGGTGAAGGCCCATAAAGCGCTCAAGGTCAAAGTGAGAGGTCAGTGCCTCCGATGTGTGTGTTGGTCTGATTATCCCTAGTTGGTCAAACTGGCTCTGAGAATACAGTTGAATGAGACATCTTGTGGTGTCATCCGTAGAGTCGGGTTTGTTTGGCGTTCCTCTGTCTACGCTCCTGGATCAGGACCAGCGGAGGATCCCAGGAACCAAAGTGCCTCTCATACTGCAGCATGTAAGAGCATAACGGGACGCTAGCAGACACCACAACTCTCCCTGACATCCCGGGAGATGAGACACACGGGGGACACTTTAGTTTAGGGTCCAATTCTCTCTATTAACTAGTTAAGCATGCATATTACTAGGATATTGGCAGTTTATTAGTACTTATATTTAGTGTTGGGGAAGCTACTCTGAAACTGTAGTTTGACAAGCTACCAGCTACTCGTACGTTAAAGTAGTTAAACTACAGTCAAGCTACCCTTTTGGAAAAGTAGTTAGCTACACTACAAGTCACTATCAAAAAGTAGCTAGCTACATTGAAACTACTTTTGCTTTTTGAACAACATATTATAAATATTATATTACATATTATAACATGTTATAAATTATGTATTATAAATATCTGAATAAGTGTCTGATGAATGTTTTAATTAAAATATTTAGTGTTTAAAACAATGCAATACAATGATGATTTCAGAGAGTATTGTTTTATTACACACAACACTCAAATATCTCAGACTGTTTGTTAAAAGTGCAAAATTGCAACAAATAGCCTACAACATTGCAAGAACAAAATATACATCCAACGTAAATTGCATTTAGAACATTTTCTCAAAAATACAGATTGAACTTGGACAAATAAGGCCATGGGTAATTAACGTTAGTTGTTTCTCCATCCTCCAAATCTGCCGTCACGTCTTGCTCCATCATGGATAATCATAACATGGGTGTGTCAACCCACTTCTGTACGTCAGTGAATCGTTAGCCGCAAGATGCGTGATTAAACAACAGGTGGCGGTAATGGCAAAAAAATGAGTTTTTAATCTAACAAGAAGAAGAATATCCTTGCATCACGCTGATTCGCGCAGGCTCGACAAGCGCAATGTAGCTATTGCTCGCGCTACACCGCTACTTGCTGCAAATAGTAGTTAGCTACTGGAAAAGCTACACTGTTTAAAAAGCAACTGAGCTACTGCCAAGCTACTAAAAAATGTAGTTAAGTTAGTAGCGTCGCTAGTTGTAGTTAACTATTCCCCAACATTGCTTATAAAGCACATATTAATGCCATAAGGCCCATTCACAACGAGACAAATTTCGCACGTGTTATTCGCCGACGTTTAACGCCTCGTTACTACACAAAGGGCGCCAATGTGAGTGCGCACACCGACGCGAAAAACGCTACGAGCAAAAATGTCATTTAAAAAAAAACCGCCTCGTGTTTGTTTTTGTTAGTTTGACGCGCCGCGTTAAAAACTATCTAACCAAATGAGATTGGCGCTTTTGCTCACGTGTTTGGAGCTCCTGAAGAGGCAGTAAAACACAACTTGGGGGCGCTCAAACACAAAAAACTCTTGCCGAGCACACATATGTAACGGCGAAGAAGATCTACGCCAAGTAGCGTCGCCGTCTACCATAGACATATACACTAGACCTCACCTTGGCTACAGCAGTTCATTGGAACGAATGCGTCAATAGAGCCGCCATCTTGAAACAGGGCAGCCCCTCCACTTTAATGCATCAGCGTCAATGTAGTAGACACAGGTCTAACGGAAATAAAATCACCATAAATCATCATGAATGCAATTTTTCTTGTTTTTTTGGTTTGTTCCAACGGTCAGACATGTATTTATCATTGATTCCAGAAAGAAAAAATATATATATATTTTTTAAAAAACATTCTTCCTAGTTCAGATTTCATCCGTGAACATCATACGCTGCGCAAAAGTCCGCCACCATCAATGAATTCGAGGTAAAGGCAGAGATAGCAGCGTTACCTAGCTACTTCCTATGACAAGACCCCTGTTCCAAGATGGCGGCGGTTTTGACGCATGCTTAGAACCCCAAGGTGAAGTCTAGTGTATATGTCTATGGCCGTCTACACAGTCAGGAAGAAATAAGACGAGGAAGATGCGAGGCAAGATGAATGTAGAGCTGCTGTTCTCGTTAATGCTAGAACATAAAGAACTATATGACAAACGCGACAGCGACTACAAACATCTTGATAAAATAAAACTGTTATGGAGTGGTATTGCAGAGCAAATTGGCGCCATCTAATGTCAAGGAATGAATTTGCATGTTCACTCAGCTCATTGTCAGCGAAAATCGCTTGGGTGTGAACCGAACACAAAAAACGCGTTGGATAACGCTGACGAATAACGTGCGCCAATATTCGTCCTGGTGTGTATGGGCCTTTATTCCACATGACCATATCAAGGGCTTGGAGCCAGAGGGGCGTAAGTGGCATTTTGGGCGAATATGAGTTATTATATGTCAAAATAAAGGTCTCGATGAGCTCTATCCAATGGTGCCAAAAATACCTATCTGAGATCAAACTGTATTGAATAAAGGAACAAAAAAGCGTATATGACTTATTTGATTTTTTTTTTTAAAGGGGTGGTTTACTCCTCTTTTTCTTTGCATGATTGTGTTTATGGGATGCAATATAACATGTATTCGTGGTTTTTCTTTTTTAAAAAGTCTTATTTTTCATAAACTTCACCTTTATTGTCAGCCGCGCTCTCCTCTGTCCCCTGAACGAGCGGTTGACTTCCTGATTCTATGAAAACACTCCCTCAGAAACACGTCGTGGGCTCAGATTGGTTAGTTTGGGCGGGTGTGTTGTGATTGGCTAAACTGTCGCTCACGTTGTCCGGAAGGTTAACGCCTATTACCTTAACGGGGAAACGCCAGCTCCGGTCCAGATGTAAATAATGGTGTCGAACTGCAGTATCAGTTTGAGGCAGAATCAGACCGAGAAAGCCGCGATGAAGCGAGTCAAACAGAACCTCACCACACACGGCTCTTAATAAACGTTTCTGAATGATAATTTGCCATATTTTTTAACCATATACACGTTTGTTTTACACAATAGCATCTGACTGGCAATGATAGCAACTGACTGCCTACTAATGTTAAGCACAAACAGCGTTGGCAAGTTTACGTTCTTGATCAAATCGAAAATAACGTCATAAAGCATATATACATGAAAAATACGTTTACAACATTAGTACTTATACAAAATTCAGGTCCATAATGTTTGTACGCGTTTGTCGTAGACACAAAATACTAGCATAACTAGTAGCCTAGTGGCTATAAAGCCAGCGCTGGCATTTTGAAATAAATAAATAAATAAATAAATAAAACACAGGCTAACGTTACGTCTGGAATTATACATGCAAATACATTTAAAACGATTAAGTCTTAGCCTACTTACAGGTTGTGGCCCAACAACTGCTGCCTCTTGTTTTAAAGTCGGAACTGCTTCATTGTTTATTAACAGTTTCTTGTTGAATCCGGTGTTGAACTCGTGGAGATTCTGGAAGCTGTCTTCCGTAAAATGCGCAGCACAGAGAGCTAGATTACGATCGTCACTTTCAGGAATATAATCAAACATAAATTGTATCCATTGTTGAAGAAGTATAGCATCCGTGGGAAGCTCGAACACAGAAGACCTGACAGCTGCGTGAACAACTCACTCGACGAGTCGACGCGCCTCAGAAATATGCACATGCCCTTTCCTGCTTATTCCGAAGGGAGTGTTTGATGCAAATGTGTGGGTTAGTGACGTACCATAACCCGTTGTAGTCCCAATCGAGTCGTTTTTGTAGGCGTTTACACTTCCTGGTTTTTAAAAGACGATATCTCTGCTTACATTGAACTTTCAGCGCTGCAACTTTGCAGATACTGTTCATGCACCAACAGCAACATTACACACTATTTAAAATCAAAAAAGTGAAACTGGAATCAACCACCCCTTTAAATGTTTTAGATCATATATATATATCATATATGTATATTTAAGAAAAAAATATTATTTATATATAAAATATTTATATTTATATATAATATAAATTATATATAAATCTATATACAGAATATACATGAAAATATTTCTTAAATATATACAAGCATGTGTGTGTATTTATATATCTAAAATAATTATACACAGTGCCCCTACATATATTATGTATGCGATTAATCGTTTTGACAGCCCTAAATATTACAAAAGATGTCTATTTCAAATTAATGCTGCTCTTTAATGATTTCTGAGGATCATGTGACTCATACTGAACATTTGATCACAGGAATTAATGACACTTTACTATATATTCACATAGATAATATTTCACTGTATGTTTAATCAAATAAATCAAGCATTGTGAGAAACATTAGAAATGGTAGTTTGTGATTAGCACTGATGTGACTGACTTCAAACGTCTGTTTGTCAGCTGATCTCCCACATCGAGGAGCAGGGTTTGGACACGGAGGGAGTCCTCCGGATACCTGGAGCCGCCACCAGAGTGAAGGTGAGGGTTATTTCTGGGTTATTTCTGCGGTCATGTGGATGTTTGTAACACATTTGCTGGTGTGTGTTTCCCAGGCAGTGTGTCAGGAACTGGAGCACAAGTTTTACGAAGGCCTGTTTCCATGGGAGAGCCTGAAGCAGCACGACGCGGCGAGTCTCCTGAAGCTGTTCATCCGAGAGCTGCCGTACCCCCTGCTGACCGTCCAGTACTTCACCGCCTTCACCTCCGTGCTGAGTGAGTGAGCACGAACACACCGGAGAACCGCTCTATAGAAGAAACTGAAGCTGTAATTGAGACTGACACTGTTTTTCATGTTTTTTTCAAGATCGTGGCTGATTTGTAGATTGTACGCACAAAAAAACTCAGTATTTTCACATTTTTGCCAATTTCCCATTCATTTTCCATGCGGGTCCATTTGGACCCGCACACTCCAAGTGTGACTTTTTTTTACAACCACTTAGACTATTCACATCCTGTCCCCAATTTTTTGGGGCGTTCAAATACCAAATACCAACAAAGTCAGCAAATTTCGGACCATTCCGAGGAAGCTGTGATTTTTAAAAAAAATTATTTGAATTCTTCGGGTCCATTTGGGCCGAACAACCCCAGAGGGTTAAGGCCTGTTCCCACCGGGACGAATTTCGCACGCGTTATTCGCCGACGTTTAACGCCTCGTGACTAAACAAAGGGCGCCAGAGTAAGTGTGACACGAAAAACGCTACGAGCAAAAATCTCATTTAAAAAAAAAAACTCCTCGGGTTCGTTTTTTTTTTTAGTTTGACGCGCCGCGTCAAACCAATGAGATTGGTGCTTTTGCTCACGTGTTTGGAGCTCCTGAAGTTACAGTAAAACACAACCTGGGGGCGCTCAAACACAAAACACTCTTGCCGAGCACACACGTAACGGCGAAGAAGATCTACGCCAGGTAACGTCGCCGTCTACACAGCCAGGAAGAAATAAGACGAGGAAGATGCGAGGCAAGATGTTTTTCATGTTTAACCCTTGGGTGCTCTTCGGACATTTCTGACCGAAAAATTTTCTGTTTTGAATTTTTAAAAATCACAGATTCATCGGAATGTTACGAAACTTGGTGACTTTTATGGCCTTATGTATGTGAACACACAAAAAAATTGAGGTCATGATCCAAGCATGCTAAGTGGTCGTAAAAAAAATAGTCACACTTGTGGTCTTTGGTCAGAAATGACCCCCATAGGAAATGAATGGGAAATTGACAAAAACACAAAAATTCTCTGAATTTTTGTACGTACAATCTACAAATCGGCCACAATTTTAAAAAAAAAGTACACCGCAGGAAAGGGGTGACACTCTACAACATCTAGAGTGCAAAACAGACACACCCACCCACACACACAAACACACTTTTATACACATACACACCAATATATTCAGACTACAAAAAAATATGTTTTGAATTTTTAAAAATCACAGCTTCATCGGAATGTTATGAAACTTGGTGACGTCTCTGGCATTGTGTATGTGAACACACACAAAAAAAAAATGAGGTCATGATCTGAGCATGCTAAGTGGTCATAAAAAAAATAGTCACACTTGTGGTCTTTGGTCAAAAATGACCCCCATAGGAAATGAATGGGAAATTGACAAAAACACAAAAATTCACAAATTTTTATTTGTTTATTTATTTTTTTACTTTTTTTAAAATAAAAAATCGTTTTTGAGATTGTTTCAACTATATATTCAAATCCACCAAAAAAACTCCTAAAAAACTCCTCCCTTCTACTCCTTTTCTCTATACTGTAACCAGATGGTGCTAATTTTCTTCAAAAAATATATTTTTTTTTTCTTCCTGAACGCCTAGACTCTATATTAAACTAAAATACTGCATTAATAATTTTTGGAAAAAAAATTAATATACATATAGAAAAATATATATATTTTTCCATGGCAAAAAAGAGACCATAAATATTGCATAAATATTAATAAATTCAATCAAATTGTCTCAAAATACTAAATTACAAAGAATAAATATTATAGAACAAAAATAAATTGCATTGGTTTTACTGGGATGGAGGAAATTTAATTTTTAGGTGTCCGGTCACTTTTGACCGGGAAGATAACAAGTGTGACTCCGAAACGAAGAGCACCTGAGGGTTAATACAGTAAAACTGCTGCTTTACAGCAATCTACAGTATAAAGTGCTGTATCTGGAGTGCTGAATCACAGAGCTGGGGAAAATCAGAGCTCTGCTGTTAGTATATCAGGCCTTTAAAGTGTGTGTGATGTGCGTAACTGATGGTTGTGATTGTGTGTGTTGTGAGCAGAGCTGCCCACTAAGAAACAGCAGCTACAGGCGCTCAATCTGCTGGTGCTCCTGCTGCCAGAGCCCAACAGACACACTCTCAAGGTACGCCCGCACACACACTCACTCACGTCACGGACACATCCGGCCCACATCATGTACCGGAACCTGAGTGCTCTGTCTTCCAGGCTCTGATGGAGTTCTTCCAGCGGGTGATCGACCGCAAGGACAGGAATAAGATGACCCTGAACAACGTCGCGGTGGTGATGGCGCCCAACATCTTCATGTGTAAGGGCTTCCGCAGTAAGATCAGCGAACAGCAGGAGTTCGCCATGGCCGCCGGCACCGCCAACATCGTCCGGCTGCTCATCCGCTACCAGAACCTGCTCTGGACGGTACGTCACACCACACGCCTCGCGCTAAACAACAGCTGGAAATCAAGATTCGTTAGCTTGAGAAGCAAAATTACTTGGAATATGTAAAATATCAAGTCATTTCAGTTGTAAAAAAGTTATTACATATATATATATATATATATATATATATATATATATATATATATGGGTGATTCTTTAACTATGGTACTTTTCTTGTCCCTGGATGAAATAATAAAATCTAAAAAACATTTCTTCTTTTTTGTTTTTGTCAGACTTTGTACCTTCAACCTCGCTTAATTCTAAATTAAATATTTAAATAATGTAGGTTTTAAGTACAAATTATAAAATAATGTCTATTTCAATTATACATATTATATATTCCAACATTTATTCACATTTTCTTATATTTTTCATGAGTAGAACCCTTGTCCCTTGGGTTCACTGTCATTTCCGCCACACTGTACAAAATAGAATCCTGGGATCGTTGTTTTAGGTTTGAATACTGAGTAACCATAGCAACAGAAACTGGCTGGGTGAAAGGGTGACCTCTTTAGGGGGTAATGAAAAGAAGAAAAATCAAGATGAATATGACTAAAACTGAGAATATGTTTATTGGCCGTCATTTCCAAATGGCTCATATTTTTCGCTTAATTCTAAATTAAATATTTAAATAATATAGGTTTTAAGCACAAATTATAAAATAATGTCTATTTCAATTATACATGTTATATATTGCAATATTTATTCACATTTTCTCATATTTTTCATAAGTAGAACCCTTGTCCCTTGGGTTCACTGTCATTTCCGCCACACTGTACAAAATAGAATCCTGGGATCGTTGTTTTAGGTTTGAATACTGAGTAACCATAGCAACAGAAACTGGCTGGGTGAAAGGGTGACCTTTTTAGGGGGTAATGAAAAGAAGAAAAATCAAGGTGAATATGACTAAAACTGAGAATATGTTTATTGGCCGTCATTTCCAAACGGCTCATATTTCACATGGACGTAAAAATAACTGGTTAAAATTAATTTAATAATGTGTAATTTGTGCATATTAAAAACTAACTGTAAAACTAATATTAACAGGCTAACCTGATATTTTAGAGGAAAAGCGTGGAAATGCCATTTCCGCCACAGTCATTTCCACCACGGTGATCGTTGTGGTGGTAAAGACAGGTTGTGGCGGAAATGACATTGTTCGTGCTAAACAATTATTTTGGGCTGTAATACTAAAACGTTAATGTAAAAAACAAAAAAACATACAATTTATTAAGATAAGGTAGTAAGAAATATTTTATTATTTATTATTGCTACACTATTGATGGTAAATAAGAAAACTTGGACGTTTTCTTATATATATATATATTATTCAATACAAATCATCGCACCCAACTTAAGGGAAGGTTTCTAGACAGATTGAGAAACCAACTGATACTAAAAAAATGTATGTAGAAATGTTTTTATTTTCTGAAACTGTCTAGCTCAAAGTGTACCATAGTTGAAGAATCACCCATATATATATATATATATATATATATATATATATATTTATGTAGCCACTCTGGAGAAAACCATGATGTCATTGTCATAATGGTGTCAATGCAGATCAATAATACAGTTGAATATTAAATGTCCCCAACTAAGCAAGCCAAAAGCTAAATGCGCGAAGAGCGAGTTCTTGTTCAGTTCTTGTCCGACTAACACAAGTTTGAAGATCACAACGAGTGTTT
Source organism: Cyprinella venusta (assembly GCA_038021265.1). NCBI lineage: Eukaryota > Metazoa > Chordata > Actinopteri > Cypriniformes > Leuciscidae > Cyprinella > Cyprinella venusta. The sequence goes on along the minus strand of CM075876.1, from coordinate 1,132,412 downwards.
TTTGTGCCTCAGATTCCCAAGTTCATCCTGAATCAGGTGCGCAAGCATAACACGGAGAACCAGAGGAAGATGAACCGAGACCGAGCGGTGAAGAAGCTCCTGAAGAAGATGGCCTACGACCGCGAGAGAGCCTCCGACAAACAGGAGAAAAGCAACGAGGTACATCACACAAACACTGCAGTGAACTGAAGTATAGCGAGACTTCTGCAGGTGTGTGTGTGTGTGTGTGTGTGACATAGCTGTCAACCCTCCTGTTTTCTCACGTATTTTAGCTCTTTTCCCACTGTCTTCTCGTTTTAGTATTTTCCTGTAAAATATCCGTATTTTTACGCTCTGACAGGAAACGCATGCAAGCTACAAATAGAACCGACGCCATTTTTCACGCAAGACACAAATGTGTTGGAAGCGTTTCCAAGCAAAAAACAATAGGAAACGATGTTTATATGTCATTTTGTACACAAATACATATTAATATAAATTCCATTTTGATGTTTTAAAGTCTAAGTTTTGACATAAATTCAGATATCAATGTAATGTAAACAAATAATAATAATCGATTTTCAAATAATAAATATATATATATAAATATATAAATATATATATATATATATAATTTCATGTCATTTTTATTTTATTAAATGACGGAGTCCTGGTGTCCAGTGCAGCTTTCATAGCATAACATATGAATAAAATATCTTTTTTTTTTTTTTAAATTTTTTTTTTCATTTGTTTCTTATGCCCTCAACATTGTGATTACATGAAGAAGAAAAAAAAAAACTTTTGAAAAAAAAAAAAAAGAAAAAAGGTTCTGGGCGTCAGGTGGATATAAAGATAGGATAGTCTAGAATAACAGAGTGTGTTTCCTGAGTGACAGTCCACCATCAGGCTAAATATAGGCTCTTTAAAGCCACACAAAGTGTGTAAATGTTACTGAAATAAACAGAAAACCAACTTCCCTGTTTTGTGGATTTTGGAAGATGTGTGATGACAGTTGAAATTGTTGTCATAAAGGCAAAAGCAACACTCCGCTAATCCAAATGTGGATTTTTTTTTTTTTTTAATGACACTGTCTATTTCTCTCACACATTATGTAGGCTAGTTCAACTCTTTAGACTTTTAGTGATTAGTGCTTTATTTTTAAAGTTTGTGGGTAAGAATCGTGTAAAACAAATCCCTTATTTTGGGGATGGATCAGGGTATCTGCAGATTTTTTAACAGCAAATTTAATGACTTTCAAGACCTTTTTAAGTCCTCTAAAAGGCAAATTTAAGACTTTACCACAACACACAAAAAAAAAGGAAAGGAAAATGTTCAGCATGACACGACAGTGTTAATTTTGGCTGACATTTTTGCTTTAGTCTTAGTCTTCAGATGAAAATGCTTATTGGTCTTAGTCACATTTTAGTAATTTTGTCTTTCATTGTTTTAGTTGACAAAGTCATTGCATTTTTTTGTCAACTTTTAGTCAAACTTCAGTTACCAACATTAATTTTGGTAGCTATTTTATATCTATTCTTTTGACAAAAAATTACATTATAATTTTTCGCTTTTGGCCAATTCAATTAAGCTTACGGAGACATTTGAATCAAGGTAACAGGCTGTATTGACATTGCACTCTTTAGCAGTAGGACTCCTGTTCCTTAGTTCAGTTCCAAATTTTTAGAATACCCTAACCCCTCTTGCACTTAGACTGCAGTCAGACGTTTTCCATTTAGGGACAATATCTGCCCATTTTAATCGATTTTTTCCAGTTCATTTTTTTTTTTTACCTTTATAAATACTTTAATAAAATAAATAATGCTTTACATAAAACATTGTTCAATAAATATCCAATGATGGTAAAAACGTCATTCATTCATTCATTAGTAACAAACATCTTAACAAAGCAAGTGGCTGTATGTATGAACGGGTCATTGAATCTCACAAATTCGAATCACCGCTGTGTGCTGCAGTGGTTTTCGTTGCAAAACAGCAATAATATGCAATAATGTGATCAACATGAAAAACACTGCTGGATATTGATCGCAGATTTAGTCGCACAAACAGCTCGTGACATAACACATTATAAAGACCAACTGAATGACGCTTTAATTAATTTAAGTAGATAATCTCAAATGAAGATCACTGAACTCCAGCTACTTGTCTGTGTTTTCAGATCATCCGCGCTTCTTCAGCAGTGTAGAGCGTACGTGAGCATGGTTGCCAGATACTATTGACAAGACCGGGTAGAAAACGTGTTCTTTTAACAGAAAAGCTTTGACTAGGGATTTAATTACTTAAATCTGGCAACCAAGCAGGAACGCTCGTCTTTAAACGAAATTCAGATATCAATGTAATTTAAACAAACAATAATAAAAATTATTAATAATTTTATTAATAATAAAAATGATTTTCAAATATTGCCATTATTTTTGCCTATATATATATATATATATATATATATGAAGAGTTCAGATGCAAAAGCCTCTAAGTGCCATTTGAAATTTTCTTCTAAAATGATCATTTTTTATCAAGCTTGTATATTTAAGTTCAGTAATTTCACTTAAATTGCAACGAAGATTACCTATTAATTGTGATTTAAGTGAAATTACTGAACTTAAATATACAAGCTTGATAAAAATGATCATTTTAGAAGAAAATTTCAAATGGCACTTAGAGGCTTTTGCATCTGAACTCTTCATATATATACTGTATGTATATACTGTATGTATATATATATATATATATATATATATATATATATATATATATATATATATGTATAATTTCTTTCAACAACAAAAGAAATACAGCCTGTTACCTTGATTCAAATGTCTCCGTAAGCTTAATTGAATTGGCCAAAAGCGAAAAATTATAATGTAATTTTTTGTCAAAAGAATATATATAAGATAGCTACCAAAATTAATGTTGGTAACTGAAGTTTGACTAAAAGTTGACAAAAAATGCAATGACTTTGTCAACTAAAACAATGAAAGACAAAATTACTAAAATGTGACTAAGACCAATAAGCATTTTCATCTGAAGACTAAGACTAAAGCAAAAATGTCAGCCAAAATTAACACTGTCGTGTCATGCTGAACATTTTCCTTTCCTTTATTTTGTGTGTTGTGGTAAAGTCTTAAATTTGCCTTTTAGAGGACTTAAAAAGGTCTTGAAAGTATTAGAAAGAAAAAAACAAAAACAAAAAAAAAACGGATGACGAGTCGGACAAGAAATTTAAGGTCCGTACGTGAAATTTAAGACCTACTAATCGGAAATTTCAGACTTTAAGACATTTTCAGGCCTTAAAAAGCGAAAATTGTATTTAAGACGTTTTAAGGGACCCTGTGGATTCTGGGAAATGTCACCTATTTTCTATGTTCAATGTTGACAGCTATGGTGTGTGAGTCAGTGTGTGTGTGTCAGTGTTTCCACCCAGCTGAATGAATCAGAGTTTGAGAATGCGAGTGACTGAAACGCACGGCTCCACTCTGACACCCAGTGGACGCACAGCACAAGTGCATGCTGGGACTGTCAGAGCAGTGCAGTCTGGTTATTATTGCACAGACACGCTTAAAAAACTGGATTTAAAGCCCTCAAAGGGTGTTTTTTCTATACACACAACATATCCTGCAGATACAGACACATGATTTGATCTATACTGTATCATCATTTATATGCATATTTCCAATGATCAAATCTTTGATCAACTAAGACATATTATTGTCAGATGTTAATATTTATATGCGTTTTATGGAAGTATCTGCTATAGTGTTATAAACATCTCAGACTTTACTCTTTCTGTCCATTTAAACATCAGCATCTGCATGTACGTGCTCAGTTCGAGTCGGCTGTTTCATGAGCCAGAAAACCTATGGATCAAATATGGCACTCAACAAAACATATACAAACTTTTTATTATTATTATATTTGATCCAAAGGTTCAAGTGCTTTTTATTCCACACGTCCGGCTTGTGACTGGGCAATCTGGACTGAGTGTGTGTGTGTGTGTGTGTTCAGGCTGACGGAGGCTTCATACGGGTTCAGGCGCCGCAGTTCTCCATGGTGTCCATGGCCGTTCAGCTGACGGAGGATTTGAAGGCCTCGGATGTGCTGGCGCGCTTCCTCAGCCAGGAGAGGTGAGCAAACGCACTCCGTCAGACAGCCGTACACCGCCGCGTGTGCTGCGCTCAGCGAGACTGACTGCGACGTGTGTGTTACAGGTGTGTGTCTGTGAGGAGAGAGGATCTGTGTCTCTATGAGATGGGAGGAAACATCAGTGAGTATCTCACGTTCATGAGATAAACACACAGCTGCGTTGAGGTCAACACACACTTCCCCGAGAATATCGGCGATCTATGCTGAGATTAATACAGTCAGTTTGATTGATAAACAGTTTTGGCCACTTGGTGTCTGATGTAAAACCAGGGGCCGGGTTAACGGAGCATTCTTAAAGGAGTAGTTCACTTTTAAGATACTTTTGCTGATGATTTACTCGCCCACATGTCATCCAAGATGTCCAAGTCTTTCTTTCCTCAGTCGAAAAGAAATTAAGTTTTTTAATGAAAACGTTCCAGGATTTTTCTCCATATAATGGACTTCAATGGGAACCAAACGGCTCAAGATCCAAAAGACAGTTTCAGTGCAAACTGTTCAAAGGGCTTTAAACGACTCCAGACGATGAATAAGGGTCTTATCAAGCGAAACGATCGCTCATTTAAAAAAAAATGACTTGAAAAAAGATTTATTCATTTTGATGAACGAGTTCGAACAGGAGAGTCACGAACGCGCATCACAGAACAGAGCAAGTTGAGCATTTGAGCTTATAAAACTTAAACGTTGTTATTGATTTATTAAATGAGTGATCGTTTCGCTTGATAAGACCCTTATTCATCGTCTGGAGTCGTTTAAAGCCCTTTGAACAGTTTGCACTGAAACTCTCATTTGGATCTTGAACCGTTTGGTTCCCATTGAAGTCCATTATATGGAGAAAAAATCCTGGAATGTTTTCATCAAAAACCTTCATTTCTTTTCGACTGAAGAAAGAAAGACATGGACATCTCGGCAGTGTTGTTTTTGGCAGCCCTTTTAGTTTTAGTCTTAGTCTTTCGGACGAAAACGCTTTTAAGTCACTTATAAACTTAATAGTTTTAGTCGACGAAAACACCAGCGATCTCACACCGTGTGTTTGAGACTGTCTTTGGTTCACTGTAACCTGACTCCGCCAGATGGATTTGCTCCGCATATCCATCTGGAAACCTTCCGTTGGAGTAGTTTTGGTAAGGGGCGAAAATACTGGTTAGCTGATTGGCCTATGTTGGTGACAGACGGGCCAAATCAACCAATCAGATCAACGAAGCATATGACGTACCGTAACTCTTGCCGAAACCAGTCGGGAGAAGAGCAAAAACATCTTTTCCTCTGAGAAAAGCCTCCAGAGCAGTGTTTTGCTCTTCTTTCAGTGAAGAAATACTCTGTAATTCCGATAAAACTTGCTCGATAGCCACGCTGATGCTAGTTTCATCCGCTGAAGCCGCCATGTTCTTTAGACTGAACTGTCGCGCTTCTCGTCGCGTCACACCTCAACCCGCCTCAAAGCCAACGCTGATTGGACGTTCGTTTGGTGAACTGCTCCCAAATTTTCTTTAACGGAGAGTGTCCAGACTGATCTGCGAGTGAAACCTTGAAAGCTCGCGAGATGAGGCTAGGTTCACTGCATTTTGAAGGAGGAAATACTCAGCTCTTATGAACTTAAAAGTGTACTAAAAACACCACATATAAACAACATTAAAAGCTGGCTTTCCACCACAGAGGGACTTTAAGAAGAATTGTTCTCAATAATCATCCTCTCAAAGATAGGTCAAAGATGTTTAATTAATGTGTTGATTAGTTTCAAATATGAAACGTTACAATCTAGGAACGTATAATCCATATTACTTTTACGTTTGTGTAGAGGAGAGATGTCTGGATGAGGAGACGTACATCAAAGCGCTCCTGGAGCTCAACCCCAGTGCAGAGTGGGTCATTAAATCCGTCCAGCACTGAGCCACGACTACACACGCCAATCCGCCCATCACGCCACGTGCCTCACACACCACAGGTGTGTGTACAACGGGGAACCGGCGCTGGGACATGAACAATGCGTTTCCACTCTTCAGGCGTACGGTCCATCCCGTCCTCCACCGACACGGCACATCTCTCCCGGGACAGAACCCACACACACACACACACACACATGCTTCTCACGAGACACTCGAGTGGCAGTTCTACATAAAGCATTTGTACTAGAAGCCAAAATTTTGTCAGGTTTATCACATTTCATTGCTTTTGAAGGAGAGATTGTTTGATCAGCACTAGAACCAGACGCTAATTTTCCATGTTTTCTCAAAAGCCCACAAAAAAAATGTCCGGGTCATATTTCACGTCAGAAGAAGAGAGAGAGAGAAAAGAAATGATGGAGTATTTAGATGATTTGCATCGTTTTTGTACCATTTTCATCATGATTAGACACGTTACCCTCCAACGTCTCATTACTGGATGCATCTTGACCTTTTTCTTTTGTAATTAGGGCCCGAGCACCCAACGGTGCGAGGCCCTCTTGAAACTCTTAGGGTTATTTATTTTTTTTTTTTTCTTTTTTCTGCAAAGTAAGCGCCGTTTTCGGGGCCGCAACATGCTCAAAAACTCACCAAATTTGGCACGCATGTCAGGACTGGTGAAAAATTTCGTATTTCGTGGGTTTCGCGGATGGGCGTGGCAAACTGGCTCGCTAGCGCCACCTAGAAAATTGGAAAAAATTAGCCCCTCGTCCACGTTCAACCTACATGCACGAAATTTGGTGAGGACGTGTATCATGTCGAGACGCACAAAAAAGCCTCAAGAACCCATACCCTAAACTCGACAGGAAGTCCGCCATTTTGAATTTGGCGACCGATTTGGGACGATTTACACACTCCGTACTTTAACGAACTCCTCCTAGGGATTTACTCGGATCGACTTCAAATTTCTGCTGTGCCTTCTAAAGGCATTGACGATGTAAAGTTGTGCTATCTGCGCGTTTTCGTCGATGGGCGTGTGCGTGGCATCGAAGATTCGCCATGAAACAGGAAGTTGTTGTAACTTGGCTGTAAATGCCCAGATCTGCACGAAATTTTACACATTTGACAAGAGTCCCGCCCTGAACAAATCTACACGCCGACATTCACCCACAGTCATAGCGCCACCTGCTGGCAACAGGAAGTGACCTTTAACGAAGCAGCCCCGGCCGCATGTTTGACCGACATGTACGAAATCTCTGTGGTACATCTACCATGTCCAGACGCACAAAAAAGTCTCATGGAGCGATGCCCGAAACTCAACAGGAAGTCGGCCATTTCTAATTTTACCGCCATTTTTGGATGATTTACTCATTACGTACTTTAACTAACTCCTCCTAGGGATTTAGTCGGATCGACTTCAAATTTCTGCTGTGCCTTCTAAAGGCATTGACGATGTAAAGTTGTGCTATTAGCATGTTTTCCTCGATGGGCGTGTCCGTGGCGTCGAAGATTCGCCATGAAACAGGAAGTTGTACTAACTTGCCTGTAAATGCCCAGATCTGCACGAAATTTTACACATTTGACAAGAGTCCCGCCCTGAACAAATCTACATACCGACATTCACCCACAGTCATAGCGCCACCTGCTGGCAACAGGAAGTGACCTTTAACGAAGCAGCGTAGCAAATGCACAGCCGCACCGGCTGAGCTACAGAATACGCAACGTGGCCGCCTCACACCCCGACACGCTACAGGTGCGAGGGCCCGCCCATCGCTGCTTGCAGCTTTAATTCTATTTGTTCTCATTAGATTTGATTCCCACCACTGCTGATGGACTGAAATAAATATATATGTATATGTTTATATATATATATAGATATATATATATATACACACACTATATTGTGTCTTTGTAATTTAGAAAATACAGTTTATCTCTTTTGAGGTGAAATATGACCTGAACATGATCTTTATAGGTTTTGTGAGGTGCACCTAGCCACAAATCTCATGCCTATGTCATATATATATATATATATATATATATATATATATATATTAGGGCTGTCAAACTCTTAATCGCGATTAATCGCATCCAAAATAAACGTTTATGTTTACATAATGTATGTGGGTGCACTGTGTATAATTATTTTGTATATATAAATACTCACACATGCTTGTATATATTTAAGAAATATTTTCATGTATATACTGAATATAGATTTATATCTAATTTATATTATATATAAATATAAATATTTTTTGTATCTAAATAATATTTTTTTTTCTTAAATATACATGCATGTGTGTTTATATAATATATATATATATATATATATACAAAATAATTATACACAGTGCACTCACATATATTATGTAAAAACAAACTTTTATTTTGGATGCGATTAATCCTTTGACAGCCCTAATATATATATATATATATATATATATATATATATATATCACATGAATAATGGTCTCGGATCATTTAAGGACTGAGGTACAATTAGATTTCTTCTTTAAACGTGATTATATGGGAATGATCTCTTGTAGTATTGTAGCAATCTCTACTTTAAATCAGTCACATGACCATTTCCCCAGTCTTACGTTAGCTCTCACTGCCAATAAAATGTCTCTGTATTGTTCGGTCGCTCCCAGGGATCTCGAATGTGCTTTTTTTTTCATGTTTCGCAGTGTTGGAGAAAATAAGTGAAGGGATATTGGAGATCTTTAAAGGATTGGTGTTTCTCAGCTAAACACACCTGAAAAGGTACTTCAGTGGAGGGAAACACTTGGCACTAACACTGACCTTCTCTGTTATTTCAATGAGTAGTTTTGAGCTGTGATTTTTTTAAAAACTTCTACATCAATTGCTGATGTTATGCTTTTACTGTGAACATGGCCGGATATGACTGTTGCTGTATGTTAAATGCTTCTAAAATAACCACTAAATGTTTTTTTGTAAATAAATGTGTAATTCCTCAACTTTGTCGGCTGTGTTTTATTCTCTGGTCAGTGATGGTGTGGCGTAGAGACGGAGAATCGTGACTTGTTTTGTGGGATTCTGGGATTGGTTACCCATTTGTCCCGAGATGGATTTTACAAGATGTAAACAACACTGGTCCAGAAACACTTCCTGTTTCAGTTTGTACTGTTTTCTTTATTTCACATGTAAAGAAAATATCTTAAAGATGTTTGTTTAACTTTTGATTCAGTTTTAAATGTTCTGTTGGTTGTATTTTATCCCAGCTTTTATGTAGTGTTAAAAAACTGAAACAGGAAGTGCTTCTGGACCAGTGTTGTTTACATCTTGTGAAATGGTCTATAGTGGTAATGGGGGTTTCCTGGTCTATTACCACCTATTTCTGGTCTTATCACCTGGTCTATTATAAATTTCTGGTCTATTACCACCCACTGCTATACTATACCAACAACAGAAATAAGTGTAGTTACAAAGGCTAGATATGGCGGAGTCTCTATCATCATCACCGGCGGCCATCTTTTCGCAGGCGGGCTCTGGTTCCTGATGTAACGTGAGCGATCAGCACGAACACAAAAAAATCTTGATGTATTTTCAAACGGTTTGGTTTCCAACTTTCTCGGCAATAATTCTGGATGATTCTTTATTTATAAACTCATTCATGACTACCTCTCTGATGTTTATAACAAACCAAACCGTCTGAAAATCGTTCGAAAATTGAGCAAGTTATGGTTATTTAAAAAGTACATGCCATAACAAAACAATGTTCCAAACTCTGGATTCTGATAGAGGGCCATGACACTTAGACCTGAGTGCAAAAATGGAGGCTAGACCCTTCCAGAGCTGAGATATTGAAACTCAAAATTTTGTCCAGAAAAAAAAAACGACAGTGTTACCCCTTATGTTTTTTTATTTTTTTGGCGAAAAATTAAGTTTCCCCAATCTTCTCAAAACTCTGGATTCTGATAGAGGGCCATGACACTTGGAACTGAGTGCAAAAATTGAGGCTCTAGACCCTTCCTGAGCTGAGATATTGAAACTCAAAATTTTGACCAGAAAAAAAATGAGTGTTACCCCTTACATTTTTTTTCGGGGGGTGAAAAATAAAGTTTCTCCAATCTTCTCAAAACTCTGGATTCTGATAGAGGGCCACGAGACATGGACCTGGGTGCAAAAATTGAGGCTGTAGACCCTTCCTGAGCTGAGATATTGAAACTCAAAATTTTGACCAGAAAAAAAAAATGACAGTGTTACCCCTTACATTTTTTTTTCGGGGGCTGAAAAATAAAGTTTCTCCAATCTTCTCAAAACTCCGGATTCTGATAGAGGGCCACGAGACATGGACCTGGGTGCAAAAATTGAGGCTGTAGACCCTTCCAGAGCTGAGATATTGAAACTCAAAATTTTGACCAGAAAAAAAAAAACATAAGGGGTTACACTGTCATTTTTTTTTTTTTTGGCCGAAATTTTGACCCCCTCCGATCTTCTTCAAACTCTGGATTCTGACAGAGGGCCACGAGACTTCGACCAGCGCGCAAAAATGGAGGCTCTAGACCCTTCCAGAGCCGAGATATCGAAGGTCAAAATTTTGACCAGAAAAAAAAAACATAAGGGGTTACACTGTCATTTTTTTTTTTTTGGCCGAAATTTTGACCCCCTCCGATCTTCTTCAAACTCTGGATTCTGACAGAGGGCCACGAGACTTCGACCAGCGCGCAAAAATGGAGGCTCTAGACCCTTCCAGAGCCGAGATATCGAAAGTCAAAATTTTGACCAGAAAAAAAAACATAAGGGGTTACACTGTCATTTTTTTTTTGGCCAAAATTTTGACCCCCTCCGATCTTCTTCAAACTCTGGAATCTGACAGAGGGCCACGAGACTTCGACCAGCGCGCAAAAATGGAGGCTCTAGACCCTTCCAGAGCCGAGATATCGAAGGTCAAAATTTTGACCAGAAAAAAAAACATAAGGGGTTACACTGTCATTTTTTTTTTTGGCCGAAATTTTGACCCCCTCCGATCTTCTTCAAACTCTGGATTCTGACAGAGGGCCACGAGACTTCGACCAGTGCGCAAAAATGGAGGCTCTAGACCCTTCCAGAGCCGAGATATCGAAGGTCAAAATTTTGACCAGAAAAAAAAAACGTAAGGGGTTACACTGTCATTTTTTTTTTTTTTTGGCCGAAATTTTGACCCTCTCCGATCTTCTTAAAACTCTGGATTCTGACAGAGGGCCACGAGACTTCGACCAGCGCGCAAAAATGGAGGCTCTAGACCCTTCCAGAGCCGAGATATCGAAGGTCAAAATTTTGACCAGAAAAAAAAACATAAGGGGTAACACTGTCATTTTTTTTTTGGCTGAAATTTTGACCCCCTCCGATCTTCTTGAAACTCTGGATTCTGAGAGAGGGCCACGAGACTTCGACCAGCGCGCAAAAATGGAGGCTCTAGACCCTTCCAGAGCCGAGATAACGAAGGTCAAAATTTTGACCAGAAAAAAAAACATCAGGGGTTACACTGTCATTTTTTTTTTTTGGCCGAAATTTTGACCCCCTCCGATCTTCTTGAAACTCTGGATTCTGACAGAGGGCCACGAGACTTCGACCAGCGCTCAAAAATGGAGGCTCTAGACCCTTCCAGAGCCGAGATATCGAAGGTCAAAATTTTGACCTGAAAAAAAAACATAAGGGGTAACACTGTAATATTTTTTTTTTTGGCCGAAATTTTGACCCCCTCCGATCTTCTTCAAACTCTGGATTCTGACAGAGGGTCACGAGACTTCGACCAGCGCGCAAAAATGGAGGCTCTAGACCCTTCCAGAGCCGAGATATCGAGGGTCAAAATTTTGACCAGAAAAAAAAACATAAGGGGTTACACTGTCATTTTTTTTTTGGCCGAAATTTTGACCCCCTCCGATCTTCTTCAAACTCTGGATTCTGACAGAGGGCCACGAGACTTCGACCAGCGCGCAAAAATGGAGGCTCTAGACCCTTCCAGAGCCGAGATATCGAAAGTCAAAATTTTGAAAAGAAAAAAAAAACATAAGGGGTTACACTGTCATTTTTTTTTTTTGGCCAAAATTTTGACCCCCTCCGATCTTCTTCAAACTCTGGATTCTGACAGAGGGCCAAGAGACTTCGACCAGCGAGCAAAAATGGAGGCTCTAGACCCTTCCAGAGCCGAGATATCGAAGGTCAAAATTTTGACCAGAAAAAAAAACATAAGGGGTTACACTGTCATTTTTTTTTTTGGCCGAAATTTTGACCCCCTCCGATCTTCTTCAAACTCTGGATTCTGACAGAGGGCCACGAGACTTCGACCAGCGCGCAAAAATGGAGGCTCTAGACCCTTCCAGAGCCGAGATATCGAAGGTCAAAATTTTGACCAGAAAAAAAAAAACATAAGGGGTTACACTGTCATTTTTTTTTTTTGGCCGAAATTTTGACCCCCTCCGATCTTCTTCAAACTCTGGATTCTGACAGAGGGCCACGAGACTTCGACCAGCGCGCAAAAATGGAGGCTCTAGACCCTTCCAGAGCCGAGATATCGAAGGTCAAAATTTTGACCAGAAAAAAAAACATAAGGGGTTACACTGTCATTTTTTTTTTGGCCGAAATTTTGACCCCCTCCGATCTTCTTCAAACTCTGGATTCTGACAGAGGGCCACGAGACTTCGACCAGCGCGCAAAAATGGAGATTCTAGACCCTTCCAGAGCCGAGATATCGAAGGTCAAAATTTTGACCAGAAAAAAAAAACATAAGGGGTTACACTGTCATTTTTTTTTTGGCCGAAATTTTGACACCCTCCGATCTTCTTCAAACTCTGGATTCTGACAGAGGGCCACGAGACTTCGACCAGCGCGCAAAAATGGAGGCTCTAGACCCTTCCAGAGCCGAGATATCGAAGGTCAAAATTTTGACCAGAAAAAAAACCCATAAGGGGTTACACTGTCATTTTTTTTTTTTGGCCGAAATTTTGACCCCCTCCGATCTTCTTCAAACTCTGGATTCTGACAGAGGGCCACGAGACTTCGACCAGCGCGCAAAAATGGAGGCTCTAGACCCTTCCAGAGCCAAGATTTCGAAGGTCAAAATTTTGACCAGAAAAAAAAATAAGGGGTTACACTGTCATTTTTTTTTTCGCCGAAATTTTGACCCCCTCCGATCTTCTTCAAACTCTGGATTCTGACAGAGGGCCACGAGACTTCGACCAGCGCGCAAAAATGGAGGCTCTAGACCCTTCCAGAGCCGAGATATCGAAGGTCAAAATTTTGACCAGAAAAAAAAACATCAGGGGTTACACTGTCATTTTTTTTTTTGGCCGAAATTTTGACCCCCTCCGATCTTCTTCAAACTCTGGATTCTGACAGAGGGCCACGAGACTTCGACCAGCGCGCAAAAATGGAGGCTCTAGACCCTTCCAGAGCCGAGATATCGAGGGTCAAAATTTTGACCAGAAAAAAAAACATAAGGGGTTACACTGTCATTTTTTTTTTGGCCGAAATTTTGACCCCCTCCGATCTTCTTGAAACTCTGGATTCTGACAGAGGGCCACGAGACTTCGACCAGCGCTCAAAAATGGAGGCTCTAGACCCTTCCAGAGCCGAGATATCGAAGGTCAAAATTTTGACCTGAAAAAAAAACATAAGGGGTAACACTGTAATATTTTTTTTTGGCTGAAATTTTGACCCCCTCCGATCTTCTTCAAACTCTGGATTCTGACAGAGGGCCACGAGACTTCGACCAGCGCGCAAAAATGGAGGCTCTAGACCCTTCCAGAGCCGAGATATCGAAAGTCAAAATTTTGAAAAGAAAAAAAAAACATAAGGGGTTACACTGTCATTTTTTTTTGGCCAAAATTTTGACCCCCTCCGATCTTCTTCAAACTCTGGATTCTGACAGAGGGCCACGAGACTTCGACCAGCGCGCAAAAATGGAGGCTCTAGACCCTTCCAGAGCCGAGATATCGAAGGTCAAAATTTTGCCCAGAAAAAAAAACATAAGGGGTTACACTGTCATTTTTTTTTTTGGCCGAAATTTTGACCCCCTCCGATCTTCTTCAAACTCTGGATTCTGACAGAGGGCCACGAGACTTCGACCAGCGCGCAAAAATGGAGATTCTAGACCCTTCCAGAGCCGAGATATCGAAGGTCAAAATTTTGACCAGAAAAAAAAACATAAGGGGTTACACTGTCATTTTTTTTTTGGCCGAAATTTTGACCCCCTCCGATCTTCTTGAAACTCTGGATTCTGACAGAGGGCCACGAGACTTCGACCAGCGCGCAAAAATGGAGGCTCTAGACCCTTCCAGAGCCGAGATATCGAAGGTCAAAATTTTGACCAGAAAAAAAAACATAAGGGGTAACACTGTCATTTTTTTTTTTTTGGCCGAAATTTTGACCCCCTCCGATCTTCTTCAAACTCTGGATTCGGACAGAGGGCCACGAGACTTCGACCAGCGCGCAAAAATGGAGGCTCTAGACCCTTCCAGAGCCGAGATATCGAAGGTCAAAATTTTGACCAGAAAAAAAAAACATAAGGGGGTTACACTGTCATTTTTTTTTTTGGCCGAAATTTTGACCCCCTCCGATCTTCTTCAAACTCTGGATTCTGACAGAGGGCCACGAGAATTCGACCAGCGCGCAAAAATGGAGGCTCTAGACCCTTCCAGAGCCGAGATATCGAGGGTCAAAATTTTGACCAGAAAAAAAAACATAAGGGGTAACACTGTCATTTTTTTTTTTGGCCGAAATTTTGACCCCCTCCGATCTTCTTCAAACTCTGGATTCTGACAGAGGGCCACGAGACTTCGACCAGCGCGCAAAAATGGAGGCTCTAGACCCTTCCAGAGCCGAGATATCGAAGGTCAAAATTTTGACCAGAAAAAAAAACATAAGGGGTTACACTGTCATTTTTTTTTTTTGGCCGAAATTTTGACCCCCTCCGATCTTCTTCAAACTCTGGATTCTGACAGAGGGCCACGAGACTTCGACCAGCGCGCAAAAATGGAGGCTCTAGACCCTTCCAGAGCCGAGATATCGAAGGTCAAAATTTTGACCAGAAAAAAAAACATAAGGGGTTACACTGTCATTTTTTTTTTTGGCCAAAATTTTGACCCCCTCCGATCTTCTTCAAACTCTGGATTCTGACAGAGGGCCACGAGACTTCGACCAGCGCGCAAAAATGGAGGCTCTAGACCCTTCCAGAGCCGAGATATCGAAGGTCAAAATTTTGACCAGAAAAAAAAACATAAGGGGTTACACTGTCATTTTTTTTTTGGCCGAAATTTTGACCCCCTCCGATCTTCTTCAAACTCTGGATTCTGACAGAGGGCCACGAGACTTCGACCAGCGCGCAAAAATGGAGGCTCTAGACCCTTCCAGAGCCGAGATATCGAGGGTCAAAATTTTGACCAGAAAAAAAAACATAAGGGGTTACACTGTCATTTTTTTTTTTGGCCGAAATTTTGACCCCCTCCGATCTTCTTCAAACTCTGGATTCTGACAGAGGGCCACGAGACTTCGACCAGCGCGCAAAAATGGAGGCTCTAGACCCTTCCAGAGCCGAGATATCGAGGGTCAAAATTTTGACCAGAAAAAAAAACATAAGGGGTAACACTGTCATTTTTTTTTTTTTTTTGGCCGAAATTTTGACCCCCTCCGATCTTCTTCAAACTCTGGATTCTGACAGAGGGCCACGAGACTTCGACCAGCGCGCAAAAATGGAGGCTCTAGACCCTTCCAGAGCCGAGATATCGAAGGTCAAAATTTTGACCAGAAAAAAAAAACATAAGGGGTTACACTGTCATTTTTTTTTTGGCCAAAATTTTGACCCCCTCCGATCTTCTTCAAACTCTGGATTCTGACAGAGGGCCACGAGACTTCGACCAGCGCGCAAAAATGGAGGCTCTAGACCCTTCCAGAGCCGAGATATCGAAGGTCAAAATTTTGACCAGAAAAAAAAACATAAGGGGTTACACTGTCATTTTTTTTTTTGGCTGAAATTTTGACCCCCTCCGATCTTCTTCAAACTCTGGATTCTGATAGAGGGCCATGAGACTTCGACCAGCGCGCAAAAATGGAGGCTCTAGAGCCTTCCAGAGCCGAGATATCGAAGGTCAAAATTTTGACCAGAAAAAAAAACATAAGGGGTTACACTGTCATTTTTTTTTTTTGGCCGAAATTTTGACCCCCTCCGATCTTCTTCAAACTCTGGATTCTGACAGAGGGCCACGAGACTTCGACCAGCGCGCAAAAATGGAGGCTCTAGACCCTTCCAGAGCCGAGATATCGGAGGTCAAAATTTTGACCAGAAAAAAAAACATAAGGGGTTACACTGTCATTTTTTTTTTTTTGGCCGAAATTTTGACCCCCTCCGATCTTCTTCAAACTCTGGATTCTGACAGAGGGCCACGAGACTTCGACCAGCGCGCAAAAATGGAGGCTCTAGACCCTTCCAGAGCCGAGATATCGAGGGTCAAAATTTTGACCAGAAAAAAAAACATAAGGGGTAACACTGTCATTTTTTTTTTTTTTGGCCGAAATTTTGACCCCCTCCGATCTTCTTCAAACTCTGGATTCTGACAGAGGGCCACGAGACTTCGACCAGCGCGCAAAAATGGAGGCTCTAGACCCTTCCAGAGCCGAGAAATCGAAGGTCAAAATTTTGACCAGAAAAAAAAACATAAGGGGTTACACTGTCATTTTTTTTTTTTTGGCTGAAATTTTGACCCCCTCCGATCTTCTTCAAACTCTGGATTCTGATAGAGGGCCACGAGACTTCGACCAGCGCGCAAAAATGGAGGCTCTAGACCCTTCCAGAGCCGAGATATCGAAAGTCAAAATTTTGACCAGAAAAAAAAACATAAGGGGTTACACTGTCATTTTTTTTTTTGGCCAAAATTTTGACCCCCTCCGATCTTCTTCAAACTCTGGAATCTGACAGAGGGCCACGAGACTTCGACCAGCGCGCAAAAATGGAGGCTCTAGACCCTTCCAGAGCCGAGATATCGAAGGTCAAAATTTTGACCAGAAAAAAAAACATAAGGGGTTACACTGTCATTTTTTTTTTTGGCCGAAATTTTGACCCCCTCCGATCTTCTTCAAACCCTGGATTCTGATAGAGGGCCACGAGACTTCGACCAGCGCGCAAAAATGGAGGCTCTAGACCCTTCCAGAGCCGAGATATCGAAGGTCAAAATTTTGACCAGAAAAAAAAATAAGGGGTTACACTGTCATTTTTTTTTCGCCGAAATTTTGACCCCCTCCGATCTTCTTCAAACTCTGGATTCTGACAGAGGGCCACGAGACTTCGACCAGTGCGCAAAAATGGAGGCTCTAGACCCTTCCAGAGCCGAGATATCGAAGGTCAAAATTTTGACCAGAAAAAAAAAAACGTAAGGGGTTACACTGTCATTTTTTTTTTTTTTGGCCGAAATTTTGACCCTCTCCGATCTTCTTAAAACTCTGGATTCTGACAGAGGGCCACGAGACTTCGACCAGCGCGCAAAAATGGAGGCTCTAGACCCTTCCAGAGCCGAGATATCGAAGGTCAAAATTTTGACCAGAAAAAAAAACATAAGGGGTAACACTGTCATTTTTTTTTTGGCTGAAATTTTGACCCCCTCCGATCTTCTTGAAACTCTGGATTCTGAGAGAGGGCCACGAGACTTCGACCAGCGCGCAAAAATGGAGGCTCTAGACCCTTCCAGAGCCGAGATAACGAAGGTCAAAATTTTGACCAGAAAAAAAAACATCAGGGGTTACACTGTCATTTTTTTTTTTTTGGCCGAAATTTTGACCCCCTCCGATCTTCTTCAAACTCTGGATTCTGACAGAGGGCCACGAGACTTCGACCAGCGCGCAAAAATGGAGATTCTAGACCCTTCCAGAGCCGAGATATCGAAGGTCAAAATTTTGACCAGAAAAAAAAACATAAGGGGTTACACTGTCATTTTTTTTTTTGGCCGAAATTTTGACCCCCTCCGATCTTCTTGAAACTCTGGATTCTGACAGAGGGCCACGAGACTTCGACCAGCGCGCAAAAATGGAGGCTCTAGACCCTTCCAGAGCCGAGATATCGAAGGTCAAAATTTTGACCAGAAAAAAAAACATAAGGGGTAACACTGTCATTTTTTTTTTTTTTTGGCCGAAATTTTGACCCCCTCCGATCTTCTTCAAACTCTGGATTCGGACAGAGGGCCACGAGACTTCGACCAGCGCGCAAAAATGGAGGCTCTAGACCCTTCCAGAGCCGAGATATCGAAGGTCAAAATTTTGACCAGAAAAAAAAAACATAAGGGGGTTACACTGTCATTTTTTTTTTTGGCCGAAATTTTGACCCCCTCCGATCTTCTTCAAACTCTGGATTCTGACAGAGGGCCACGAGAATTCGACCAGCGCGCAAAAATGGAGGCTCTAGACCCTTCCAGAGCCGAGATATCGAGGGTCAAAATTTTGACCAGAAAAAAAAACATAAGGGGTAACACTGTCATTTTTTTTTTTGGCCGAAATTTTGACCCCCTCCGATCTTCTTCAAACTCTGGATTCTGACAGAGGGCCACGAGACTTCGACCAGCGCGCAAAAATGGAGGCTCTAGACCCTTCCAGAGCCGAGATATCGAAGGTCAAAATTTTGACCAGAAAAAAAAACATAAGGGGTTACACTGTCATTTTTTTTTTTTGGCCGAAATTTTGACCCCCTCCGATCTTCTTCAAACTCTGGATTCTGACAGAGGGCCACGAGACTTCGACCAGCGCGCAAAAATGGAGGCTCTAGACCCTTCCAGAGCCGAGATATCGAAGGTCAAAATTTTGACCAGAAAAAAAAACATAAGGGGTTACACTGTCATTTTTTTTTTTGGCCAAAATTTTGACCCCCTCCGATCTTCTTCAAACTCTGGATTCTGACAGAGGGCCACGAGACTTCGACCAGCGCGCAAAAATGGAGGCTCTAGACCCTTCCAGAGCCGAGATATCGAAGGTCAAAATTTTGACCAGAAAAAAAAACATAAGGGGTTACACTGTCATTTTTTTTTTGGCCGAAATTTTGACCCCCTCCGATCTTCTTCAAACTCTGGATTCTGACAGAGGGCCACGAGACTTCGACCAGCGCGCAAAAATGGAGGCTCTAGACCCTTCCAGAGCCGAGATATCGAGGGTCAAAATTTTGACCAGAAAAAAAAACATAAGGGGTTACACTGTCATTTTTTTTTTTGGCCGAAATTTTGACCCCCTCCGATCTTCTTCAAACTCTGGATTCTGACAGAGGGCCACGAGACTTCGACCAGCGCGCAAAAATGGAGGCTCTAGACCCTTCCAGAGCCGAGATATCGAGGGTCAAAATTTTGACCAGAAAAAAAAACATAAGGGGTAACACTGTCATTTTTTTTTTTTTTTGGCCGAAATTTTGACCCCCTCCGATCTTCTTCAAACTCTGGATTCTGACAGAGGGCCACGAGACTTCGACCAGCGCGCAAAAATGGAGGCTCTAGACCCTTCCAGAGCCGAGATATCGAAGGTCAAAATTTTGACCAGAAAAAAAAAACATAAGGGGTTACACTGTCATTTTTTTTTTGGCCAAAATTTTGACCCCCTCCGATCTTCTTCAAACTCTGGATTCTGACAGAGGGCCACGAGACTTCGACCAGCGCGCAAAAATGGAGGCTCTAGACCCTTCCAGAGCCGAGATATCGAAGGTCAAAATTTTGACCAGAAAAAAAAACATAAGGGGTTACACTGTCATTTTTTTTTTTGGCTGAAATTTTGACCCCCTCCGATCTTCTTCAAACTCTGGATTCTGATAGAGGGCCATGAGACTTCGACCAGCGCGCAAAAATGGAGGCTCTAGAGCCTTCCAGAGCCGAGATATCGAAGGTCAAAATTTTGACCAGAAAAAAAAACATAAGGGGTTACACTGTCATTTTTTTTTTTTGGCCGAAATTTTGACCCCCTCCGATCTTCTTCAAACTCTGGATTCTGACAGAGGGCCACGAGACTTCGACCAGCGCGCAAAAATGGAGGCTCTAGACCCTTCCAGAGCCGAGATATCGGAGGTCAAAATTTTGACCAGAAAAAAAAACATAAGGGGTTACACTGTCATTTTTTTTTTTTTGGCCGAAATTTTGACCCCCTCCGATCTTCTTCAAACTCTGGATTCTGACAGAGGGCCACGAGACTTCGACCAGCGCGCAAAAATGGAGGCTCTAGACCCTTCCAGAGCCGAGATATCGAGGGTCAAAATTTTGACCAGAAAAAAAAACATAAGGGGTAACACTGTCATTTTTTTTTTTTTTGGCCGAAATTTTGACCCCCTCCGATCTTCTTCAAACTCTGGATTCTGACAGAGGGCCACGAGACTTCGACCAGCGCGCAAAAATGGAGGCTCTAGACCCTTCCAGAGCCGAGAAATCGAAGGTCAAAATTTTGACCAGAAAAAAAAACATAAGGGGTTACACTGTCATTTTTTTTTTTTTTGGCTGAAATTTTGACCCCCTCCGATCTTCTTCAAACTCTGGATTCTGATAGAGGGCCACGAGACTTCGACCAGCGCGCAAAAATGGAGGCTCTAGACCCTTCCAGAGCCGAGATATCGAAAGTCAAAATTTTGACCAGAAAAAAAAACATAAGGGGTTACACTGTCATTTTTTTTTTTGGCCAAAATTTTGACCCCCTCCGATCTTCTTCAAACTCTGGAATCTGACAGAGGGCCACGAGACTTCGACCAGCGCGCAAAAATGGAGGCTCTAGACCCTTCCAGAGCCGAGATATCGAAGGTCAAAATTTTGACCAGAAAAAAAAACATAAGGGGTTACACTGTCATTTTTTTTTTTGGCCGAAATTTTGACCCCCTCCGATCTTCTTCAAACCCTGGATTCTGATAGAGGGCCACGAGACTTCGACCAGCGCGCAAAAATGGAGGCTCTAGACCCTTCCAGAGCCGAGATATCGAAGGTCAAAATTTTGACCAGAAAAAAAAATAAGGGGTTACACTGTCATTTTTTTTTTCGCCGAAATTTTGACCCCCTCCGATCTTCTTCAAACTCTGGATTCTGACAGAGGGCCACGAGACTTCGACCAGTGCGCAAAAATGGAGGCTCTAGACCCTTCCAGAGCCGAGATATCGAAGGTCAAAATTTTGACCAGAAAAAAAAAAACGTAAGGGGTTACACTGTCATTTTTTTTTTTTTTGGCCGAAATTTTGACCCTCTCCGATCTTCTTAAAACTCTGGATTCTGACAGAGGGCCACGAGACTTCGACCAGCGCGCAAAAATGGAGGCTCTAGACCCTTCCAGAGCCGAGATATCGAAGGTCAAAATTTTGACCAGAAAAAAAAACATAAGGGGTAACACTGTCATTTTTTTTTTGGCTGAAATTTTGACCCCCTCCGATCTTCTTGAAACTCTGGATTCTGAGAGAGGGCCACGAGACTTCGACCAGCGCGCAAAAATGGAGGCTCTAGACCCTTCCAGAGCCGAGATAACGAAGGTCAAAATTTTGACCAGAAAAAAAAACATCAGGGGTTACACTGTCATTTTTTTTTTTTTGGCCGAAATTTTGACCCCCTCCGATCTTCTTGAAACTCTGGATTCTGACAGAGGGCCACGAGACTTCGACCAGCGCTCAAAAATGGAGGCTCTAGACCCTTCCAGAGCCGAGATATCGAAGGTCAAAATTTTGACCTGAAAAAAAAACATAAGGGGTAACACTGTAATATTTTTTTTTTGGCCGAAATTTTGACCCCCTCCGATCTTCTTCAAACTCTGGATTCTGACAGAGGGTCACGAGACTTCGACCAGCGCGCAAAAATGGAGGCTCTAGACCCTTCCAGAGCCGAGATATCGAGGGTCAAAATTTTGACCAGAAAAAAAAACATAAGGGGTTACACTGTCATTTTTTTTTTGGCCGAAATTTTGACCCCCTCCGATCTTCTTCAAACTCTGGATTCTGACAGAGGGCCACGAGACTTCGACCAGCGCGCAAAAATGGAGGCTCTAGACCCTTCCAGAGCCGAGATATCGAAAGTCAAAATTTTGAAAAGAAAAAAAAACATAAGGGGTAACACTGTCATTTTTTTTTTTTTGGCCGAAATTTTGACCCCCTCCGATCTTCTTCAAACTATGGATTCTGACAGAGGGCCACGAGACTTCGACCAGCGCTCAAAAATGGAGGCTCTAGACCCTTCCAGAGCCGAGATATCGAAGGTCAAAATTTTGACCAGAAAAAAAAACATAAGGGGTTACACTGTCATTTTTTTTTTTTGGCCGAAATTTTGACCCCCTCCGATCTTCTTCAAACTCTGGATTCTGACAGAGGGCCACGAGACTTCGACCAGCGCGCAAAAATGGAGGCTCTAGACCCTTCCAGAGCCGAGATATCGAAGGTCAAAATTTTGACCAGAAAAAAAAACATAAGGGGTTACACTGTCATTTTTTTTTTTGGCCAAAATTTTGACCCCCTCCGATCTTCTTCAAACTCTGGATTCTGACAGAGGGCCACGAGACTTCGACCAGCGCGCAAAAATGGAGGCTCTAGACCCTTCCAGAGCCGAGATATCGAAGGTCAAAATTTTGACCAGAAAAAAAAACATAAGGGGTTACACTGTCATTTTTTTTTTGGCCGAAATTTTGACCCCCTCCGATCTTCTTCAAACTCTGGATTCTGACAGAGGGCCACGAGACTTCGACCAGCGCGCAAAAATGGAGGCTCTAGACCCTTCCAGAGCCGAGATATCGAGGGTCAAAATTTTGACCAGAAAAAAAAACATAAGGGGTTACACTGTCATTTTTTTTTTTGGCCGAAATTTTGACCCCCTCCGATCTTCTTCAAACTCTGGATTCTGACAGAGGGCCACGAGACTTCGACCAGCGCGCAAAAATGGAGGCTCTAGACCCTTCCAGAGCCGAGATATCGAGGGTCAAAATTTTGACCAGAAAAAAAAACATAAGGGGTAACACTGTCATTTTTTTTTTTTTTTGGCCGAAATTTTGACCCCCTCCGATCTTCTTCAAACTCTGGATTCTGACAGAGGGCCACGAGACTTCGACCAGCGCGCAAAAATGGAGGCTCTAGACCCTTCCAGAGCCGAGATATCGAAGGTCAAAATTTTGACCAGAAAAAAAAAACATAAGGGGTTACACTGTCATTTTTTTTTTGGCCAAAATTTTGACCCCCTCCGATCTTCTTCAAACTCTGGATTCTGACAGAGGGCCACGAGACTTCGACCAGCGCGCAAAAATGGAGGCTCTAGACCCTTCCAGAGCCGAGATATCGAAGGTCAAAATTTTGACCAGAAAAAAAAACATAAGGGGTTACACTGTCATTTTTTTTTTTGGCTGAAATTTTGACCCCCTCCGATCTTCTTCAAACTCTGGATTCTGATAGAGGGCCATGAGACTTCGACCAGCGCGCAAAAATGGAGGCTCTAGAGCCTTCCAGAGCCGAGATATCGAAGGTCAAAATTTTGACCAGAAAAAAAAACATAAGGGGTTACACTGTCATTTTTTTTTTTGGCCGAAATTTTGACCCCCTCCGATCTTCTTCAAACTCTGGATTCTGACAGAGGGCCACGAGACTTCGACCAGCGCGCAAAAATGGAGGCTCTAGACCCTTCCAGAGCCGAGATATCGGAGGTCAAAATTTTGACCAGAAAAAAAAACATAAGGGGTTACACTGTCATTTTTTTTTTTTTGGCCGAAATTTTGACCCCCTCCGATCTTCTTCAAACTCTGGATTCTGACAGAGGGCCACGAGACTTCGACCAGCGCGCAAAAATGGAGGCTCTAGACCCTTCCAGAGCCGAGATATCGAGGGTCAAAATTTTGACCAGAAAAAAAAACATAAGGGGTAACACTGTCATTTTTTTTTTTTTTGGCCGAAATTTTGACCCCCTCCGATCTTCTTCAAACTCTGGATTCTGACAGAGGGCCACGAGACTTCGACCAGCGCGCAAAAATGGAGGCTCTAGACCCTTCCAGAGCCGAGAAATCGAAGGTCAAAATTTTGACCAGAAAAAAAAACATAAGGGGTTACACTGTCATTTTTTTTTTTTTGGCTGAAATTTTGACCCCCTCCGATCTTCTTCAAACTCTGGATTCTGATAGAGGGCCACGAGACTTCGACCAGCGCGCAAAAATGGAGGCTCTAGACCCTTCCAGAGCCGAGATATCGAAAGTCAAAATTTTGACCAGAAAAAAAAACATAAGGGGTTACACTGTCATTTTTTTTTTTGGCCAAAATTTTGACCCCCTCCGATCTTCTTCAAACTCTGGAATCTGACAGAGGGCCACGAGACTTCGACCAGCGCGCAAAAATGGAGGCTCTAGACCCTTCCAGAGCCGAGATATCGAAGGTCAAAATTTTGACCAGAAAAAAAAACATAAGGGGTTACACTGTCATTTTTTTTTTTGGCCGAAATTTTGACCCCCTCCGATCTTCTTCAAACCCTGGATTCTGATAGAGGGCCACGAGACTTCGACCAGCGCGCAAAAATGGAGGCTCTAGACCCTTCCAGAGCCGAGATATCGAAGGTCAAAATTTTGACCAGAAAAAAAAATAAGGGGTTACACTGTCATTTTTTTTTCGCCGAAATTTTGACCCCCTCCGATCTTCTTCAAACTCTGGATTCTGACAGAGGGCCACGAGACTTCGACCAGTGCGCAAAAATGGAGGCTCTAGACCCTTCCAGAGCCGAGATATCGAAGGTCAAAATTTTGACCAGAAAAAAAAAAAACGTAAGGGGTTACACTGTCATTTTTTTTTTTTTTGGCCGAAATTTTGACCCTCTCCGATCTTCTTAAAACTCTGGATTCTGACAGAGGGCCACGAGACTTCGACCAGCGCGCAAAAATGGAGGCTCTAGACCCTTCCAGAGCCGAGATAACGAAGGTCAAAATTTTGACCAGAAAAAAAAACATAAGGGGTAACACTGTCATTTTTTTTTTGGCTGAAATTTTGACCCCCTCCGATCTTCTTGAAACTCTGGATTCTGAGAGAGGGCCACGAGACTTCGACCAGCGCGCAAAAATGGAGGCTCTAGACCCTTCCAGAGCCGAGATAACGAAGGTCAAAATTTTGACCAGAAAAAAAAACATCAGGGGTTACACTGTCATTTTTTTTTTTTTGGCCGAAATTTTGACCCCCTCCGATCTTCTTCAAACTCTGGATTCTGACAGAGGGCCACGAGACTTCGACCAGCGCGCAAAAATGGAGGCTCTAGACCCTTCCAGAGCCGAGATATCGAAGGTCAAAATTTTGCCCAGAAAAAAAAACATAAGGGGTTACACTGTCATTTTTTTTTTGGCCGAAATTTTGACCCCCTCCGATCTTCTTCAAACTCTGGATTCTGACAGAGGGCCACGAGACTTCGACCAGCGCGCAAAAATGGAGATTCTAGACCCTTCCAGAGCCGAGATATCGAAGGTCAAAATTTTGACCAGAAAAAAAAACATAAGGGGTTACACTGTCATTTTTTTTTTTGGCCGAAATTTTGACCCCCTCCGATCTTCTTGAAACTCTGGATTCTGACAGAGGGCCACGAGACTTCGACCAGCGCGCAAAAATGGAGGCTCTAGACCCTTCCAGAGCCGAGATATCGAAGGTCAAAATTTTGACCAGAAAAAAAAACATAAGGGGTAACACTGTCATTTTTTTTTTTTTTGGCCGAAATTTTGACCCCCTCCGATCTTCTTCAAACTCTGGATTCGGACAGAGGGCCACGAGACTTCGACCAGCGCGCAAAAATGGAGGCTCTAGACCCTTCCAGAGCCGAGATATCGAAGGTCAAAATTTTGACCAGAAAAAAAAAACATAAGGGGGTTACACTGTCATTTTTTTTTTTGGCCGAAATTTTGACCCCCTCCGATCTTCTTCAAACTCTGGATTCTGACAGAGGGCCACGAGAATTCGACCAGCGCGCAAAAATGGAGGCTCTAGACCCTTCCAGAGCCGAGATATCGAGGGTCAAAATTTTGACCAGAAAAAAAAACATAAGGGGTAACACTGTCATTTTTTTTTTTGGCCGAAATTTTGACCCCCTCCGATCTTCTTCAAACTCTGGATTCTGACAGAGGGCCACGAGACTTCGACCAGCGCGCAAAAATGGAGGCTCTAGACCCTTCCAGAGCCGAGATATCGAAGGTCAAAATTTTGACCAGAAAAAAAAACATAAGGGGTTACACTGTCATTTTTTTTTTTTGGCCGAAATTTTGACCCCCTCCGATCTTCTTCAAACTCTGGATTCTGACAGAGGGCCACGAGACTTCGACCAGCGCGCAAAAATGGAGGCTCTAGACCCTTCCAGAGCCGAGATATCGAAGGTCAAAATTTTGACCAGAAAAAAAAACATAAGGGGTTACACTGTCATTTTTTTTTTTGGCCAAAATTTTGACCCCCTCCGATCTTCTTCAAACTCTGGATTCTGACAGAGGGCCACGAGACTTCGACCAGCGCGCAAAAATGGAGGCTCTAGACCCTTCCAGAGCCGAGATATCGAAGGTCAAAATTTTGACCAGAAAAAAAAACATAAGGGGTTACACTGTCATTTTTTTTTTGGCCGAAATTTTGACCCCCTCCGATCTTCTTCAAACTCTGGATTCTGACAGAGGGCCACGAGACTTCGACCAGCGCGCAAAAATGGAGGCTCTAGACCCTTCCAGAGCCGAGATATCGAGGGTCAAAATTTTGACCAGAAAAAAAAACATAAGGGGTTACACTGTCATTTTTTTTTTTGGCCGAAATTTTGACCCCCTCCGATCTTCTTCAAACTCTGGATTCTGACAGAGGGCCACGAGACTTCGACCAGCGCGCAAAAATGGAGGCTCTAGACCCTTCCAGAGCCGAGATATCGAGGGTCAAAATTTTGACCAGAAAAAAAAACATAAGGGGTAACACTGTCATTTTTTTTTTTTTTTGGCCGAAATTTTGACCCCCTCCGATCTTCTTCAAACTCTGGATTCTGACAGAGGGCCACGAGACTTCGACCAGCGCGCAAAAATGGAGGCTCTAGACCCTTCCAGAGCCGAGATATCGAAGGTCAAAATTTTGACCAGAAAAAAAAAACATAAGGGGTTACACTGTCATTTTTTTTTTGGCCAAAATTTTGACCCCCTCCGATCTTCTTCAAACTCTGGATTCTGACAGAGGGCCACGAGACTTCGACCAGCGCGCAAAAATGGAGGCTCTAGACCCTTCCAGAGCCGAGATATCGAAGGTCAAAATTTTGACCAGAAAAAAAAAACATAAGGGGTTACACTGTCATTTTTTTTTTTGGCTGAAATTTTGACCCCCTCCGATCTTCTTCAAACTCTGGATTCTGATAGAGGGCCATGAGACTTCGACCAGCGCGCAAAAATGGAGGCTCTAGAGCCTTCCAGAGCCGAGATATCGAAGGTCAAAATTTTGACCAGAAAAAAAAACATAAGGGGTTACACTGTCATTTTTTTTTTTTGGCCGAAATTTTGACCCCCTCCGATCTTCTTCAAACTCTGGATTCTGACAGAGGGCCACGAGACTTCGACCAGCGCGCAAAAATGGAGGCTCTAGACCCTTCCAGAGCCGAGATATCGGAGGTCAAAATTTTGACCAGAAAAAAAAACATAAGGGGTTACACTGTCATTTTTTTTTTTTGGCCGAAATTTTGACCCCCTCCGATCTTCTTCAAACTCTGGATTCTGACAGAGGGCCACGAGACTTCGACCAGCGCGCAAAAATGGAGGCTCTAGACCCTTCCAGAGCCGAGATATCGAGGGTCAAAATTTTGACCAGAAAAAAAAACATAAGGGGTAACACTGTCATTTTTTTTTTTTTTGGCCGAAATTTTGACCCCCTCCGATCTTCTTCAAACTCTGGATTCTGACAGAGGGCCACGAGACTTCGACCAGCGCGCAAAAATGGAGGCTCTAGACCCTTCCAGAGCCGAGAAATCGAAGGTCAAAATTTTGACCAGAAAAAAAAACATAAGGGGTTACACTGTCATTTTTTTTTTTTTTGGCTGAAATTTTGACCCCCTCCGATCTTCTTCAAACTCTGGATTCTGATAGAGGGCCACGAGACTTCGACCAGCGCGCAAAAATGGAGGCTCTAGACCCTTCCAGAGCCGAGATATCGAAAGTCAAAATTTTGACCAGAAAAAAAAACATAAGGGGTTACACTGTCATTTTTTTTTTTGGCCAAAATTTTGACCCCCTCCGATCTTCTTCAAACTCTGGAATCTGACAGAGGGCCACGAGACTTCGACCAGCGCGCAAAAATGGAGGCTCTAGACCCTTCCAGAGCCGAGATATCGAAGGTCAAAATTTTGACCAGAAAAAAAAACATAAGGGGTTACACTGTCATTTTTTTTTTTGGCCGAAATTTTGACCCCCTCCGATCTTCTTCAAACCCTGGATTCTGATAGAGGGCCACGAGACTTCGACCAGCGCGCAAAAATGGAGGCTCTAGACCCTTCCAGAGCCGAGATATCGAAGGTCAAAATTTTGACCAGAAAAAAAATAAGGGGTTACACTGTCATTTTTTTTTTCGCCGAAATTTTGACCCCCTCCGATCTTCTTCAAACTCTGGATTCTGACAGAGGGCCACGAGACTTCGACCAGTGCGCAAAAATGGAGGCTCTAGACCCTTCCAGAGCCGAGATATCGAAGGTCAAAATTTTGACCAGAAAAAAAAAAACGTAAGGGGTTACACTGTCATTTTTTTTTTTTTTGGCCGAAATTTTGACCCTCTCCGATCTTCTTAAAACTCTGGATTCTGACAGAGGGCCACGAGACTTCGACCAGCGCGCAAAAATGGAGGCTCTAGACCCTTCCAGAGCCGAGATATCGAAGGTCAAAATTTTGACCAGAAAAAAAAACATAAGGGGTAACACTGTCATTTTTTTTTTGGCTGAAATTTTGACCCCCTCCGATCTTCTTGAAACTCTGGATTCTGAGAGAGGGCCACGAGACTTCGACCAGCGCGCAAAAATGGAGGCTCTAGACCCTTCCAGAGCCGAGATAACGAAGGTCAAAATTTTGACCAGAAAAAAAAACATCAGGGGTTACACTGTCATTTTTTTTTTTTGGCCGAAATTTTGACCCCCTCCGATCTTCTTGAAACTCTGGATTCTGACAGAGGGCCACGAGACTTCGACCAGCGCTCAAAAATGGAGGCTCTAGACCCTTCCAGAGCCGAGATATCGAAGGTCAAAATTTTGACCTGAAAAAAAAACATAAGGGGTAACACTGTAATATTTTTTTTTTGGCCGAAATTTTGACCCCCTCCGATCTTCTTCAAACTCTGGATTCTGACAGAGGGTCACGAGACTTCGACCAGCGCGCAAAAATGGAGGCTCTAGACCCTTCCAGAGCCGAGATATCGAGGGTCAAAATTTTGACCAGAAAAAAAAACATAAGGGGTTACACTGTCATTTTTTTTTTGGCCGAAATTTTGACCCCCTCCGATCTTCTTCAAACTCTGGATTCTGACAGAGGGCCACGAGACTTCGACCAGCGCGCAAAAATGGAGGCTCTAGACCCTTCCAGAGCCGAGATATCGAAAGTCAAAATTTTGAAAAGAAAAAAAAACATAAGGGGTAACACTGTCATTTTTTTTTTTTTGGCCGAAATTTTGACCCCCTCCGATCTTCTTCAAACTATGGATTCTGACAGAGGGCCACGAGACTTCGACCAGCGCTCAAAAATGGAGGCTCTAGACCCTTCCAGAGCCGAGATATCGAAGGTCAAAATTTTGACCTGAAAAAAAAACATAAGGGGTAACACTGTAATATTTTTTTTTGGCTGAAATTTTGACCCCCTCCGATCTTCTTCAAACTCTGGATTCTGACAGAGGGCCACGAGACTTCGACCAGCGCGCAAAAATGGAGGCTCTAGACCCTTCCAGAGCCGAGATATCGAGGGTCAAAATTTTGACCAGAAAAAAAAACATAAGGGGTTACACTGTCATTTTTTTTTTGGCCGAAATTTTGACCCCCTCCGATCTTCTTCAAACTCTGGATTCTGACAGAGGGCCACGAGACTTCGACCAGCGCGCAAAAATGGAGGCTCTAGACCCTTCCAGAGCCGAGATATCGAAAGTCAAAATTTTGAAAAGAAAAAAAAAACATAAGGGGTTACACTGTCATTTTTTTTTTGGCCAAAATTTTGACCCCCTCCGATCTTCTTCAAACTCTGGATTCTGACAGAGGGCCAAGAGACTTCGACCAGCGCGCAGAAATGGAGGCTCTAGACCCTTCCAGAGCCGAGATATCGAAGGTCAAAATTTTGACCAGAAAAAAAAACATAAGGGGTTACACTGTCATTTTTTTTTTTTGGCCGAAATTTTGACCCCCTCCGATCTTCTTCAAACTCTGGATTCTGACAGAGGGCCACGAGACTTCGACCAGCGCGCAAAAATGGAGGCTCTAGACCCTTCCAGAGCCGAGATATCGAAGGTCAAAATTTTGACCAGAAAAAAAAACATAAGGGGTTACACTGTCATTTTTTTTTTTGGCCGAAATTTTGACCCCCTCCGATCTTCTTCAAAC
Organism: Cyprinella venusta; assembly: GCA_038021265.1. Lineage (NCBI taxonomy): Eukaryota > Metazoa > Chordata > Actinopteri > Cypriniformes > Leuciscidae > Cyprinella > Cyprinella venusta. The sequence continues at coordinate 1,101,904 of CM075876.1, read as the reverse complement.
TCTGGATTCTGACAGAGGGCCACGAGACTTCGACCAGCGCGCAAAAATGGAGGCTCTAGACCCTTCCAGAGCCGAGATATCGAAGGTCAAAATTTTGCCCAGAAAAAAAAACATAAGGGGTTACACTGTCTTTTTTTTTTTGGCCGAAATTTTGACCCCCTCCGATCTTCTTCAAACTCTGGATTCTGACAGAGGGCCACGAGACTTCGACCAGCGCGCAAAAATGGAGATTCTAGACCCTTCCAGAGCCGAGATATCGAAGGTCAAAATTTTGACCAGAAAAAAAAACATAAGGGGTTACACTGTCATTTTTTTTTTTGGCCGAAATTTTGACCCCCTCCGATCTTCTTGAAACTCTGGATTCTGACAGAGGGCCACGAGACTTCGACCAGCGCGCAAAAATGGAGGCTCTAGACCCTTCCAGAGCCGAGATATCGAAGGTCAAAATTTTGACCAGAAAAAAAAACATAAGGGGTAACACTGTCATTTTTTTTTTTTTTGGCCGAAATTTTGACCCCCTCCGATCTTCTTCAAACTCTGGATTCGGACAGAGGGCCACGAGACTTCGACCAGCGCGCAAAAATGGAGGCTCTAGACCCTTCCAGAGCCGAGATATCGAAGGTCAAAATTTTGACCAGAAAAAAAAAACATAAGGGGGTTACACTGTCATTTTTTTTTTTGGCCGAAATTTTGACCCCCTCCGATCTTCTTCAAACTCTGGATTCTGACAGAGGGCCACGAGAATTCGACCAGCGCGCAAAAATGGAGGCTCTAGACCCTTCCAGAGCCGAGAAATCGAAGGTCAAAATTTTGACCAGAAAAAAAAACATAAGGGGTTACACTGTCATTTTTTTTTTTTTTGGCTGAAATTTTGACCCCCTCCGATCTTCTTCAAACTCTGGATTCTGATAGAGGGCCACGAGACTTCGACCAGCGCGCAAAAATGGAGGCTCTAGACCCTTCCAGAGCCGAGATATCGAAGGTCAAAATTTTGACCAGAAAAAAAAAAATAAGGGGTTACACTGTCATTTATTTTTTTTTTGGCCGAAATTTTGACCCCCTCCGATCTTCTTCAAACTCTGGATTCTGACAGAGGGCCACGAGACTTCGACCAGCACGCAAAAATGGAGGCTCTAGACCCTTCCAGAGCCGAGATATCGAAGGTCAAAATTTTGACTAGAAAAAAAAAACATAAGGGGTTACACTGTCATTTTTTTTTTTGGCCGAAATTTTGACCCCCTCCGATCTTCTTCAAACTCTGGATTCTGACAGAGGGCCACGAGACTTCGACCAGCGCGCAAAAATGGAGGCTCTAGACCCTTCCAGAGCCGAGATATCGAGGGTCAAAATTTTGACCAGAAAAAAAAAACATAAGGGGTAACACTGTCATTTTTTTTTTTTGGCCGAAATTTTGACCCCCTCCGATCTTCTTCAAACTCTGGATTCTGACAGAGGGCCACGAGACTTCGACCAGCGCGCAAAAATGGAGGCTCTAGACCCTTCCAGAGCCGAGATATCGAAGGTCAAAATTTTGACCAGAAAAAAAAACATAAGGGGTTACACTGTCATTTTTTTTTTGGCCAAAATTTTGACCCCCTCCGATCTTCTTCAAACTCTGGATTCTGATAGAGGGCCATGAGACTTCGACCAGCGCGCAAAAATTGAGGCTCTAGAGCCTTCCAGAGCCGAGATATCGAAGGTCAAAATTTTGACCAGAAAAAAAAACATAAGGGGTTACACTGTCATTTTTTTTTTTGGCCGAAATTTTGACCCCCTCCGATCTTCTTCAAACTCTGGATTCTGACAGAGGGCCACGAGACTTCGACCAGCGTGCAAAAATGGAGGCTCTAGACCCTTCCAGAGCCGAGATATCGGAGGTCAAAATTTTGACCAGAAAAAAAAACATAAGGGGTTACACTGTCATTTTTTTTTTTTGGCCGAAATTTTGACCCCCTCCGATCTTCTTCAAACTCTGGATTCTGACAGAGGGCCACGAGACTTCGACCAGCGCGCAAAAATGGAGGCTCTAGACCCTTCCAGAGCCGAGATATCGAGGGTCAAAATTTTGACCAGAAAAAAAAACATAAGGGGTAACACTGTCATTTTTTTTTTTTTGGCCGAAATTTTGACCCCCTCCGATCTTCTTCAAACTCTGGATTCTGACAGAGGGCCACGAGACTTCGACCAGCGCGCAAAAATGGAGGCTCTAGACCCTTCCAGAGCCGAGATATCGAAGGTCAAAATTTTGACCAGAAAAAAAAAACATAAGGGGTTACACTGTCATTTTTTTTTTTTTGGCCGAAATTTTGACCCCCTCCAATCTTCTTCAAACTCTGGATTCTGACAGAGGGCCACGAGACTTCGACCAGCGCGCAAAAATGGAGGCTCTAGACCCTTCCAGAGCCGAGATATCGGAGGTCAAAATTTTGACCAGAAAAAAAAACATAAGGGGTTACACTGTCATTTTTTTTTTTGGCCGAAATTTTGACCCCCTCCGATCTTCTTCAAACTCTGGATTCTGACAGAGGGCCACGAGACTTCGACCAGCGCGCAAAAATGGAGGCTCTAGACCCTTCCAGAGCCGAGATATCGAAGGTCAAAATTTTGACCAGAAAAAAAAAAAACATAAGGGGTTACACTGTCATTTTTTTTTTTGGCCAAAATTTTGACCCCCTCCGATCTTCTTCAAACTCTGGATTCTGACAGAGGGCCACGAGACTTCGACCAGCGCGCAAAAATGGAGGCTCTAGACCCTTCCAGAGCCGAGATATCGAAGGTCAAAATTTTGACCAGAAAAAAAAAACATAAGGGGTTACACTGTCATTTTTTTTTTTGGCCAAAATTTTGACCCCCTCCGATCTTCTTCAAACTCTGGATTCTGACAGAGGGCCACGAGACTTCGACCAGCGCGCAAAAATGGAGGCTCTAGACCCTTCCAGAGGTGAGATATCGAAGGTCAAAATTTTGACCAGAAAAAAAAACATAAGGGGTTACACTGTCATTTTTTTTTTGGCCGAAATTTTGACCCCCTCCGATCTTCTTCAAACTCTGGATTCTGATAGAGGGCCACAAGACTTCGACCAGCGCGCAAAAATGGAGGCTCTAGACCCTTCCAGAGCCGAGAAATCGAAGGTCAAAATTTTGACCAGAAAAAAAAACATAAGGGGTTACACTGTCATTTTTTTTTTTTTGGCTGAAATTTTGACCCCCTCCGATCTTCTTCAAACTCTGGATTCTGATAGAGGGCCACGAGACTTCGACCAGCGCGCAAAAATGGAGGCTCTAGACCCTTCCAGAGCCGAGATATCGAAAGTCAAAATTTTGACCAGAAAAAAAAACATAAGGGGTTACACTGTCATTTTTTTTTTTGGCCAAAATTTTGACCCCCTCCGATCTTCTTCAAACTCTGGAATCTGACAGAGGGCCACGAGACTTCGACCAGCGCGCAAAAATGGAGGCTCTAGACCCTTCCAGAGCCGAGATATCGAAAGTCAAAATTTTGACCAGAAAAAAAAACATAAGGGGTTACACTGTCATTTTTTTTTTTGGCCAAAATTTTGACCCCCTCCGATCTTCTTCAAACTCTGGAATCTGACAGAGGGCCACGAGACTTCGACCAGCGCGCAAAAATGGAGGCTCTAGACCCTTCCAGAGCCGAGATATCGAAGGTCAAAATTTTGACCAGAAAAAAAAACATAAGGGGTTACACTGTCATTTTTTTTTTTGGCCGAAATTTTGACCCCCTCCGATCTTCTTCAAACCCTGGATTCTGACAGAGGGGACACGAGACTTCGACCAGCGCGCAAAAATGGAGGCTCTAGACCCTTCCAGAGCCGAGATATCGAAGGTCAAAATTTTGACCAGAAAAAAAAATAAGGGGTTACACTGTCATTTTTTTTTTCGCCGAAATTTTGACCCCCTCCGATCTTCTTCAAACTCTGGATTCTGACAGAGGGCCACGAGACTTCGACCAGTGCGCAAAAATGGAGGCTCTAGACCCTTCCAGAGCCGAGATATCGAAGGTCAAAATTTTGACCAGAAAAAAAAAAACGTAAGGGGTTACACTGTCATTTTTTTTTTTTTTTGGCCGAAATTTTGACCCTCTCCGATCTTCTTAAAACTCTGGATTCTGACAGAGGGCCACGAGACTTCGACCAGCGCGCAAAAATGGAGGCTCTAGACCCTTCCAGAGCCGAGATATCGAGGGTCAAAATTTTGACCTGAAAAAAAAACATAAGGGGTAACACTGTAATATTTTTTTTTTGGCCGAAATTTTGACCCCCTCCGATCTTCTTCAAACTCTGGATTCTGACAGAGGGTCACGAGACTTCGACCAGCGCGCAAAAATGGAGGCTCTAGACCCTTCCAGAGCCGAGATATCGAGGGTCAAAATTTTGACCAGAAAAAAAAACATAAGGGGTTACACTGTCATTTTTTTTTTTGGCCGAAATTTTGACCCCCTCCGATCTTCTTCAAACTCTGGATTCTGATAGAGGGCCACGAGACTTCGACCAGCGCGCAAAAAAGGAGGCTCTAGACCCTTCCAGAGCCGAGATATCGAAAGTCAAAATTTTGACCAGAAAAAAAAACATAAGGGGTTACACTGTCATTTTTTTTTTTGGCCAAAATTTTGACCCCCTCCGATCTTCTTCAAACTCTGGAATCTGACAGAGGGCCACGAGACTTCGACCAGCGCGCAAAAATGGAGGCTCTAGACCCTTCCAGAGCCGAGATATCGAAGGTCAAAATTTTGACCAGAAAAAAAAACATAAGGGGTTACACTGTCATTTTTTTTTTTGGCCGAAATTTTGACCCCCTCCGATCTTCTTCAAACCCTGGATTCTGACAGAGGGGACACGAGACTTCGACCAGCGCGCAAAAATGGAGGCTCTAGACCCTTCCAGAGCCGAGATATCGAAGGTCAAAATTTTGACCAGAAAAAAAAATAAGGGGTTACACTGTCATTTTTTTTTTCGCCGAAATTTTGACCCCCTCCGATCTTCTTCAAACTCTGGATTCTGACAGAGGGCCACGAGACTTCGACCAGTGCGCAAAAATGGAGGCTCTAGACCCTTCCAGAGCCGAGATATCGAAGGTCAAAATTTTGACCAGAAAAAAAAAAACGTAAGGGGTTACACTGTCATTTTTTTTTTTTTTTGGCCGAAATTTTGACCCTCTCCGATCTTCTTAAAACTCTGGATTCTGACAGAGGGCCACGAGACTTCGACCAGCGCGCAAAAATGGAGGCTCTAGACCCTTCCAGAGCCGAGATATCGAGGGTCAAAATTTTGACCTGAAAAAAAAACATAAGGGGTAACACTGTAATATTTTTTTTTTGGCCGAAATTTTGACCCCCTCCGATCTTCTTCAAACTCTGGATTCTGACAGAGGGTCACGAGACTTCGACCAGCGCGCAAAAATGGAGGCTCTAGACCCTTCCAGAGCCGAGATATCGAGGGTCAAAATTTTGACCAGAAAAAAAAACATAAGGGGTTACACTGTCATTTTTTTTTTTGGCCGAAATTTTGACCCCCTCCGATCTTCTTCAAACTCTGGATTCTGATAGAGGGCCACGAGACTTCGACCAGCGCGCAAAAAAGGAGGCTCTAGACCCTTCCAGAGCCGAGATATCGAAAGTCAAAATTTTGACCAGAAAAAAAAACATAAGGGGTTACACTGTCATTTTTTTTTTTGGCCAAAATTTTGACCCCCTCCGATCTTCTTCAAACTCTGGAATCTGACAGAGGGCCACGAGACTTCGACCAGCGCGCAAAAATGGAGGCTCTAGACCCTTCCAGAGCCGAGATATCGAAAGTCAAAATTTTGACCAGAAAAAAAAACAAAAGGGGTTACACTGTCATTTTTTTTTTTGGCCAAAATTTTGACCCCCTCCGATCTTCTTCAAACTCTGGAATCTGACAGAGGGCCACGAGACTTCGACCAGCGCGCAAAAATGGAGGCTCTAGACCCTTCCAGAGCCGAGATATCGAAGGTCAAAATTTTGACCAGAAAAAAAAACATAAGGGGTTACACTGTCATTTTTTTTTTTGGCCGAAATTTTGACCCCCTCCGATCTTCTTCAAACCCTGGATTCTGACAGAGGGGACACGAGACTTCGACCAGCGCGCAAAAATGGAGGCTCTAGACCCTTCCAGAGCCGAGATATCGAAGGTCAAAATTTTGACCAGAAAAAAAAATAAGGGGTTACACTGTCATTTTTTTTTTCGCCGAAATTTTGACCCCCTCCGATCTTCTTCAAACTCTGGATTCTGACAGAGGGCCACGAGACTTCGACCAGTGCGCAAAAATGGAGGCTCTAGACCCTTCCAGAGCCGAGATATCGAAGGTCAAAATTTTGACCAGAAAAAAAAAAACGTAAGGGGTTACACTGTCATTTTTTTTTTTTTTTGGCCGAAATTTTGACCCTCTCCGATCTTCTTAAAACTCTGGATTCTGACAGAGGGCCACGAGACTTCGACCAGCGCGCAAAAATGGAGGCTCTAGACCCTTCCAGAGCCGAGATATCGAGGGTCAAAATTTTGACCTGAAAAAAAAACATAAGGGGTAACACTGTAATATTTTTTTTTTGGCCGAAATTTTGACCCCCTCCGATCTTCTTCAAACTCTGGATTCTGACAGAGGGTCACGAGACTTCGACCAGCGCGCAAAAATGGAGGCTCTAGACCCTTCCAGAGCCGAGATATCGAGGGTCAAAATTTTGACCAGAAAAAAAAACATAAGGGGTTACACTGTCATTTTTTTTTTTGGCCGAAATTTTGACCCCCTCCGATCTTCTTCAAACTCTGGATTCTGACAGAGGGCCACGAGACTTCGACCAGCGCGCAAAAATGGAGGCTCTAGACCCTTCCAGAGCCGAGATATCGAAAGTCAAAATTTTGAAAAGAAAAAAAAAACATAAGGGGTTACACTGTCATTTTTTTTTTGGCCAAAATTTTGACCCCCTCCGATCTTCTTCAAACTCTGGATTCTGACAGAGGGCCAAGAGACTTCGACCAGCGAGCAAAAATGGAGGCTCTAGACCCTTCCAGAGCCGAGATATCGAAGGTCAAAATTTTGACCAGAAAAAAAAACATAAGGGGTTACACTGTCATTTTTTTTTTTGGCCGAAATTTTGACCCCCTCCGATCTTCTTCAAACTCTGGATTCTGACAGAGGGCCACGAGACTTCGACCAGCGCTCAAAAATGGAGGCTCTAGACCCTTCCAGAGCCGAGATATCGAAGGTCAAAATTTTGACCAGAAAAAAAAAACATAAGGGGTTACACTGTCATTTTTTTTTTTTGGCCGAAATTTTGACCCCCTCCGATCTTCTTCAAACTCTGGATTCTGACAGAGGGCCACGAGACTTCGACCAGCGCGCAAAAATGGAGGCTCTAGACCCTTCCAGAGCCGAGATATCGGTCAAAATTTTGACCAGAAAAAAAAACATAAGGGGTAACACTGTCATTTTTTTTTTTTTGGCCGAAATTTTGACCCGCTCCGATCTTCTTCAAACTATGGATTCTGACAGAGGGCCACGAGACTTCGACCAGCGCGCAAAAATGGAGGCTCTAGACCCTTCCAGAGCCGAGATATCGGTCAAAATTTTGACCAGAAAAAAAAAACATAAGGGGTTACACTGTCATTTTTTTTTTTGGCCGAAATTTTGACCCCCTCCGATCTTCTTCAAACTCTGGATTCTGACAGAGGGCCACGAGACTTCGACCAGCGCGCAAAAATGGAGGCTCTAGACCCTTCCAGAGCCGAGATATCGAAGGTCAAAATTTTGACCAGAAAAAAAAAAACATAAGGGGTTACACTGTCATTTTTTTTTTTGGCCGAAATTTTGACCCCCTCCGATCTTCTTCAAACTCTGGATTCTGACAGAGGGCCACGAGACTTCGACCAGCGCGCAAAAATGGAGGCTCTAGACCCTTCCAGAGCCGAGATATCGAAGGTCAAAATTTTGACCAGAAAAAAAAACATAAGGGGTTACACTGTCATTTTTTTTTTGGCCGAAATTTTGACCCCCTCCGATCTTCTTCAAACTCTGGATTCTGACAGAGGGCCACGAGACTTCGACCAGCGCGCAAAAATGGAGATTCTAGACCCTTCCAGAGCCGAGATATCGAAGGTCAAAATTTTGACCAGAAAAAAAACATAAGGGGTTACACTGTCATTTTTTTTTTTTGGCCGAAATTTTGACCCCCTCCGATCTTCTTGAAACTCTGGATTCTGACAGAGGGCCACGAGACTTCGACCAGCGCGCAAAAATGGAGGCTTTAGACCCTTCCAGAGCCGAGATATCGAAGGTCAAAATTTTGACCAGAAAAAAAAACATAAGGGGTTACACTGTCATTTTTTTTTTGGCCGAAATTTTGACACCCTCCGATCTTCTTCAAACTCTGGATTCTGACAGAGGGCCACGAGACTTCGACCAGCGCGCAAAAATGGAGGCTCTAGACCCTTCCAGAGCCGAGATATCGAAGGTCAAAATTTTGACCAGAAAAAAAACCCATAAGGGGTTACACTGTCATTTTTTTTTTTGGCCGAAATTTTGACCCCCTCCGATCTTCTTCAAACTCTGGATTCTGACAGAGGGCCACGAGACTTCGACCAGCGCGCAAAAATGGAGGCTCTAGACCCTTCCAGAGCCGAGATATCGAAGGTCAAAATTTTGACCAGAAAAAAAAACATAAGGGGTTACACTGTCATTTTTTTTTTGGCCGAAATTTTGACACCCTCCGATCTTCTTCAAACTCTGGATTCTGACAGAGGGCCACGAGACTTCGACCAGCGCGCAAAAATGGAGGCTCTAGACCCTTCCAGAGCCAAGATTTCGAAGGTCAAAATTTTGACCAGAAAAAAAATAAGGGGTTACACTGTCATTTTTTTTTTCGCCGAAATTTTGACCCCCTCCGATCTTCTTCAAACTCTGGATTCTGACAGAGGGCCACGAGACTTCGACCAGTGCGCAAAAATGGAGGCTCTAGACCCTTCCAGAGCCGAGATATCGAAGGTCAAAATTTTGACCAGAAAAAAAAAAAACGTAAGGGGTTACACTGTCATTTTTTTTTTTTTTGGCCGAAATTTTGACCCTCTCCGATCTTCTTAAAACTCTGGATTCTGACAGAGGGCCACGAGACTTCGACCAGCGCGCAAAAATGGAGGCTCTAGACCCTTCCAGAGCCGAGATATCGAAGGTCAAAATTTTGACCAGAAAAAAAAACATCAGGGGTTACACTGTCATTTTTTTTTTTGGCCGAAATTTTGACCCCCTCCGATCTTCTTCAAACTCTGGATTCTGACAGAGGGCCACGAGACTTCGACCAGCGCGCAAAAATGGAGGCTCTAGACCCTTCCAGAGCCGAGATATCGAGGGTCAAAATTTTGACCAGAAAAAAAAACATAAGGGGTTACACTGTCATTTTTTTTTTTGGCCGAAATTTTGACCCCCTCCGATCTTCTTGAAACTCTGGATTCTGACAGAGGGCCACGAGACTTCGACCAGCGCTCAAAAATGGAGGCTCTAGACCCTTCCAGAGCCGAGATATCGAAGGTCAAAATTTTGACCTGAAAAAAAAACATAAGGGGTAACACTGTAATATTTTTTTTTTGGCTGAAATTTTGACCCCCTCCGATCTTCTTCAAACTCTGGATTCTGACAGAGGGCCACGAGACTTCGACCAGCGCGCAAAAATGGAGGCTCTAGACCCTTCCAGAGCCGAGATATCGAGGGTCAAAATTTTGACCAGAAAAAAAAACATAAGGGGTTACACTGTCATTTTTTTTTTGGCCGAAATTTTGACCCCCTCCGATCTTCTTCAAACTCTGGATTCTGACAGAGGGCCACGAGACTTCGACCAGCGCGCAAAAATGGAGGCTCTAGACCCTTCCAGAGCCGAGATATCGAAAGTCAAAATTTTGAAAAGAAAAAAAAAACATAAGGGGTTACACTGTCATTTTTTTTTTGGCCAAAATTTTGACCCCCTCCGATCTTCTTCAAACTCTGGATTCTGACAGAGGGCCAAGAGACTTCGACCAGCGCGCAAAAATGGAGGCTCTAGACCCTTCCAGAGCCGAGATATCGAAGGTCAAAATTTTGACCAGAAAAAAAAACATAAGGGGTTACACTGTCATTTTTTTTTTTGGCCGAAATTTTGACCCCCTCCGATCTTCTTCAAACTCTGGATTCTGACAGAGGGCCACGAGACTTCGACCAGCGCGCAAAAATGGAGGCTCTAGACCCTTCCAGAGCCGAGATATCGGTCAAAATTTTGACCAGAAAAAAAAAACATAAGGGGTTACACTGTCATTTTTTTTTTTTGGCCGAAATTTTGACCCCCTCCGATCTTCTTGAAACTCTGGATTCTGACAGAGGGCCACGAGACTTCGACCAGCGCGCAAAAATGGAGGCTCTAGACCCTTCCAGAGCCGAGATATCGAAGGTCAAAATTTTGACCAGAAAAAAAAACATAAGGGGTTACACTGTCATTTTTTTTTTTTGGCTGAAATTTTGACCCCCTCCGATCTTCTTCAAACTCTGGATTCTGATAGAGGGCCACGAGACTTCGACCAGCGCGCAAAAATGGAGGCTCTAGACCCTTCCAGAGCCGAGATATCGAAGGTCAAAATTTTGACCAGAAAAAAAAAATAAGGGGTTACACTGTCATTTATTTTTTTTTTTGGCCGAAATTTTGACCCCCTCCGATCTTCTTCAAACTCTGGATTCTGACAGAGGGCCACGAGACTTCGACCAGCACGCAAAAATGGAGGCTCTAGACCCTTCCAGAGCCGAGATATCGAAGGTCAAAATTTTGACTAGAAAAAAAAAACATAAGGGGTTACACTGTCATTTTTTTTTTTGGCCGAAATTTTGACCCCCTCCGATCTTCTTCAAACTCTGGATTCTGACAGAGGGCCACGAGACTTCGACCAGCGCGCAAAAATGGAGGCTCTAGACCCTTCCAGAGCCGAGATATCGAAGGTCAAAATTTTGACCAGAAAAAAAAACATCAGGGGTTACACTGTCATTTTTTTTTTTTGGCCGAAATTTTGACCCCCTCCGATCTTCTTCAAACTCTGGATTCTGACAGAGGGCCACGAGACTTCGACCAGCGCGCAAAAATGGAGGCTCTAGACCCTTCCAGAGCCGAGATATCGAGGGTCAAAATTTTGACCAGAAAAAAAAACATAAGGGGTTACACTGTCATTTTTTTTTTTGGCCGAAATTTTGACCCCCTCCGATCTTCTTGAAACTCTGGATTCTGACAGAGGGCCACGAGACTTCGACCAGCGCTCAAAAATGGAGGCTCTAGACCCTTCCAGAGCCGAGATATCGAAGGTCAAAATTTTGACCTGAAAAAAAAACATAAGGGGTAACACTGTAATATTTTTTTTTTGGCTGAAATTTTGACCCCCTCCGATCTTCTTCAAACTCTGGATTCTGACAGAGGGCCACGAGACTTCGACCAGCGCGCAAAAATGGAGGCTCTAGACCCTTCCAGAGCCGAGATATCGAGGGTCAAAATTTTGACCAGAAAAAAAAACATAAGGGGTTACACTGTCATTTTTTTTTTGGCCGAAATTTTGACCCCCTCCGATCTTCTTCAAACTCTGGATTCTGACAGAGGGCCACGAGACTTCGACCAGCGCGCAAAAATGGAGGCTCTAGACCCTTCCAGAGCCGAGATATCGAAAGTCAAAATTTTGAAAAGAAAAAAAAAACATAAGGGGTTACACTGTCATTTTTTTTTGGCCAAAATTTTGACCCCCTCCGATCTTCTTCAAACTCTGGATTCTGACAGAGGGCCAAGAGACTTCGACCAGCGCGCAAAAATGGAGGCTCTAGACCCTTCCAGAGCCGAGATATCGAAGGTCAAAATTTTGACCAGAAAAAAAAACATAAGGGGTTACACTGTCATTTTTTTTTTTGGCCGAAATTTTGACCCCCTCCGATCTTCTTCAAACTCTGGATTCTGACAGAGGGCCACGAGACTTCGACCAGCGCGCAAAAATGGAGGCTCTAGACCCTTCCAGAGCCGAGATATCGGTCAAAATTTTGACCAGAAAAAAAAAACATAAGGGGTTACACTGTCATTTTTTTTTTTTGGCCGAAATTTTGACCCCCTCCGATCTTCTTGAAACTCTGGATTCTGACAGAGGGCCACGAGACTTCGACCAGCGCGCAAAAATGGAGGCTCTAGACCCTTCCAGAGCCGAGATATCGAAGGTCAAAATTTTGACCAGAAAAAAAAACATAAGGGGTTACACTGTCATTTTTTTTTTTTGGCTGAAATTTTGACCCCCTCCGATCTTCTTCAAACTCTGGATTCTGACAGAGGGCCACGAGACTTCGACCAGCGCGCAAAAATGGAGGCTCTAGACCCTTCCAGAGCCGAGATATCGAAGGTCAAAATTTTGACCAGAAAAAAAAAATAAGGGGTTACACTGTCATTTATTTTTTTTTTGGCCGAAATTTTGACCCCCTCCGATCTTCTTCAAACTCTGGATTCTGACAGAGGGCCACGAGACTTCGACCAGCACGCAAAAATGGAGGCTCTAGACCCTTCCAGAGCCGAGATATCGAAGGTCAAAATTTTGACTAGAAAAAAAAACATAAGGGGTTACACTGTCATTTTTTTTTTTGGCCGAAATTTTGACCCCCTCCGATCTTCTTCAAACTCTGGATTCTGACAGAGGGCCACGAGACTTCGACCAGCGCGCAAAAATGGAGGCTCTAGACCCTTCCAGAGCCGAGATATCGAGGGTCAAAATTTTGACCAGAAAAAAAAACATAAGGGGTAACACTGTCATTTTTTTTTTTGGCCGAAATTTTGACCCCCTCCGATCTTCTTCAAACTCTGGATTCTGACAGAGGGCCACGAGACTTCGACCAGCGCGCAAAAATGGAGGCTCTAGACCCTTCCAGAGCCGAGATATCGAAGGTCAAAATTTTGACCAGAAAAAAAACATAAGGGGTTACACTGTCATTTTTTTTTTTTTTGGCCGAAATTTTGACCCCCTCCGATCTTCTTCAAACTCTGGATTCTGACAGAGGGCCACGAGACTTCGACCAGCGCGCAAAAATGGAGGCTCTAGACCCTTCCAGAGCCGAGATATCGAAGGTCAAAATTTTGACCAGAAAAAAAAACATAAGGGGTTACACTGTCATTTTTTTTTTGGCCGAAATTTTGACCCCCTCCGATCTTCTTCAAACTCTGGATTCTGACAGAGGGCCACGAGACTTCGACCAGCGCGCAAAAATGGAGGCTCTAGACCCTTCCAGAGCCGAGATATCGAGGGTCAAAATTTTTACCAGAAAAAAAACCATAAGGGGTAACACTGTCATTTTTTTTTTTTTGGCCGAAATTTTGACCCCCTCCGATCTTCTTCAAACTCTGGATTCTGACAGAGTGCCACGAGACTTCTACCAGCGCGCAAAAATGGAGGCTCTAGACCCTTCCAGAGCCGAGATATCGAAGGTCAAAATTTTGACCAGAAAAAAAAAACATAAGGGGTTACACTGTCATTTTTTTTTTGGCCGAAATTTTGACCCCCTCCGATCTTCTTCAAACTCTGGATTCTGACAGAGGGCCACGAGACTTCGACCAGCGCGCAAAAATGGAGGCTCTAGACCCTTCCAGAGCCGAGATATCGAGGGTCAAAATTTTGACCAGAAAAAAAAACATAAGGGGTTACACTGTCATTTTTTTTTTTTTGGCCGAAATTTTGACCCCCTCCTATCTTCTTCAAACTCTGGATTCTGACAGAGGGCCATGAGACTTCAAACAGCGCGCAAAAATGGAGGCTCTAGACCCTTCCAGAGCCGAGATATCGAAGGTCAAAATTTTGACCAGAAAAAAAAACATAAGGGGTTACACTGTCATTTTTTTTTTTGGCCGAAATTTTGACCCCCTCCGATCTTCTTCAAACTCTGGATTCTGACAGAGGGCCACGAGACTTCGACCAGCGCGCAAAAATGGAGGCTCTAGACCCTTCCAGAGCCGAGATATCGAGGGTCAAAATTTTGACCAGAAAAAAAAACATAAGGGGTAACACTGTCATTTTTTTTTTTTTTTTGGCCGAAATTTTGACCCCCTCCGATCTTCTTCAAACTCTGGATTCTGACAGAGGGCCACGAGACTTCGACCAGCGCGCAAAAATGGAGGCTCTAGACCCTTCCAGAGCCGAGATATCGAAGGTCAAAATTTTGACCAGAAAAAAAAACATAAGGGGTTACACTGTCATTTTTTTTTTTGGCCGAAATTTTGACCCCCTCCAATCTTCTTTAAACTCTGGATTCTGACAGAGGGCCACGAGACTTCGACCAGCGCGCAAAAATGGAGGCTCTAGACCCTTCCAGAGCCGAGATATCGAAGGTCAAAATTTTGACCAGAAAAAAAAAACATAAGGGGTTACACTGTCATTTTTTTTTTGGCCAAAATTTTGACCCCCTCCGATCTTCTTCAAACTCTGGATTCTGACAGAGGGCCACGAGACTTCGACCAGCGCGCAAAAATGGAGGCTCTAGACCCTTCCAGAGCCGAGATATCGAAGGTCAAAATTTTGACCAGAAAAAAAAACATAAGGGGTTACACTGTCATTTTTTTTTTTGGCCAAAATTTTGACCCCCTCCGATCTTCTTCAAACTCTGGATTCTGACAGAGGGCCACGAGACTTCGACCAGCGCGCAAAAATGGAGGCTCTAGACCCTTCCAGAGCCGAGATATCGAAGGTCAAAATTTTGACCAGAAAAAAAAACATAAGGGGTTACACTGTCATTTTTTTTTTTGGCTGAAATTTTGACCCCCTCCGATCTTCTTCAAACTCTGGATTCTGATAGAGGGCCATGAGACTTCGACCAGCGCGCAAAAATGGAGGCTCTAGAGCCTTCCAGAGCCGAGATATCGAAGGTCAAAATTTTGACCAGAAAAAAAAACATAAGGGGTTACACTGTCATTTTTTTTTTTGGCCGAAATTTTGACCCCCTCCGATCTTCTTCAAACTCTGGATTCTGACAGAGGGCCACGAGACTTCGACCAGCGCGCAAAAATGGAGGCTCTAGACCCTTCCAGAGCCGAGATATCGGAGGTCAAAATTTTGACCAGAAAAAAAAACATAAGGGGTTACACTGTCATTTTTTTTTTTGGCCGAAATTTTGACCCCCTCCGATCTTCTTCAAACTCTGGATTCTGACAGAGGGCCACGAGACTTCGACCAGCGCGCAAAAACGGAGGCTCTAGACCCTTCCAGAGCCGAGATATCGAGGGTCAAAATTTTGACCAGAAAAAAAAACATAAGGGGTAACACTGTCATTTTTTTTTTTGGCCGAAATTTTGACCCCCTCCGATCTTCTTCAAACTCTGGATTCTGACAGAGGGCCACGAGACTTCGACCAGCGCGCAAAAATGGAGGCTCTAGACCCTTCCAGAGCCGAGATGTCGGAGGTCAAAATTTTGACCAGAAAAAAAAACATAAGGGGTTACACTGTCATTTTTTTTTTTTTGGCCGAAATTTTGACCCCCTCCGATCTTCTTCAAACTCTGGATTCTGACAGAGGGCCACGAGACTTCGACCAGCGCGCAAAAATGGAGGCTCTAGACCCTTCCAGAGCCGAGATATCGAAGGTCAAAATTTTGACCAGAAAAAAAAAAACATAAGGGGTTACACTGTCATTTTTTTTTTTTGGCCAAAATTTTGACCCCCTCCGATCTTCTTCAAACTCTGGATTCTGACAGAGGGCCACGAGACTTCGACCAGCGCGCAAAAATGGAGGCTCTAGACCCTTCCAGAGCCGAGATATCGAAGGTCAAAATTTTGACCAGAAAAAAAAACATAAGGGGTTACACTGTCATTTTTTTTTTTGGCCAAAATTTTGACCCCCTCCGATCTTCTTCAAACTCTGGATTCTGACAGAGGGCCACGAGACTTCGACCAGCGCGCAAAAATGGAGGCTCTAGACCCTTCCAGAGGCGAGATATCGAAGGTCAAAATTTTGACCAGAAAAAAAAACATAAGGGGTTACACTGTCATTTTTTTTTTTGGCCGAAATTTTGACCCCCTCCGATCTTCTTCAAACTCTGGATTCTGACAGAGGGCCACGAGACTTCGACCAGCGCGCAAAAATGGAGGCTCTAGACCCTTCCAGAGCCGAGATATCGAAGGTCAAAATTTTGACCAGAAAAAAAAACATAAGGGGTAACACAGTCATTTTTTTTTTTTTTGGCCGAAATTTTGACCCCCTCCGATCTTCTTCAAACTCTGGATTCTGACAGAGGGCCACGAGACTTCGACCAGCGCGCAAAAATGGAGGCTCTAGACCCTTCCAGAGCCGAGATATCGAAGGTCAAAATTTTGACCAGAAAAAAAAAAATAAGGGGTTACACTGTCATTTTTTTTTTTTTGGCCGAAATTTTGACCCCCTCCGATCTTCTTCAAACTCTGGATTCGGACAGAGGGCCACGAGACTTCGACCAGCGCGCAAAAATGGAGGCTCTAGACCCTTCCAGAGCCGAGATATCGAAGGTCAAAATTTTGACAAGAAAAAAAAAACATAAGGGGTTACACTGTCATTTTTTTTTTTGGCCAAAATTTTGACCCCCTCCGATCTTCTTCAAACTCTGGATTCTGACAGAGGGCCACGAGACTTCGACCAGCGCGCAAAAATGGAGGCTCTAGACCCTTCCAGAGCCGAGATATCGAGGGTCAAAATTTTGACCAGAAAAAAAAACATAAGGGGTAACACTGTCATTTTTTTTTTGGCCGAAATTTTGACCCCCTCCGATCTTCTTCAAACTCTGGATTCTGACAGAGGGCCATGAGACTTCAAACAGCGCGCAAAAATGGAGGCTCTAGACCCTTCCAGAGCCGAGATATCGAAGGTCAAAATTTTGACCAGAAAAAAAAACATAAGGGGTTACACTGTCATTTTTTTTTTTTGGCCGAAATTTTGACCCCCTCCGATCTTCTTCAAACTCTGGATTCTGACAGAGGGCCACGAGACTTCGACCAGCGCTCAAAAATGGAGGCTCTAGACCCTTCCAGAGCCGAGATATCGAAGGTCAAAATTTTGACCAGAAAAAAAAACATAAGGGGTTACACTGTCATTTTTTTTTTTGGCCGAAATTTTGACCCCCTCCGATCTTCTTTAAACTCTGGATTCTGACAGAGGGCCACGAGACTTCGACCAGCGCGCAAAAATGGAGGCTCTAGACCCTTCCAGAGCCGAGATATCGAAGGTCAAAATTTTGACCAGAAAAAAAAACATAAGGGGTTACACTGTCATTTTTTTTTTTTGGCCAAAATTTTGACCCCCTCCGATCTTCTTCAAACTCTGGATTCTGACAGAGGGCCACGAGACTTCGACCAGCGCGCAAAAATGGAGGCTCTAGACCCTTCCAGAGCCGAGATATCGAAGGTCAAAATTTTGACCAGAAAAAAAAAACATAAGGGGTTACACTGTCATTTTTTTTTTTTGGCCGAAATTTTGACCCCCTCCGATCTTCTTCAAACTCTGGATTCTGACAGAGGGCCACGAGACTTCGACCAGCGCGCAAAAATGGAGGCTCTAGACCCTTCCAGAGCCGAGATATCGGAGGTCAAAATTTTGACCAGAAAAAAAAACATAAGGGGTTACACTGTCATTTTTTTTTTTTTTGGCCGAAATTTTGACCCCCTCCGATCTTCTTCAAACTCTGGATTCTGACAGAGGGCCACGAGACTTCGACCAGCGCGCAAAAATGGAGGCTCTAGACCCTTCCAGAGCCGAGATATCGAAGGTCAAAATTTTGACCAGAAAAAAAAACATAAGGGGTTACACTGTCATTTTTTTTTTTGGCCGAAATTTTGACCCCCTCCGATCTTCTTCAAACTCTGGATTCTGACAGAGGGCCACGAGACTTCGACCAGCGCGCAAAAATGGAGGCTCTAGACCCTTCCAGAGCCGAGATATCGAAGGTCAAAATTTTGACCAGAAAAAAAAAAACATAAGGGGTTACACTGTAATTTTTTTTTTTTGGCCGAAATTTTGACCCCCTCCGATCTTCTTCAAACTCTGCATTCTGACAGAGGGCCACGAGACTTCGACCAGCGCGCAAAAATGGAGGCTCTAGACCCTTCCAGAGCCGAGATATCGAGGGTCAAAATTTTGACCAGAAAAAAAAACATAAGGGGTAACACTGTCATTTTTTTTTTTTTGGCCGAAATTTTGACCCCCTCCGATCTTCTTCAAACTCTGGATTCTGACAGAGGGCCACGAGACTTCGACCAGCGCGCAAAAATGGAGGCTCTAGACCCTTCCAGAGCCGAGATATCGAAGGTCAAAATTTTGACCAGAAAAAAAAACATAAGGGGTTACACTGTCATTTTTTTTTTTTGGCCGAAATTTTGACCCCCTCCGATCTTCTTCAAACTCTGGATTCTGACAGAGGGCCACGAGACTTCGACCAGCGCGCAAAAATGGAGGCTCTAGACCCTTCCAGAGCCGAGATATCGAAGGTCAAAATTTTGACCAGAAAAAAAAACATAAGGGGTTACACTGTCATTTTTTTTTTTGGCCGAAATTTTGACCCCCTCCGATCTTCTTCAAACTCTGGATTCTGACAGAGGGCCACGAGACTTCGACCAGCGCGCAAAAATGGAGGCTCTAGACCCTTCCAGAGCCGAGATATCGAAGGTCAAAATTTTGACCAGAAAAAAAAAACATAAGGGGTTACACTGTCATTTTTTTTTTTTGGCCGAAATTTTGACCCCCTCCGATCTTCTTCAAACTCTGCATTCTGACAGAGGGCCACGAGACTTCGACCAGCGCGCAAAAATGGAGGCTCTAGACCCTTCCAGAGCCGAGATATCGAGGGTCAAAATTTTGACCAGAAAAAAAAACATAAGGGGTAACACTGTCATTTTTTTTTTTTTGGCCGAAATTTTGACCCCCTCCGATCTTCTTCAAACTCTGGATTCTGACAGAGGGCCACGAGACTTCGACCAGCGCGCAAAAATGGAGGCTCTAGACCCTTCCAGAGCCGAGATATCGAAGGTCAAAATTTTGACCAGAAAAAAAAACATAAGGGGTTACACTGTCATTTTTTTTTTTTGGCCGAAATTTTGACCCCCTCCGATCTTCTTCAAACTCTGGATTCTGACAGAGGGCCATGAGACTTCAAACAGCGCGCAAAAATGGAGGCTCTAGACCCTTCCAGAGCCGAGATATCGAGGGTCAAAATTTTGACCAGAAAAAAAAACATAAGGGGTAACACTGTCATTTTTTTTTTTTTTTGGCCGAAATTTTGACCCCCTCCGATCTTCTTCAAACTCTGGATTCTGACAGAGGGCCACGAGACTTCGACCAGCGCGCAAAAATGGAGGCTCTAGACCCTTCCAGAGCCGAGATATCGAAGGTCAAAATTTTGACCAGAAAAAAAAACACAAGGGGTTACACTGTCATTTTTTTTTTGGCCGAAATTTTGACCCCCTCCGATCTTCTTTAAACTCTGGATTCTGACAGAGGGCCACGAGACTTCGACCAGCGCGCAAAAATGGAGGCTCTAGACCCTTCCAGAGCCGAGATATCGAAGGTCAAAATTTTGACCAGAAAAAAAAAACATAAGGGGTTACACTGTCATTTTTTTTTTTGGCCAAAATTTTGACCCCCTCCGATCTTCTTCAAACTCTGGATTCTGACAGAGGGCCACGAGACTTCGACCAGCGCGCAAAAATGGAGGCTCTAGACCCTTCCAGAGCCGAGATATCGAAGGTCAAAATTTTGACCAGAAAAAAAAAACATAAGGGGTTACACTGTCATTTTTTTTTTTGGCCGAAATTTTGACCCCCTCCGATCTTCTTCAAACTCTGGATTCTGACAGAGGGCCATGAGACTTCAAACAGCGCGCAAAAATGGAGGCTCTAGACCCTTCCAGAGCCGAGATATCGAAGGTCAAAATTTTGACCAGAAAAAAAAACATAAGGGGTTACACTGTCATTTTTTTTTTTTGGCCGAAATTTTGACCCCCTCCGATCTTCTTCAAACTCTGGATTCTGACAGAGGGCCACGAGACTTCGACCAGCGCGCAAAAATGGAGGCTCTAGACCCTTCCAGAGCCGAGATATCGAAGGTCAAAATTTTGACCAGAAAAAAAAAACATAAGGGGTTACACTGTCATTTTTTTTTTTTGGCCGAAATTTTGACCCCCTCCGATCTTCTTCAAACTCTGCATTCTGACAGAGGGCCACGAGACTTCGACCAGCGCGCAAAAATGGAGGCTCTAGACCCTTCCAGAGCCGAGATATCGAGGGTCAAAATTTTGACCAGAAAAAAAAACATAAGGGGTAACACTGTCATTTTTTTTTTTTTGGCCGAAATTTTGACCCCCTCCGATCTTCTTCAAACTCTGGATTCTGACAGAGGGCCACGAGACTTCGACCAGCGCGCAAAAATGGAGGCTCTAGACCCTTCCAGAGCCGAGATATCGAAGGTCAAAATTTTGACCAGAAAAAAAAACATAAGGGGTTACACTGTCATTTTTTTTTTTTGGCCGAAATTTTGACCCCCTCCGATCTTCTTCAAACTCTGGATTCTGACAGAGGGCCATGAGACTTCAAACAGCGCGCAAAAATGGAGGCTCTAGACCCTTCCAGAGCCGAGATATCGAGGGTCAAAATTTTGACCAGAAAAAAAAACATAAGGGGTAACACTGTCATTTTTTTTTTTTTTTTGGCCGAAATTTTGACCCCCTCCGATCTTCTTCAAACTCTGGATTCTGACAGAGGGCCACGAGACTTCGACCAGCGCGCAAAAATGGAGGCTCTAGACCCTTCCAGAGCCGAGATATCGAAGGTCAAAATTTTGACCAGAAAAAAAAACACAAGGGGTTACACTGTCATTTTTTTTTTGGCCGAAATTTTGACCCCCTCCGATCTTCTTTAAACTCTGGATTCTGACAGAGGGCCACGAGACTTCGACCAGCGCGCAAAAATGGAGGCTCTAGACCCTTCCAGAGCCGAGATATCGAAGGTCAAAATTTTGACCAGAAAAAAAAAACATAAGGGGTTACACTGTCATTTTTTTTTTTGGCCAAAATTTTGACCCCCTCCGATCTTCTTCAAACTCTGGATTCTGACAGAGGGCCACGAGACTTCGACCAGCGCGCAAAAATGGAGGCTCTAGACCCTTCCAGAGCCGAGATATCGAAGGTCAAAATTTTGACCAGAAAAAAAAAACATAAGGGGTTACACTGTCATTTTTTTTTTTGGCCGAAATTTTGACCCCCTCCGATCTTCTTCAAACTCTGGATTCTGACAGAGGGCCATGAGACTTCAAACAGCGCGCAAAAATGGAGGCTCTAGACCCTTCCAGAGCCGAGATATCGAAGGTCAAAATTTTGACCAGAAAAAAAAACATAAGGGGTTACACTGTCATTTTTTTTTTTGGCCGAAATTTTGACCCCCTCCGATCTTCTTCAAACTCTGGATTCTGACAGAGGGCCACGAGACTTCGACCAGCGCGCAAAAATGGAGGCTCTAGACCCTTCCAGAGCCGAGATATCGAGGGTCAAAATTTTGACCAGAAAAAAAAACATAAGGGGTAACACTGTCATTTTTTTTTTTTTTGGCCGAAATTTTGACCCCCTCCGATCTTCTTCAAACTCTGGATTCTGACAGAGGGCCACAAGACTTCGACCAGCGCTCAAAAATGGAGGCTCTAGACCCTTCCAGAGCTGAGATATCGAAGGTCAAAATTTTGACCAGAAAAAAAAAACATAAGGGGTTACACTGTCATTTTTTTTTTGGCCGAAATTTTGACCCCCTCCGATCTTCTTTAAACTCTGGATTCTGACAGAGGGCCACGAGACTTCGACCAGCGCGCAAAAATGGAGGCTCTAGACCCTTCCAGAGCCGAGATATCGAAGGTCAAAATTTTGACCAGAAAAAAAAAACATAAGGGGTTACACTGTCATTTTTTTTTTTGGCCGAAATTTTGACCCCCTCCGATCTTCTTCAAACTCTGGATTCTGACAGAGGGCCACGAGACTTCGACCAGCGCGCAAAAATGGAGGCTCTAGACCCTTCCAGAGCCGAGATATCGAGGGTCAAAATTTTGACCAGAAAAAAAAACATAAGGGGTAACACTGTCATTTTTTTTTTTTGGCCGAAATTTTGACCCCCTCCGATCTTCTTCAAACTCTGGATTCTGACAGAGGGCCACGAGACTTCGACCAGCGCGCAAAAATGGAGGCTCTAGACCCTTCCAGAGCCGAGATATCGGAGGTCAAAATTTTGACCAGAAAAAAAAACATAAGGGGTTACACTGTCATTTTTTTTTTTTTGGCCGAAATTTTGACCCCCTCCGATCTTCTTCAAACTCTGGATTCTGACAGAGGGCCACGAGACTTCGACCAGCGCGCAAAAATGGAGGCTCTAGACCCTTCCAGAGCCGAGATATCGAAGGTCAAAATTTTGACGAGAAAAAAAAAAACATAAGGGGTTACACTGTCATTTTTTTTTTTGGCCAAAATTTTGACCCCCTCCGATCTTCTTCAAACTCTGGATTCTGACAGAGGGCCACGAGACTTCGACCAGCGCGCAAAAATGGAGGCTCTAGACCCTTCCAGAGCCGAGATATCGGAGGTCAAAATTTTGACCAGAAAAAAAAACATAAGGGGTTACACTGTCATTTTTTTTTTTTTGTCCGAAATTTTGACCCCCTCCGATCTTCTTCAAACTCTGGATTCTGACAGAGGGCCACGAGACTTCGACCAGCGCGCAAAAATGGAGGCTCTAGACCCTTCCAGAGCCGAGATATCGAAGGTCAAAATTTTGACCAGAAAAAAAAACATAAGGGGTTACACTGTCATTTTTTTTTTTTGGCCGAAATTTTGACCCCCTCCGATCTTCTTCAAACTCTGGATTCTGACAGAGGGCCACGAGACTTCGACCAGCGCGCAAAAATGGGGGCTCTAGACCCTTCCAGAGCCGAGATATCGAAGGTCAAAATTTTGACCAGAAAAAAAACATAAGGGGTTACACTGTCATTTTTTTTTTTGGCCGAAATTTTGACCCCCTTCGATCTTCTTCAAACTCTGGATTCTGACAGAGGGCCACGAGACTTCGACCAGCGCGCAAAAATGGAGGCTCTAGACCCTTCCAGAGCCGAGATATCGAAGGTCAAAATTTTGACCAGAAAAAAAACCATAAGGGGTTACACTGTCATTTTTTTTTTTGGCCGAAATTTTGACCCCCTCCGATCTTCTTCAAATTTTGGATTCTGACAGAGGGCCACGAGACTTCGACCAGCGCGCAAAAATGGAGGCTCTAGACCCTTCCAGAGCCGAGATATCGAAGGTCAAAATTTTGAGCAGAAAAAAAACATAAGGGGTTACACTGTCATTTTTTTTTTTTGGCCAAAATTTTGACCCCCTCCGATCTTCTTCAAACTCTGGATTCTGACAGAGGGCCACGAGACTTCGACCAGCGCGCAAAAATGGAGGCTCTAGACCCTTCCAGAGCCGAGATATCGAGGGTCAAAATTTTGACCAGAAAAAAAAACATAAGGGGTAACACTGTCATTTTTTTTTTTTGGCCGAAATTTTGACCCCCTCCGATCTTCTTCAAACTCTGGATTCTGACAGAGGGCCACGAGACTTCGACCAGCGCGCAAAAATGGAGGCTCTAGACCCTTCCAGAGCCGAGATATCGAAGGTCAAAATTTTGACCAGAAAAAAAAACATAAGGGGTTACACTGTCATTTTTTTTTTTTGGCCGAAATTTTGACCCCCTCCGATCTTCTTCAAACTCTGGATTCTGACAGAGGGCCACAAGACTTCGACCAGCGCGCAAAAATGGAGGCTCTAGACCCTTCCAGAGCCGAGATATCGAGGGTCAAAATTTTGACCAGAAAAAAAAAACATAAGGGGTAACACTGTCATTTTTTTTTTTTTTGCCGAAATTTTGACCCCCTCCGATCTTCTTCAAACTCTGGATTCTGACAGAGGGCCACGAGACTGCGACCAGCGCGCAAAAATGGAGGCTCTAGACCCTTCCAGAGCCGAGATATCGAAGGTCAAAATTTTGACCAGAAAAAAAAACATAAGGGGTTACACTGTCATTTTTTTTTGGTCGAAATTTTGACCCCCTCCGATCTTCTTCAAACTCTGGATTCTGACAGAGGGCCACGAGACTTCGACCAGCGCGCAAAAATGGAGGCTCTAGACCCTTCCAGAGCCGAGATATCGAAGGTCAAAATTTTGACCAGAAAAAAAAACATAAGGGGTTACACTGTCATTTTTTTTTTTTGGCCGAAATTTTGACCCCCTCCGATCTTCTTCAAACTCTGGATTCTGACAGAGGGCCACGAGACTTCGACCAGCGCGCAAAAATGGAGGCTCTAGACCCTTCCAGAGCCGAGATATCGAAGGTCAAAATTTTGACCAGAAAAAAAAAACATAAGGGGTTACACTGTCATTTTTTTTTTTTGGCCGAAATTTTGACCCCCTCCGATCTTCTTCAAACTCTGCATTCTGACAGAGGGCCACGAGACTTCGACCAGCGCGCAAAAATGGAGGCTCTAGACCCTTCCAGAGCCGAGATATCGAGGGTCAAAATTTTGACCAGAAAAAAAAACCATAAGGGGTAACACTGTCATTTTTTTTTTTTTGGCCGAAATTTTGACCCCCTCCGATCTTCTTCAAACTCTGGATTCTGACAGAGGGCCACGAGACTTCGACCAGCGCGCAAAAATGGAGGCTCTAGACCCTTCCAGAGCCGAGATATCGAAGGTCAAAATTTTGACCAGAAAAAAAAACATAAGGGGTTACACTGTCATTTTTTTTTTTTGGCCGAAATTTTGACCCCCTCCGATCTTCTTCAAACTCTGGATTCTGACAGAGGGCCATGAGACTTCAAACAGCGCGCAAAAATGGAGGCTCTAGACCCTTCCAGAGCCGAGATATCGAGGGTCAAAATTTTGACCAGAAAAAAAAACATAAGGGGTAACACTGTCATTTTTTTTTTTTTTGGCCGAAATTTTGACCCCCTCCGATCTTCTTCAAACTCTGGATTCTGACAGAGGGCCACGAGACTTCGACCAGCGCGCAAAAATGGAGGCTCTAGACCCTTCCAGAGCCGAGATATCGAAGGTCAAAATTTTGACCAGAAAAAAAAACACAAGGGGTTACACTGTCATTTTTTTTTTGGCCGAAATTTTGACCCCCTCCGATCTTCTTTAAACTCTGGATTCTGACAGAGGGCCACGAGACTTCGACCAGCGCGCAAAAATGGAGGCTCTAGACCCTTCCAGAGCCGAGATATCGAAGGTCAAAATTTTGACCAGAAAAAAAAAACATAAGGGGTTACACTGTCATTTTTTTTTTTGGCCAAAATTTTGACCCCCTCCGATCTTCTTCAAACTCTGGATTCTGACAGAGGGCCACGAGACTTCGACCAGCGCGCAAAAATGGAGGCTCTAGACCCTTCCAGAGCCGAGATATCGAAGGTCAAAATTTTGACCAGAAAAAAAAAACATAAGGGGTTACACTGTCATTTTTTTTTTTTGGCCGAAATTTTGACCCCCTCCGATCTTCTTCAAACTCTGGATTCTGACAGAGGGCCATGAGACTTCAAACAGCGCGCAAAAATGGAGGCTCTAGACCCTTCCAGAGCCGAGATATCGAAGGTCAAAATTTTGACCAGAAAAAAAAACATAAGGGGTTACACTGTCATTTTTTTTTTTTGGCCGAAATTTTGACCCCCTCCGATCTTCTTCAAACTCTGGATTCTGACAGAGGGCCACGAGACTTCGACCAGCGCGCAAAAATGGAGGCTCTAGACCCTTCCAGAGCCGAGATATCGAGGGTCAAAATTTTGACCAGAAAAAAAAAACATAAGGGGTAACACTGTCATTTTTTTTTTTTTTTGGCCGAAATTTTGACCCCCTCCGATCTTCTTCAAACTCTGGATTCTGACAGAGGGCCACAAGACTTCGACCAGCGCTCAAAAATGGAGGCTCTAGACCCTTCCAGAGCTGAGATATCGAAGGTCAAAATTTTGACCAGAAAAAAAAACATAAGGGGTTACACTGTCATTTTTTTTTTGGCCGAAATTTTGACCCCCTCCGATCTTCTTTAAACTCTGGATTCTGACAGAGGGCCACGAGACTTCGACCAGCGCGCAAAAATGGAGGCTCTAGACCCTTCCAGAGCCGAGATATCGAAGGTCAAAATTTTGACCAGAAAAAAAAAACATAAGGGGTTACACTGTCATTTTTTTTTTTTGGCCAAAATTTTGACCCCCTCCGATCTTCTTCAAACTCTGGATTCTGACAGAGGGCCACGAGACTTCGACCAGCGCGCAAAAATGGAGGCTCTAGACCCTTCCAGAACCGAGATATCGAAGGTCAAAATTTTGACCAGAAAAAAAAAACATAAGGGGTTACACTGTCATTTTTTTTTTTGGCCGAAATTTTGACCCCCTCCGATCTTCTTCAAACTCTGGATTCAGACAGAGGGCCACGAGACTTCGACCAGCGCGCAAAAATGGAGGCTCTAGACCCTTCCAGAGCCGAGATATCGAGGGTCAAAATTTTGACCAGAAAAAAAAACATAAGGGGTAACACTGTCATTTTTTTTTTTGGCCGAAATTTTGACCCCCTCCGATCTTCTTCAAACTCTGGATTCTGACAGAGGGCCACGAGACTTCGACCAGCGCGCAAAAATGGAGGCTCTAGACCCTTCCAGAGCCGAGATATCGGAGGTCAAAATTTTGACCAGAAAAAAAAACATAAGGGGTTACACTGTCATTTTTTTTTTTTGGCCGAAATTTTGACCCCCTCCGATCTTCTTCAAACTCTGGATTCTGACAGAGGGCCACGAGACTTCGACCAGCGCGCAAAAATGGAGGCTCTAGACCCTTCCAGAGCCGAGATATCGGAGGTCAAAATTTTGACCAGAAAAAAAAACATAAGGGGTTACACTGTCATTTTTTTTTTTTGGCCGAAATTTTGACCCCCTCCGATCTTCTTCAAACTCTGGATTCTGACAGAGGGCCACGAGACTTCGACCAGCGCGCAAAAATGGAGGCTCTAGACCCTTCCAGAGCCGAGATATCGAAGGTCAAAATTTTGACCAGAAAAAAAAACATAAGGGGTTACACTGTCATTTTTTTTTTTTGGCCGAAATTTTGACCCCCTCCGATCTTCTTCAAACTCTGGATTCTGACAGAGGGCCACGAGACTTCGACCAGCGCGCAAAAATGGGGGCTCTAGACCCTTCCAGAGCCGAGATATCGAAGGTCAAAATTTTGACCAGAAAAAAAACATAAGGGGTTACACTGTCATTTTTTTTTTGGCCGAAATTTTGACCCCCTTAGATCTTCTTCAAACTCTGGATTCTGACAGAGGGCCACGAGACTTCGACCAGCGCGCAAAAATGGAGGCTCTAGACCCTTCCAGAGCCGAGATATCGAAGGTCAAAATTTTGACCAGAAAAAAAACCATAAGGGGTTACACTGTCATTTTTTTTTTTGGCCGAAATTTTGACCCCCTCCGATCTTCTTCAAATTTTGGATTCTGACAGAGGGCCACGAGACTTCGACCAGCGCGCAAAAATGGAGGCTCTAGACCCTTCCAGAGCCGAGATATCGAAGGTCAAAATTTTGAGCAGAAAAAAAACATAAGGGGTTACACTGTCATTTTTTTTTTTTGGCCAAAATTTTGACCCCCTCCGATCTTCTTCAAACTCTGGATTCTGACAGAGGGCCACGAGACTTCGACCAGCGCGCAAAAATGGAGGCTCTAGACCCTTCCAGAGCCGAGATATCGAGGGTCAAAATTTTGACCAGAAAAAAAAACATAAGGGGTAACACTGTCATTTTTTTTTTTTGGCCGAAATTTTGACCCCCTCCGATCTTCTTCAAACTCTGGATTCTGACAGAGGGCCACGAGACTTCGACCAGCGCGCAAAAATGGAGGCTCTAGACCCTTCCAGAGCCGAGATATCGAAGGTCAAAATTTTGACCAGAAAAAAAACCATAAGGGGTTACACTGTCATTTTTTTTTTTTGGCCGAAATTTTGACCCCCTCCGATCTTCTTCAAACTCTGGATTCTGACAGAGGGCCACAAGACTTCGACCAGCGCGCAAAAATGGAGGCTCTAGACCCTTCCAGAGCCGAGATATCGAGGGTCAAAATTTTGACCAGAAAAAAAAAACATAAGGGGTAACACTGTCATTTTTTTTTTTTTGCCGAAATTTTGACCCCCTCCGATCTTCTTCAAACTCTGGATTCTGACAGAGGGCCACGAGACTTCGACCAGCGCGCAAAAATGGAGGCTCTAGACCCTTCCAGAGCCGAGATATCGAAGGTCAAAATTTTGACCAGAAAAAAAAACATAAGGGGTTACACTGTCATTTTTTTTTTGGTCGAAATTTTGACCCCCTCCGATCTTCTTCAAACTCTGGATTCTGACAGAGGGCCACGAGACTTCGACCAGCGCGCAAAAATGGAGGCTCTAGACCCTTCCAGAGCCGAGATATCGAAGGTCAAAATTTTGACCAGAAAAAAAACATAAGGGGTTACACTGTCATTTTTTTTTTGGCCGAAATTTTGACCCCCTCCGATCTTCTTCAAACTCTGGATTCTGACAGAGGGCCACGAGACTTCGACCAGCGCGCAAAAATGGAGGCTCTAGACCCTTCCAGAGCCGAGATATCGAGGGTCAAAATTTTGACCAGAAAAAAAAACATAAGGGGTAACACTGTCATTTTTTTTTTTGGCCGAAATTTTGACCCCCTCCGATCTTCTTCAAACTCTGGATTCTGACAGAGGGCCACGAGACTTCGACCAGCGCGCAAAAATGGAGGCTCTAGACCCTTCCAGAGCCGAGATATCGAAGGTCAAAATTTTGACCAGAAAAAAAAAACATAAAGGGGTTACACTGTCATTTTTTTTTTGGCCAAAATTTTGACCCCCTCCTATCTTCTTCAAACTCTGGATTCTGACAGAGTGCCACGAGACTTCGACCAGTGCGCAAAAATGGAGGCTCTAGACCCTTCCAGAGCCGAGATATCGAGGGTCAAAATTTTGACCAGAAAAAAAAACATAAGGGGTAACACTGTCATTTTTTTTTTTTGCCGAAATTTTGACCCCCTCCGATCTTCTTCAAACTCTGGATTCTGACAGAGGGCCACGAGACTTCGACCAGCGCGCAAAAATGGAGGCTCTAGACCCTTCCAGAGCCGAGATATCGAAGGTCAAAATTTTGAGCAGAAAAAAAAAACATAAGGGGTTACACTGTCATTTTTTTTTTGGTCGAAATTTTGACCCCCTCCGATCTTCTTCAAACTCTGGATTCTGACAGAGGGCCACGAGACTTCGACCAGCGCGCAAAAATGGAGGCTCTAGACCCTTCCAGAGCCGAGATATCGAAGGTCAAAATTTTGACCAGAAAAAAAACATAAGGGGTTACACTGTCATTTTTTTTTTTTGGCCGAAATTTTGACCCCCTCCGATCTTCTTCAAACTCTGGATTCTGACAGAGGGCCACGAGACTTCGACCAGCGCGCAAAAATGGAGGCTCTAGACCCTTCCAGAGCCGAGATATCGAGGGTCAAAATTTTGACCAGAAAAAAAAACATAAGGGGTAACACTGTCATTTTTTTTTTTGGCCGAAATTTTGACCCCCTCCGATCTTCTTCAAACTCTGGATTCTGACAGAGGGCCACGAGACTTCGACCAGCGCGCAAAAATGGAGGCTCTAGACCCTTCCAGAGCCGAGATATCGAAGGTCAAAATTTTGACCAGAAAAAAAAAACATAAGGGGTTACACTGTCATTTTTTTTTTTGGCCGAAATTTTGACCCCCTCCGATCTTCTTCAAACTCTGGATTCTGACAGAGGGCCACGAGACTTCGACCAGCGCGCAAAAATGGGGGCTCTAGACCCTTCCAGAGCCGAGATATCGAAGGTCAAAATTTTGACCAGAAAAAAAAACATAAGGGGTTACACTGTCATTTTTTTTTTTGGCCGAAATTTTGACCCCCTCCGATCTTCTTCAAACTCTGGATTCTGACAGAGGGCCACGAGACTTCGACCAGCGCGCAAAAATGGAGGCTCTAGACCCTTCCAGAGCCGAGATATCGAAGGTCAAAATTTTGACCAGAAAAAAAAACATAAGGGGTTACACTGTCATTTTTTTTTTTTGGCCGAAATTTTGACCCCCTCTGATCTTCTTCAAACTCTGGATTCTGACAGAGGGCCACGAGACTTCGACCAGCGCGCAAAAATGGAGGCTCTAGACCCTTCCAGAGCCGAGATATCGAAGGTCAAAATTTTGAGCAGAAAAAAAACATAAGGGGTTACACTGTCATTTTTTTTTTTGGCCAAAATTTTGACCCCCTCCTATCTTCTTCAAACTCTGGATTCTGACAGAGGGCCACGAGACTTCGACCAGCGCGCAAAAATGGAGGCTCTAGACCCTTCCAGAGCCGAGATATCGAAGGTCAAAATTTTGACCAGAAAAAAAAACATAAGTGGTTACACTGTCATTTTTTTTTTTGGCCAAAATTTTGACCCCCTCCGATCTTCTTCAAACTCTGGATTCTGACAGAGGGCCACGAGACTTCGACCAGCGCGCAAAAATGGAGGCTCTAGACCCTTCCAGAGCCGAGATATCAAGGGTCAAAATTTTGACCAGAAAAAAAAACATAAGGGGTAACACTGTCATTTTTTTTTTTTTGGCCGAAATTTTGACCCCCTCCGATCTTCTTCAAACTCTGGATTCTGACAGAGGGCCATGAGACTTCGACCAGCGCGCAAAAATGGAGGCTCTAGACCCTTCCAGAGCCGAGACATCGAAGGTCAAAATTTTGACCAGAAAAAAAAACATAAGGGGTTACACTGTCATTTTTTTTTTTTGGCCGAAATTTTGACCCCCTCCGATCTTCTTCAAACTCTGGATTCTGACAGAGGGCCACGAGACTTCGACCAGCGCGCAAAAATGGAGGCTCTAGACCCTTACAGAGCCGAGATATCGAGGGTCAAAATTTTGACCAGAAAAAAAAAACATAAGGGGTAACACTGTCATTTTTTTTTGGCCGAAATTTTGACCCCCTCCGATCTTCTTCAAACTCTGGATTCTGACAGAGGGCCACGAGACTTCGACCAGCGCGCGAAAATTGAGGCTCTAGACCCTTCCAGAGCCGAGATATCGAAGGTCAAAATTTTGACCAGAAAAAAAACATAAGGGGTTACACTGTCATTTTTTTTTTTTTGGTCGAAATTTTGACCCCCTCCGATCTTCTTCAAACTCTGGATTCTGACAGAGGGCCACGAGACTTCGACCAGCGCGCAAAAATGGAGGCTCTAGACCCTTCCAGAGCCGAGATATCGAAGGTCAAAATTTTGACCAGAAAAAAAAACATAAGGGGTTACACTGTCATTTTTTTTTTTTTTGGCCGAAATTTTGACCCCCTCCGATCTTCTTCAAACTCTGGATTCTGACAGAGGGCCACGAGACTTCGACCAGCGCGCAAAAATGGAGGCTCTAGACCCTTCCAGAGCCGAGATATCGAGGGTCAAAATTTTGACCAGAAAAAAAAACCATAAGGGGTAACACTGTCATTTTTTTTTTTTTGGCCGAAATTTTGACCCCCTCCGATCTTCTTCAAACTCTGGATTCTGACAGAGGGCCACGAGACTTCGACCAGCGCGCAAAAATGGAGGCTCTAGACCCTTCCAGAGCCGAGATATCGAAGGTCAAAATTTTGACCAGAAAAAAAAACATAAGGGGTTACACTGTCATTTTTTTTTTTTTGGCCGAAATTTTGACCCCCTCCGATCTTCTTCAAACTCTGGATTCTGACAGAGGGCCACGAGACTTCGACCAGCGCGCAAAAATGGAGGCTCTAGACCCTTCCAGAGCCGAGATATCGAAGGTCAAAATTTTGAGCAGAAAAAAAAACATAAGGGGTTACACTGTCATTTTTTTTTTGGCCAAAATTTTGACCCCCTCCTATCTTCTTCAAACTCTGGATTCTGACAGAGGGCCACGAGACTTCGACCAGCGCGCAAAAATGGAGGCTCTAGACCCTTCCAGAGCCGAGATATCGAAGGTCAAAATTTTGACCAGAAAAAAAAAACATAAGGGGTTACACTGTCATTTTTTTTTTTTTGGCCAAAATTTTGACCCCCTCCGATCTTCTTCAAACTCTGGATTCTGACAGAGGGCCACGAGACTTTGACCAGCGCGCAAAAATGGAGGCTCTAGACCCTTCCAGAGCCGAGATATCGAAGGTCAAAATTTTGACCAGAAAAAAAAACATAAGGGGTTACACTGTCATTTTTTTTTTTTTGGCTGAAATTTTGACCCCCTCCGATCTTCTTCAAACTCTGGATTCTGATAGAGGGCCACGAGACTTCGACCAGCGCGCAAAAATGGAGGCTCTAGAGCCTTCCAGAGCCGAGATATCGAAGGTCAAAATTTTGACCAGAAAAAAAACATAAGGGGTTACACTGTCATTTTTTTTTTTGGCCGAAATTTTGACCCCCTCCGATCTTCTTCAAACTCTGGATTCTGACAGAGGGCCACGAGACTTCGACCAGCGCGCAAAAATGGAGGCTCTAGACCCTTCCAGAGCCGAGATATCGAGGGTCAAAATTTTGACCAGAAAAAAAAACATAAGGGGTAACACTGTCATTTTTTTTTTTTGGCCGAAATTTTGACCCCCTCCGATCTTCTTCAAACTCTGGATTCTGACAGAGGGCCATGAGACTTCAAACAGCGCGCAAAAATGGAGGCTCTAGACCCTTCCAGAGCCGAGATATCGAAGGTCAAAATTTTGACCAGAAAAAAAAACATAAGGGGTTACACTGTCATTTTTTTTTTTGGCCGAAATTTTGACCCCCTCCGATCTTCTTCAAACTCTGGATTCTGACAGAGGGCCACGAGACTTCGACCAGCGCGCAAAAATGGAGGCTCTAGACCCTTCCAGAGCCGAGATATCGAAGGTCAAAATTTTGACCAGAAAAAAAAACATAAGGGGTTACACTGTCATTTTTTTTTTTTGGCCGAAATTTTGACCCCCTCCGATCTTCTTCAAACTCTGGATTCTGACAGAGGGCCACGAGACTTCGACCAGCGCGCAAAAATGGAGGCTCTAGACCCTTCCAGAGCCGAGATATCGAAGGTCAAAATTTTGACCAGAAAAAAAAAACATAAGGGGTTACACTGTCATTTTTTTTTTTTTGGCCGAAATTTTGACCCCCTCCGATCTTCTTCAAACTCTGGATTCTGACAGAGGGCCACGAGACTTCGACCAGCGCGCAAAAATGGAGGCTCTAGACCCTTCCAGAGCCGAGATATCGAAGGTCAAAATTTTGACCAGAAAAAAAACATAAGGGGTTACACTGTCATTTTTTTTTTTTGGCCGAAATTTTGACCCCCTCCGATCTTCTTCAAACTCTGGATTCTGACAGAGGGCCACGAGACTTCGACCAGCGCGCAAAAATGGAGGCTCTAGACCCTTCCAGAGCCGAGATATCGAGGGTCAAAATTTTGACCAGAAAAAAAAACATAAGGGGTAACACTGTCATTTTTTTTTTTTGGCCGAAATTTTGACCCCCTCCGATCTTCTTCAAACTCTGGATTCTGACAGAGGGCCACGAGACTTCGACCAGCGCGCAAAAATGGAGGCTCTAGACCCTTCCAGAGCCGAGATATCGAAGGTCAAAATTTTGACCAGAAAAAAAACATAAGGGGTTACACTGTCATTTTTTTTTTTGGCCGAAATTTTGACCCCCTCCGATCTTCTTCAAACTCTGGATTCTGACAGAGGGCCACGAGACTTCGACCAGCGCGCAAAAATGGAGGCTCTAGACCCTTCCAGAGCCGAGATATCGAGGGTCAAAATTTTGACCAGAAAAAAAAACATAAGGGGTAACACTGTCATTTTTTTTTTTTGGCCGAAATTTTGACCCCCTCCGATCTTCTTCAAACTCTGGATTCTGACAGAGGGCCACGAGACTTCGACCAGCGCGCAAAAATGGAGGCTCTAGACCCTTCCAGAGCCGAGATATCGAAGGTCAAAATTTTGACCAGAAAAAAAAACATAAGGGGTTACACTGTCATTTTTTTTTTTTGGCCGAAATTTTGACCCCCTCCGATCTTCTTCAAACTCTGGATTCTGACAGAGGGCCACAAGACTTCGACCAGCGCGCAAAAATGGAGGCTCTAGACCCTTCCAGAGCCGAGATATCGAGGGTCAAAATTTTGACCAGAAAAAAAAAACATAAGGGGTAACACTGTCATTTTTTTTTTTTGCCGAAATTTTGACCCCCTCCGATCTTCTTCAAACTCTGGATTCTGACAGAGGGCCACGAGACTTCGACCAGCGCGCAAAAATGGAGGCTCTAGACCCTTCCAGAGCCGAGATATCGAAGGTCAAAATTTTGAGCAGAAAAAAATAAAACATAAGGGGTTACACTGTCATTTTTTTTTTTGGCCGAAATTTTGACCCCCTCCGATCTTCTTCAAACTCTGTATTCTGACAGAGGGCCACGAGACTTCGACCAGCGCGCAAAAATGGAGGCTCTAGACCCTTCCAGAGCCGAGATATCGAGGGTCAAAATTTTGACCAGAAAAAAAACATAAGGGGTAACACTGTCATTTTTTTTTTTTTGGCCAAAATTTTGACCCCCTCCGATCTTCTTCAAACTCTGGATTCTGATAGAGGGCCACGAGACTTCGACCAGCGCGCAAAAATGGAGGCTCTAGAGCCTTCCAGAGCCGAGATATCGAAGGTCAAAATTTTGACCAGAAAAAAAAACATAAGGGGTAACACTGTCATTTTTTTTTTTGGCCGAAATTTTGACCCCCTCCGATCTTCTTCAAACTCTGGATTCTGACAGAGGGCCATGAGACTTCAAACAGCGCGCAAAAATGGAGGCTCTAGACCCTTCCAGAGCCGAGATATCGAAGGTCAAAATTTTGACCAGAAAAAAAAACATAAGGGGTTACACTGTCATTTTTTTTTTTGGCCGAAATTTTGACCCCCTCCGATCTTCTTCAAACTCTGGATTCTGACAGAGGGCCACGAGACTTCGACCAGCGCGCAAAAATGGAGGCTCTAGACCCTTCCAGAGCCGAGATATCGAAGGTCAAAATTTTGACCAGAAAAAAAAACATAAGGGGTTACACTGTCATTTTTTTTTTTGGCCGAAATTTTGACCCCCTCCGATCTTCTTCAAACTCTGGATTCTGACAGAGGGCCACGAGACTTCGACCAGCGCGCAAAAATGGAGGCTCTAGACCCTTCCAGAGCCGAGATATCGAAGGTCAAAATTTTGACCAGAAAAAAAAAACATAAGGGGTTACACTGTCATTTTTTATTTTGGCCGAAATTTTGACCCCCTCCGATCTTCTTCAAACTCTG
Organism: Cyprinella venusta; assembly: GCA_038021265.1. NCBI lineage: Eukaryota > Metazoa > Chordata > Actinopteri > Cypriniformes > Leuciscidae > Cyprinella > Cyprinella venusta. Next base: position 1,066,491 of record CM075876.1, on the reverse strand, counting down.
GATTCTGACAGAGGGCCACGAGACTTCGACCAGCGCGCAAAAATGGAGGCTCTAGACCCTTCCAGAGCCGAGATATCGAAGGTCAAAATTTTGACCAGAAAAAAAAACATAAGGGGTTACACTGTCATTTTTTTTTTTGGCCGAAATTTTGACCCCCTCCGATCTTCTTCAAACTCTGGATTCTGACAGAGGGCCACGAGACTTCGACCAGCGCGCAAAAATGGAGGCTCTAGACCCTTCCAGAGCCGAGATATCGAGGGTCAAAATTTTGACCAGAAAAAAAAACATAAGGGGTAACACTGTCATTTTTTTTTTTGGCCGAAATTTTGACCCCCTCCGATCTTCTTCAAACTCTGGATTCTGACAGAGGGCCACGAGACTTCGACCAGCGCGCAAAAATGGAGGCTCTAGACCCTTCCAGAGCCAAGATATCGAAGGTCAAAATTTTGACCAGAAAAAAAACATAAGGGGTTACACTGTCATTTTTTTTTTTTGGCCGAAATTTTGACCCCCTCCGATCTTCTTCAAACTCTGGATTCTGACAGAGGGCCACGAGACTTCGACCAGCGCGCAAAAATGGAGGCTCTAGACCCTTCCAGAGCCGAGATATCGAGGGTCAAAATTTTGACCAGAAAAAAAAACATAAGGGGTAACACTGTCATTTTTTTTTTTTGGCCGAAATTTTGACCCCCTCCGATCTTCTTCAAACTCTGGATTCTGACAGAGGGCCACGAGACTTCGACCAGCGCGCAAAAATGGAGGCTCTAGACCCTTCCAGAGCCGAGATATCGAAGGTCAAAATTTTGACCAGAAAAAAAAACATAAGGGGTTACACTGTCATTTTTTTTTTTTTGGCCGAAATTTTGACCCCCTCCGATCTTCTTCAAACTCTGGATTCTGACAGAGGGCCACAAGACTTCGACCAGCGCGCAAAAATGGAGGCTCTAGACCCTTCCAGAGCCGAGATATCGAGGGTCAAAATTTTGACCAGAAAAAAAAAACATAAGGGGTAACACTGTCATTTTTTTTTTTTTGGCCGAAATTTTGACCCCCTCCGATCTTCTTCAAACTCTGGATTCTGACAGAGGGCCACGAGACTTCGACCAGCGCGCAAAAATGGAGGCTCTAGACCCTTCCAGAGCCGAGATATCGAAGGTCAAAATTTTGACCAGAAAAAAAAACATAAGGGGTTACACTGTCATTTTTTTTTTTTTGGCCGAAATTTGGACCCCCTCCGATCTTCTTCAAACTGTGGATTCTGACAGAGGGCCACGAGACTTCGACCAGCGCGCAAAAATGGAGGCTCTAGACCCTTCCAGAGCCGAGATATCGAGGGTCAAAATTTTGACCAGAAAAAAAAACATAAGGGGTAACACTGTCATTTTTTTTTTTTTGGCCGAAATTTTGACCCCCTCCGATCTTCTTCAAACTCTGGATTCTGACAGAGGGCCACGAGACTTCGACCAGCGCGCAAAAATGGAGGCTCTAGACCCTTCCAGAGCCGAGATATCGAAGGTCAAAATTTTGACCAGAAAAAAAAACATAAGGGGTTACACTGTCATTTTTTTTTTTGGCCGAAATTTGGACCCCCTCCGATCTTCTTCAAACTGTGGATTCTGACAGAGGGCCACGAGACTTCGACCAGCGCGCAAAAATGGAGGCTCTAGACCCTTCCAGAGCCGAGATATCGAGGGTCAAAATTTTGACCAGAAAAAAAAACATAAGGGGTAACACTGTCATTTTTTTTTTTTGGCCGAAATTTTGACCCCCTCCGATCTTCTTCAAACTCTGGATTCTGACAGAGGGCCACGAGACTTCGACCAGCGCGCAAAAATGGAGGCTCTAGACCCTTCCAGAGCCGAGATATCGAGGGTCAAAATTTTGACCAGAAAAAAAAACATAAGGGGTAACACTGTCATTTTTTTTTTTGGCCGAAATTTTGACCCCCTCCGATCTTCTTCAAACTCTGGATTCTGACAGAGGGCCACGAGACTTCGACCAGCGCGCAAAAATGGAGGCTCTAGACCCTTCCAGAGCCGAGATATCGAAGGTCAAAATTTTGACCAGAAAAAAAAAACATAAGGGGTTACACTGTCATTTTTTTTTTTGGCCGAAATTTTGACCCCCTCCGATCTTCTTCAAACTCTGGATTTTGACAGAGGGCCACAAGACTTCGACCAGCGCGCAAAAATGGAGGCTCTAGACCCTTCCAGAGCCGAGATATCGAGGGTCAAAATTTTGAGCAGAAAAAAAAAACATAAGGGGTTACACTGTCATTTTTTTTTTTGGCCGAAATTTTGACCCCCTCCGATCTTCTTCAAACTCTGTATTCTGACAGAGGGCCACGAGACTTCGACCAGCGCGCAAAAATGGAGGCTCTAGACCCTTCCAGAGCCGAGATATCGAGGGTCAAAATTTTGACCAGAAAAAAAACATAAGGGGTAACACTGTCATTTTTTTTTTGGCCGAAATTTTGACCCCCTCCGATCTTCTTCAAACTCTGGATTCTGACAGAGGGCCACGAGACTTCGACCAGCGCGCAAAAATGGAGGCTCTAGACCCTTCCAGAGCCGAGATATCGAAGGTCAAAATTTTGACCAGAAAAAAAAACATAAGGGGTTACACTGTCATTTTTTTTTTTTGGCCGAAATTTTGACCCCCTCCGATCATCTTCAAACTCTGGATTCTGACAGAGGGCCACGAGACTTCGACCAGCGCGCAAAAATGGAGGCTCTAGACCCTTCCAGAGCCGAGATATCGAAGGTCAAAATTTTGACCAGAAAAAAAAACACAAGGGGTTACACTGTCATTTTTTTTTTTTTGGCCGAAATTTTGACCCCCTCCGATCTTCTTCAAACTGTGGATTCTGACAGAGGGCCACGAGACTTCGACCAGCGCGCAAAAATGGAGGCTCTAGACCCTTCCAGAGCCGAGATATCGAGGGTCAAAATTTTGACCAGAAAAAAAAACATAAGGGGTAACACTGTCATTTTTTTTTTTTGGCCGAAATTTTGACCCCCTCCGATCTTCTTCAAACTCTGGATTCTGACAGAGGGCCACGAGACTTCGACCAGCGCGCAAAAATGGAGGCTCTAGACCCTTCCAGAGCCGAGATATCGAAGGTCAAAATTTTGACCAGAAAAAAAACATAAGGGGTTACACTGTCATTTTTTTTTTTTGGCCAAAATTTTGACCCCCTCCGATCTTCTTCAAACTCTGGATTCTGACAGAGGGCCACGAGACTTCGACCAGCGCGCAAAAATGGAGGCTCTAGACCCTTCCAGAGCCGAGATATCGAGGGTCAAAATTTTGACCAGAAAAAAAAACATAAGGGGTAACACTGTCATTTTTTTTTTTGGCCGAAATTTTGACCCCCTCCGATCTTCTTCAAACTCTGGATTCTGACAGAGGGCCACGAGACTTCGACCAGCGCGCAAAAATGGAGGCTCTAGACCCTTCCAGAGCCGAGATATCGAAGGTCAAAATTTTGACCAGAAAAAAAAAACATAAGGGGTTACACTGTCATTTTTTTTTTTTGGCCGAAATTTTGACCCCCTCCGATCTTCTTCAAACTCTGGATTCTGACAGAGGGCCACAAGACTTCGACCAGCGCGCAAAAATGGAGGCTCTAGACCCTTCCAGAGCCGAGATATCGAGGGTCAAAATTTTGACCAGAAAAAAAAACATAAGGGGTAACACTGTCATTTTTTTTTTTTGCCGAAATTTTGACCCCCTCCGATCTTCTTCAAACTCTGGATTCTGACAGAGGGCCACGAGACTTCGACCAGCGCGCAAAAATGGAGGCTCTAGACCCTTCCAGAGCCGAGATATCGAAGGTCAAAATTTTGAGCAGAAAAAAAAAACATAAGGGGTTACACTGTCATTTTTTTTTTGGCCGAAATTTTGACCCCCTCCGATCTTCTTCAAACTCTGGATTCTGACAGAGGGCCACGAGACTTCGACCAGCGCGCAAAAATGGAGGCTCTAGACCCTTCCAGAGCCGAGATATCGAAGGTCAAAATTTTGACCAGAAAAAAAAAACATAAGGGGTTACACTGTCATTTTTTTTTTTTTTGGCCAAAATTTTGACCCCCTCCGATCTTCTTCAAACTCTGGATTCTGACAGAGGGCCACGAGACTTCGACCAGCGCGCAAAAATGGAGGCTCTAGACCCTTCCAGAGCCGAGATATCGAAGGTCAAAATTTTGACCAGAAAAAAAAAACATAAGGGGTTACACTGTCATTTTTTTTTTTCGGCCAAAATTTTGACCCCCTCCGATCTTCTTCAAACTCTGGATTCTGACAGAGGGCCACGAGACTTCGACCAGCGCGCAAAAATGGAGGCTCTAGACCCTTCCAGAGCCGAGATATCGAAGGTCAAAATTTTGACCAGAAAAAAAAACATAAGGGGTTACACTGTCAATTTTTTTTTTTGGCCGAAATTTTGACCCCCTCCGATCTTCTTCAAACTCTGTATTCTGACAGAGGGCCACGAGACTTCGACCAGCGCGCAAAAATGGAGGCTCTAGACCCTTCCAGAGCCGAGATATCGAGGGTCAAAATTTTGACCAGAAAAAAAAAACATAAGGGGTAACACTGTCATTTTTTTTTTTGGCCGAAATTTTGACCCCCTCCGATCTTCTTCAAACTCTGGATTCTGACAGAGGGCCACGAGACTTCGACCAGCGCGCAAAAATGGAGGCTCTAGACCCTTCCAGAGCCGAGATATCGAAGGTCAAAATTTTGACCAGAAAAAAAACATAAGGGGTTACACTGTCATTTTTTTTTTTGGCCGAAATTTTGACCCCCTCCGATCTTCTTCAAACTCTGGATTCTGACAGAGGGCCACGAGACTTCGACCAGCGCGCAAAAATGGAGGCTCTAGACCCTTCCAGAGCCGAGATATCGAGGGTCAAAATTTTGACCAGAAAAAAAAACATAAGGGGTAACACTGTCATTTTTTTTTTTTGGCCGAAATTTTGACCCCCTCCGATCTTCTTCAAACTCTGGATTCTGACAGAGGGCCACGAGACTTCGACCAGCGCGCAAAAATGGAGGCTCTAGACCCTTCCAGAGCCGAGATATCGAAGGTCAAAATTTTGACCAGAAAAAAAAAACATAAAGGGGTTACACTGTCATTTTTTTTTTTGGCCAAAATTTTGACCCCCTCCGATCTTCTTCAAACTCTGGATTCTGACAGAGGGCCACGAGACTTCGACCAGCGCGCAAAAATGGAGGCTCTAGACCCTTCCAGAGCCGAAATATCGAAGGTCAAAATTTTGACCAGAAAAAAAAACATAAGGGGTTACACTGTCATTTTTTTTTTTTGGCCAAAATTTTGACCCCCTCCGATCTTCTTCAAACTCCGGATTCTGACAGAGGGCCACGAGACTTCGACCAGCGCGCAAAAATGGAGGCTCTAGACCCTTCCAGAGCCGAGATATCGAAGGTCAAAATTTTGACCAGAAAAAAAAACATAAGGGGTTACACTGTCAATTTTTTTTTTTGGCCGAAATTTTGACCCCCTCCGATCTTCTTCAAACTCTGGATTCTGACAGAGGGCCACGAGACTTCGACCAGCGCGCAAAAATGGAGGCTCTAGACCCTTCCAGAGCCGAGATATCGAAGGTCAAAATTTTGACCAGAAAAAAAACATAAGGGGTTACACTGTCATTTTTTTTTTTGGCCGAAATTTTGACCCCCTCCGATCTTCTTCAAACTCTGGATTCTGACAGAGGGCCACGAGACTTCGACCAGCGCGCAAAAATGGAGGCTCTAGACCCTACCAGAGCCGAGATATCGAAGGTCAAAATTTTGACCAGAAAAAAAAACATAAGGGGTTACACTGTCATTTTTTTTTTTTGGCCGAAATTTTGACCCCCTCCGATCTTCTTCAAACTCTGGATTCTGACAGAGGGCCACGAGACTTCGACCAGCGCGCAAAAATGGAGGCTCTAGACCCTTCCAGAGCCGAGATATCGAGGGTCAAAATTTTGACCAGAAAAAAAAAACATAAGGGGTAACACTGTCATTTTTTTTTTTGGCCAAAATTTTGACCCCCTCCGATCTTCTTCAAACTCTGGATTCTGACAGAGGGCCACGAGACTTCGACCAGCGCGCAAAAATGGAGGCTCTAGACCCTTCCAGAGCCGAGATATCGAAGGTCAAAATTTTGACCAGAAAAAAAAACATAAGGGGTTACACTGTCATTTTTTTTTTTTGGCCGAAATTTTGACCCCCTCCGATCTTCTTCAAACTCTGGATTCTGACAGAGGGCCACGAGACTTCGACCAGCGCGCAAAAATGGGGGCTCTAGACCCTTCCAGAGCCGAGATATCGAAGGTCAAAATTTTGACCAGAAAAAAAAACATAAGGGGTTACACTGTCATTTTTTTTTTGGCCGAAATTTTGACCCCCTCCGATCTTCTTCAAACTCTGGATTCTGACAGAGGGCCACGAGACTTCGACCAGCGCGCAAAAATGGAGGCTCTAGACCCTTCCAGAGCCGAGATATCGAAGGTCAAAATTTTGACCAGAAAAAAAAACATAAGGGGTTACACTGTCATTTTTTTTTTGGCCGAAATTTTGACCCCCTCCGATCTTCTTCAAACTCTGGATTCTGACAGAGGGCCACGAGACTTCGACCAGCGCGCAAAAATGGAGGCTCTAGACCCTTCCAGAGCCGAGATATCGAAGGTCAAAATTTTGACCAGAAAAAAAAACATAAGGGGTTACACTGTCATTTTTTTTTTTGGCCAAAATTTTGACCCCCTCCGATCTTCTTCAAACTCTGGATTCTGACAGAGGGCCACGAGACTTCGACCAGCGCGCAAAAATGGAGGCTCTAGACCCTTCCAGAGCCGAGATATCGAGGGTCAAAATTTTGACCAGAAAAAAAAACATAAGGGGTAACACTGTCATTTTTTTTTTTGGCCGAAATTTTGACCCCCTCCGATCTTCTTCAAACTCTGGATTCTGACAGAGGGCCACGAGACTTCGACCAGCGCGCAAAAATGGAGGCTCTAGACCCTTCCAGAGCCGAGATATCGAAGGTCAAAATTTTGACCAGAAAAAAAAAACATAAGGGGTTACACTGTCATTTTTTTTTTTTGGCCAAAATTTTGACCCCCTCCGATCTTCTTCAAACTCTGGATTCTGACAGAGGGCCACGAGACTTCGACCAGTGCGCAAAAATGGAGGCTCTAGACCCTTCCAGAGCCGAGATATCGAAGGTCAAAATTTTGACCATAAAAAAAAAACATAAGGGGTTACACTGTCATTTTTTTTTTTGGTCGAAATTTTGACCCCCTCCGATCTTCTTCAAACTCTGGATTCTGACAGAGGGCCACGAGACTTCGACCAGCGCGCAAAAATGGAGGCTCTAGACCCTTCCAGAGCCGAGATATCGAGGGTCAAAATTTTGACCAGAAAAAAAAACATAAGGGGTAACACTGTCATTTTTTTTTTTTGGCCGAAATTTTGACCCCCTCCGATCTTCTTCAAACTCTGGATTCTGACAGAGGGCCACGAGACTTCGACCAGCGCGCAAAAATGGAGGCTCTAGACCCTTCCAGAGCCGAGATATCGAAGGTCAAAATTTTGACCAGAAAAAAAAAACATAAGGGGTTACACTGTCATTTTTTTTTTTGGCCGAAATTTTGACCCCCTCCGATCTTCTTCAAACTCTGGATTCTGACAGAGGGCCACGAGACTTCGACCAGCGCGCAAAAATGGAGGCTCTAGACCCTTCCAGAGCCGAGATATCGAAGGTCAAAATTTTGACCAGAAAAAAAAACATAAGGGGTTACACTGTCATTTTTTTTTTTTTGGTCGAAATTTTGACCCCCTCCGATCTTCTTCAAACTCTGGATTCTGACAGAGGGCCACGAGACTTCGACCAGCGCGCAAAAATGGAGGCTCTAGACCCTTCCAGAGCCGAGATATCGAAGGTCAAAATTTTGACCAGAAAAAAAAACATAAGGGGTTACACTGTCATTTTTTTTTTTTGGCCAAAATTTTGACCCCCTCCTATCTTCTTCAAACTCTGGATTCTGACAGAGGGCCACGAGACTTCGACCAGCGCGCAAAAATGGAGGCTCTAGACCCTTCCAGAGCCGAGATATCGAAGGTCAAAATTTTGACCAGAAAAAAAAACATAAGGGGTTACACTGTCATTTTTTTTTTTTGGCCAAAATTTTGACCCCCTCCGATCTTCTTCAAACTCTGGATTCTGACAGAGGGCCACGAGACTTCGACCAGCGCGCAAAAATGGAGGCTCTAGACCCTTCCAGAGCCGAGACATCGAAGGTCAAAATTTTGACCAGAAAAAAAAACATAAGGGGTTACACTGTCATTTTTTTTTTTTTTTGGCTGAAATTTTGACCCCCTCCGATCTTCTTCAAACTCTGGATTCTGATAGAGGGCCACGAGACTTCGACCAGCGCGCAAAAATGGAGGCTCTAGAGCCTTCCAGAGCCGAGATATCGAAGGTCAAAATTTTGACCAGAATAAAAAACATAAGGGGTTACACTGTCATTTTTTTTTTTTGGCCGAAATTTTGACCCCCTCCGATCTTCTTCAAACTCTGGATTCTGACAGAGGGCCACGAGACTTCGACCAGCGCGCAAAAATGGAGGCTCTAGACCCTTCCAGAGCCGAGATATCGAGGGTCAAAATTTTGACCAGAAAAAAAAACATAAGGGGTAACACTGTCATTTTTTTTTTTTTGGCCGAAATTTTGACCCCCTCCGATCTTCTTCAAACTCTGGATTCTGACAGAGGGCCATGAGACTTCGAACAGCGCGCAAAAATGGAGGCTCTAGACCCTTCCAGAGCCGAGATATCGAAGGTCAAAATTTTGACCAGAAAAAAAAACATAAGGGGTTACACTGTCATTTTTTTTTTTGGCCGAAATTTTGACCCCCTCCGATCTTCTTCAAACTCTGGATTCTGACAGAGGGCCACGAGACTTCGACCAGCGCGCAAAAATGGAGGCTCTAGACCCTTCCAGAGCCGAGATATCGAGGGTCAAAATTTTGACCAGAAAAAAAAAACATAAGGGGTAACACTGTCATTTTTTTTTTTGGCCGAAATTTTGACCCCCTCCGATCTTCTTCAAACTCTGGATTCTGACAGAGGGCCACGAGACTTCGACCAGCGCGCAAAAATGGAGGCTCTAGACCCTTCCAGAGCCGAGATATCGAAGGTCAAAATTTTGACCAGAAAAAAAAACATAAGGGGTTACACTGTCATTTTTTTTTTTTGGCCGAAATTTTGACCCCCTCCGATCTTCTTCAAACTCTGGATTCTGACAGAGGGCCACGAGACTTCGACCAGCGCGCAAAAATGGAGGCTCTAGACCCTTCCAGAGCCGAGATATCGAAGGTCAAAATTTTGACCAGAAAAAAAAAACATAAGGGGTTACACTGTCATTTTTTTTTTGGCCGAAATTTTGACCCCCTCCGATCTTCTTCAAACTCTGGATTCTGACAGAGGGCCACGAGACTTCGACCAGCGCGCAAAAATGGAGGCTCTAGACCCTTCCAGAGCCGAGATATCGAAGGTCAAAATTTTGACCAGAAAAAAAAAACATAAGGGGTTACACTGTCATTTTTTTTTTTTTGGCCGAAATTTTGACCCCCTCCGATCTTCTTCAAACTCTGGATTCTGACAGAGGGCCACGAGACTTCGACCAGCGCGCAAAAATGGAGGCTCTAGACCCTTCCAGAGCCGAGATATCGAAGGTCAAAATTTTGACCAGAAAAAAAAACATAAGGGGTTACACTGTCATTTTTTTTTTTGGCCGAAATTTTGACCCCCTCCGATCTTCTTCAAACTCTGGATTCTGACAGAGGGCCACGAGACTTCGACCAGCGCGCAAAAATGGAGGCTCTAGACCCTTCCAGAGCCGAGATATCGAGGGTCAAAATTTTGACCAGAAAAAAAAAACATAAGGGGTAACACTGTCATTTTTTTTTTTGGCCGAAATTTTGACCCCCTCCGATCTTCTTCAAACTCTGGATTCTGACAGAGGGCCACGAGACTTCGACCAGCGCGCAAAAATGGAGGCTCTAGACCCTTCCAGAGCCGAGATATCGAAGGTCAAAATTTTGACCAGAAAAAAAAAACATAAGGGGTTACACTGTCATTTTTTTTTTTGGCCGAAATTTTGACCCCCTCCGATCTTCTTCAAACTCTGGATTCTGACAGAGGGCCACGAGACTTCGACCAGCGCGCAAAAATGGAGGCTCTAGACCCTTCCAGAGCCGAGATATCGAGGGTCAAAATTTTGAGCAGAAAAAAAAAACATAAGGGGTTACACTGTCATTTTTTTTTTTGGCCAAAATTTTGACCCCCTCCGATCTTCTTCAAACTCTGTATTCTGACAGAGGGCCACGAGACTTCGACCAGCGCGCAAAAATGGAGGCTCTAGACCCTTCCAGAGCCGAGATATCGAGGGTCAAAATTTTGACCAGAAAAAAAACATAAGGGGTAACACTGTCATTTTTTTTTTTGGCCGAAATTTTGACCCCCTCCGATCTTCTTCAAACTCTGGATTCTGACAGAGGGCCACGAGACTTCGACCAGCGCGCAAAAATGGAGGCTCTAGACCCTTCCAGAGCCGAGATATCGAAGGTCAAAATTTTGACCAGAAAAAAAAACATAAGGGGTTACACTGTCATTTTTTTTTTTTGGCCGAAATTTTGACCCCCTCCGATCTTCTTCAAACTCTGGATTCTGACAGAGGGCCACGAGACTTCGACCAGCGCGCAAAAATGGAGGCTCTAGACCCTTCCAGAGCCGAGATATCGAAGGTCAAAATTTTGACCAGAAAAAAAAACATAAGGGGTTACACTGTCATTTTTTTTTTTTGGCCGAAATTTTGACCCCCTCCGATCTTCTTCAAACTCTGGATTCTGACAGAGGGCCACGAGACTTCGACCAGCGCGCAAAAATGGAGGCTCTAGACCCTTCCAGAGCCGAGATATCGAGGGTCAAAATTTTGACCAGAAAAAAAAACATAAGGGGTAACACTGTCATTTTTTTTTTTGGCCGAAATTTTGACCCCCTCCGATCTTCTTCAAACTCTGGATTCTGACAGAGGGCCACGAGACTTCGACCAGCGCGCAAAAATGGAGGCTCTAGACCCTTCCAGAGCCGAGATATCGAAGGTCAAAATTTTGACCAGAAAAAAAAACATAAGGGGTTACACTGTCATTTTTTTTTTTTGGCCGAAATTTTGACCCCCTCCGATCTTCTTCAAACTCTGGATTCTGACAGAGGGCCACGAGACTTCGACCAGCGCGCAAAAATGGAGGCTCTAGACCCTTCCAGAGCCGAGATATCGAGGGTCAAAATTTTGACCAGAAAAAAAAACATAAGGGGTAACACTGTCATTTTTTTTTTGGCCGAAATTTTGACCCCCTCCGATCTTCTTCAAACTCTGGATTCTGACAGAGGGCCACGAGACTTCGACCAGCGCGCAAAAATGGAGGCTCTAGACCCTTCCAGAGCCGAGATATCGAAGGTCAAAATTTTGACCAGAAAAAAAAAACATAAGGGGTTACACTGTCATTTTTTTTTTTTGGACCGAAATTTTGACCCCCTCCGATCTTCTTCAAACTCTGGATTCTGACAGAGGGCCACGAGACTTCGACCAGCGCGCAAAAATGGAGGCTCTAGACCCTTCCAGAGCCGAGATATCGAAGGTCAAAATTTTGAGCAGAAAAAAAAACATAAGGGGTTACACTGTCATTTTTTTTTTTGGCCGAAATTTTGACCCCCTCCGATCTTCTTCAAACTCTGGATTCTGACAGAGGGCCACGAGACTTCGACCAGCGCGCAAAAATGGAGGCTCTAGACCCTTCCAGAGCCGAGATATCGAAGGTCAAAATTTTGACCAGAAAAAAAAAACATAAGGGGTTACACTGTCATTTTTTTTTTTTTGGCCGAAATTTTGACCCCCTCCGATCTTCTTCAAACTCTGGATTCTGACAGAGGGCCACGAGACTTCGACCAGCGCGCAAAAATGGAGGCTCTAGACCCTTCCAGAGCCGAGATATCGAAGGTCAAAATTTTGACCAGAAAAAAAAAACATAAGGGGTTACACTGTCATTTTTTTTTTTTGGCCAAAATTTTGACCCCCTCCGATCTTCTTCAAACTCTGGATTCTGACAGAGGGCCACGAGACTTCGACCAGCGCGCAAAAATGGAGGCTCTAGACCCTTCCAGAGCCGAGATATCGAAGGTCAAAATTTTGACCAGAAAAAAAAACATAAGGGGTTACACTGTCAATTTTTTTTTTTGGCCGAAATTTTGACCCCCTCCGATCTTCTTCAAACTCTGTATTCTGACAGAGGGCCACGAGACTTCGACCAGCGCGCAAAAATGGAGGCTCTAGACCCTTCCAGAGCCGAGATATCGAGGGTCAAAATTTTGACCAGAAAAAAAAACATAAGGGGTAACACTGTCATTTTTTTTTTTGGCCGAAATTTTGACCCCCTCCGATCTTCTTCAAACTCTGGATTCTGACAGAGGGCCACGAGACTTCGACCAGCGCGCAAAAATGGAGGCTCTAGACCCTTCCAGAGCCGAGATATCGAAGGTCAAAATTTTGACCAGAAAAAAAAACATAAGGGGTTACACTGTCATTTTTTTTTTTGGCCGAAATTTTGACCCCCTCCGATCTTCTTCAAACTCTGGATTCTGACAGAGGGCCACGAGACTTCGACCAGCGCGTAAAAATGGAGGCTCTAGACCCTTCCAGAGCCGAGATATCGAGGGTCAAAATTTTGACCAGAAAAAAAAACATAAGGGGTAACACTGTCATTTTTTTTTTTTGGCCGAAATTTTGACCCCCTCCGATCTTCTTCAAACTCTGGATTCTGACAGAGGGCCACGAGACTTCGACCAGCGCGCAAAAATGGAGGCTCTAGACCCTTCCAGAGCCGAGATATCGAAGGTCAAAATTTTGACCAGAAAAAAAAAAACATAAGGGGTTACACTGTCATTTTTTTTTTGGCCAAAATTTTGACCCCCTCCGATCTTCTTCAAACTCTGGATTCTGACAGAGGGCCACGAGACTTCGACCAGCGCGCAAAAATGGAGGCTCTAGACCCTTCCAGAGCCGAGATATCGAAGGTCAAAATTTTGACCAGAAAAAAAAAACATAAGGGGTTACACTGTCATTTTTTTTTTTGGCCGAAATTTTGACCCCCTCCGATCTTCTTCAAACTCTGGATTCTGACAGAGGGCCACGAGACTTCGACCAGCGCGCAAAAACGGAGGCTCTAGACCCTTCCAGAGCCGAGATATCGAAGGTCAAAATTTTGACCAGAAAAAAAAACATAAGGGGTTACACTGTCATTTTTTTTTTTGGCCGAAATTTTGACCCCCTCCGATCTTCTTCAAACTCTGGATTCTGACAGAGGGCCACGAGACTTCGACCAGCGCGCAAAAATGGAGGCTCTAGACCCTTCCAGAGCCGAGATATCGAAGGTCAAAATTTTGACCAGAAAAAAAAACATAAGGGGTTACACTGTCATTTTTTTTTTTGGTCGAAATTTTGACCCCCTCCGATCTTCTTCAAACTCTGGATTCTGACAGAGGGCCACAAGACTTCGACCAGCGCGCAAAAATGGAGGCTCTAGACCCTTCCAGAGCCGAGATATCGAAGGTCAAAATTTTGACCAGAAAAAAAAACATAAGGGGTTACACTGTCATTTTTTTTTTTTGGCCGAAATTTTGACCCCCTCCGATCTTCTTCAAACTCTGGATTCTGACAGAGGGCCACGAGACTTCGACCAGCGCGCAAAAATGGAGGCTCTAGACCCTTCCAGAGCCGAGATATCGAGGGTCAAAATTTTGACCAGAAAAAAAAAACATAAGGGGTAACACTGTCATTTTTTTTTTTTGGCCGAAATTTTGACCCCCTCCGATCTTCTTCAAACTCTGGATTCTGACAGAGGGCCACGAGACTTCGACCAGCGCGCAAAAATGGAGGCTCTAGACCCTTCCAGAGCCGAGATATCGAAGGTCAAAATTTTGACCAGAAAAAAAAACATAAGGGGTTACACTGTCATTTTTTTTTTTTTGGCCGAAATTTTGACCCCCTCCGATCTTCTTCAAACTCTGGATTCTGACAGAGGGCCACGAGACTTCGACCAGCGCGCAAAAATGGGGGCTCTAGACCCTTCCAGAGCCGAGATATCGAAGGTCAAAATTTTGACCAGAAAAAAAAACATAAGGGGTTACACTGTCATTTTTTTTTTTGGCCGAAATTTTGACCCCCTCCGATCTTCTTCAAACTCTGGATTCTGACAGAGGGCCACGAGACTTCGACCAGCGCGCAAAAATGGAGGCTCTAGACCCTTCCAGAGCCGAGATATCGAAGGTCAAAATTTTGACCAGAAAAAAAAACATAAGGGGTTACACTGTCATTTTTTTTTTTTGGCCGAAATTTTGACCCCCTCCGATCTTCTTCAAACTCTGGATTCTGACAGAGGGCCACGAGACTTCGACCAGCGCGCAAAAATGGAGGCTCTAGACCCTTCCAGAGCCGAGATATCGAAGGTCAAAATTTTGACCAGAAAAAAAAACATAAGGGGTTACACTGTCATTTTTTTTTTTGGCCAAAATTTTGACCCCCTCCGATCTTCTTCAAACTCTGGATTCTGACAGAGGGCCACGAGACTTCGACCAGCGCGCAAAAATGGAGGCTCTAGACCCTTCCAGAGCCGAGATATCGAGGGTCAAAATTTTGACCAGAAAAAAAAACATAAGGGGTAACACTGTCATTTTTTTTTTGGCCGAAATTTTGACCCCCTCCGATCTTCTTCAAACTCTGGATTCTGACAGAGGGCCACGAGACTTCGACCAGCGCGCAAAAATGGAGGCTCTAGACCCTTCCAGAGCCGAGATATCGAAGGTCAAAATTTTGACCAGAAAAAAAAAACATAAGGGGTTACACTGTCATTTTTTTTTTTGGCCAAAATTTTGACCCCCTCCGATCTTCTTCAAACTCTGGATTCTGACAGAGGGCCACGAGACTTCGACCAGTGCGCAAAAATGGAGGCTCTAGACCCTTCCAGAGCCGAGATATCGAAGGTCAAAATTTTTACCAGAAAAAAAAAACATAAGGGGTTACACTGTCATTTTTTTTTTGGTCGAAATTTTGACCCCCTCCGATCTTCTTCAAACTCTGGATTCTGACAGAGGGCCACGAGACTTCGACCAGCGCGCAAAAATGGAGGCTCTAGACCCTTCCAGAGCCGAGATATCGAGGGTCAAAATTTTGACCAGAAAAAAAAACATAAGGGGTAACACTGTCATTTTTTTTTTTTGGCCGAAATTTTGACCCCCTCCGATCTTCTTCAAACTCTGGATTCTGACAGAGGGCCACGAGACTTCGACCAGCGCGCAAAAATGGAGGCTCTAGACCCTTCCAGAGCCGAGATATCGAAGGTCAAAATTTTGACCAGAAAAAAAAAACATAAGGGGTTACACTGTCATTTTTTTTTTTGGCCGAAATTTTGACCCCCTCCGATCTTCTTCAAACTCTGGATTCTGACAGAGGGCCACGAGACTTCGACCAGCGCGCAAAAATGGAGGCTCTAGACCCTTCCAGAGCCGAGATATCGAAGGTCAAAATTTTGACCAGAAAAAAAAACATAAGGGGTTACACTGTCATTTTTTTTTTTGGTCGAAATTTTGACCCCCTCCGATCTTCTTCAAACTCTTTATTCTGACAGAGGGCCACGAGACTTCGACCAGCGCGCAAAAATGGAGGCTCTAGACCCTTCCAGAGCCGAGATATCGAAGGTCAAAATTTTGACCAGAAAAAAAAACATAAGGGGTTACACTGTCATTTTTTTTTTTGGCCAAAATTTTGACCCCCTCCTATCTTCTTCAAACTCTGGATTCTGACAGAGGGCCACGAGACTTCGACCAGCGCGCAAAAATGGAGGCTCTAGACCCTTCCAGAGCCGAGATATCGAAGGTCAAAATTTTGACCAGAAAAAAAAACATAAGGGGTTACACTGTCATTTTTTTTTTTGGCCAAAATTTTGACCCCCTCCGATCTTCTTCAAACTCTGGATTCTGACAGAGGGCCACGAGACTTCGACCAGCGCGCAAAAATGGAGGCTCTAGACCCTTCCAGAGCCGAGATATCGAAGGTCAAAATTTTGACCAGAAAAAAAAAACATAAGGGGTTACACTGTCATTTTTTTTTTTTTTGGCTGAAATTTTGACCCCCTCCGATCTTCTTCAAACTCTGGATTCTGATAGAGGGCCACGAGACTTCGACCAGCGCGCAAAAATGGAGGCTCTAGAGCCTTCCAGAGCCGAGATATCGAAGGTCAAAATTTTGACCAGAATTAAAAACATAAGGGGTTACACTGTCATTTTTTTTTTTTGGCCCGAAATTTTGACCCCCTCCGATCTTCTTCAAACTCTGGATTCTGACAGAGGGCCACGAGACTTCGACCAGCGCGCAAAAATGGAGGCTCTAGACCCTTCCAGAGCCGAGATATCGAGGGTCAAAATTTTGACCAGAAAAAAAAACATAAGGGGTAACACTGTCATTTTTTTTTTTTGGCCGAAATTTTGACCCCCTCCGATCTTCTTCAAACTCTGGATTCTGACAGAGGGCCACGAGACTTCAAACAGCGCGCAAAAATGGAGGCTCTAGACCCTTCCAGAGCCGAGATATCGAAGGTCAAAATTTTGACCAGAAAAAAAAACATAAGGGGTTACACTGTCATTTTTTTTTTTGGCCGAAATTTTGACCCCCTCCGATCTTCTTCAAACTCTGGATTCTGACAGAGGGCCACGAGACTTCGACCAGCGCGCAAAAATGGAGGCTCTAGACCCTTCCAGAGCCGAGATATCGAGGGTCAAAATTTTGACCAGAAAAAAAAACATAAGGGGTAACACTGTCATTTTTTTTTTTTGGCCGAAATTTTGACCCCCTCCGATCTTCTTCAAACTCTGGATTCTGACAGAGGGCCACGAGACTTCGACCAGCGCGCAAAAATGGAGGCTCTAGACCCTTCCAGAGCCGAGATATCGAAGGTCAAAATTTTGACCAGAAAAAAAAACATAAGGGGTTACACTGTCATTTTTTTTTTTTTGGCCGAAATTTTGACCCCCTCCGATCTTCTTCAAACTCTGGATTCTGACAGAGGGCCACGAGACTTCGACCAGCGCGCAAAAATGGAGGCTCTAGACCCTTCCAGAGCCGAGATATCGAAGGTCAAAATTTTGACCAGAAAAAAAACATAAGGGGTTACACTGTCATTTTTTTTTTTGGCCGAAATTTTGACCCCCTCCGATCTTCTTCAAACTCTGGATTCTGACAGAGGGCCACGAGACTTCGACCAGCGCGCAAAAATGGGGGCTCTAGACCCTTCCAGAGCCGAGATATCGAAGGTCAAAATTTTGACCAGAAAAAAAAACATAAGGGGTTACACTGTCATTTTTTTTTTGGCCGAAATTTTGACCCCCTCCGATCTTCTTCAAACTCTGGATTCTGACAGAGGGCCATGAGACTTCGACCAGCGCGCAAAAATGGAGGCTCTAGACCCTTCCAGAGCCGAGATATCGAAGGTCAAAATTTTGACCAGAAAAAAAAACATAAGGGGTTACACTGTCATTTTTTTTTTTTGGCCGAAATTTTGACCCCCTCCGATCTTCTTCAAACTCTGGATTCTGACAGAGGGCCACGAGACTTCGACCAGCGCGCAAAAATGGAGGCTCTAGACCCTTCCAGAGCCGAGATATCGAAGGTCAAAATTTTGAGCAGAAAAAAAAACATAAGGGGTTACACTGTCATTTTTTTTTTTTTGGCCAAAATTTTGACCCCCTCCTATCTTCTTCAAACTCTGGATTCTGACAGAGGGCCACGAGACTTCGACCAGCGCGCAAAAATGGAGGCTCTAGACCCTTCCAGAGCCGAGATATCGAAGGTCAAAATTTTGACCAGAAAAAAAAATATAAGGGGTTACACTGTCATTTTTTTTTTTGGCCGAAATTTTGACCCCCTCCGATCTTCTTCAAACTCTGGATTCTGACAGAGGGCCACGAGACTTCGACCAGCGCGCAAAAATGGAGGCTCTAGACCCTTCCAGAGCCGAGATATCGAAGGTCAAAATTTTGACCAGAAAAAAAAAAAACATAAAGGGGTTACACTGTCATTTTTTTTTTTGGCCAAAATTTTGACCCCCTCCGATCTTCTTCAAACTCTGGATTCTGACAGAGGGCCACGAGACTTCGACCAGCGCGCAAAAATGGAGGCTCTAGACCCTTCCAGAGCCGAAATATCGAAGGTCAAAATTTTGACCAGAAAAAAAAACATAAGGGGTTACACTGTCATTTTTTTTTTTTTTTGGCCAAAATTTTGACCCCCTCCGATCTTCTTCAAACTCTGGATTCTGACAGAGGGCCACGAGACTTCGACCAGCGCGCAAAAATGGAGGCTCTAGACCCTTCCAGAGCCGAGATATCGAAGGTCAAAATTTTGACCAGAAAAAAAAAAACATAAGGGGTTACACTGTCATTTTTTTTTTTTGGTCGAAATTTTGACCCCCTCCGATCTTCTTCAAACTCTGGATTCTGACAGAGGGCCACGAGACTTCGACCAGCGCGCAAAAATGGAGGCTCTAGACCCTTCCAGAGCCGAGATATCGAAGGTCAAAATTTTGACCAGAAAAAAAAACATAAGGGGTTACACTGTCATTTTTTTTTTTGGCCAAAATTTTGACCCCCTCCTATCTTCTTCAAACTCTGGATTCTGACAGAGGGCCACGAGACTTCGACCAGCGCGCAAAAATGGAGGCTCTAGACCCTTCCAGAGCCGAGATATCGAAGGTCAAAATTTTGACCAGAAAAAAAACATAAGGGGTTACACTGTCATTTTTTTTTTTTGGCCAAAATTTTGACCCCCTCCGATCTTCTTCAAACTCTGGATTCTGACAGAGGGCCACGAGACTTCGACCAGCGCGCAAAAATGGAGGCTCTAGACCCTTCCAGAGCCGAGATATCGAAGGTCAAAATTTTGACCAGAAAAAAAAACATAAGGGGTTACACTGTCATTTTTTTTTTTTTGGCTGAAATTTTGACCCCCTCCGATCTTCTTCAAACTCTGGATTCTGATAGAGGGCCACGAGACTTCGACCAGCGCGCAAAAATGGAGGCTCTAGAGCCTTCCAGAGCCGAGATATCGAAGGTCAAAATTTTGACCAGAATTAAAAACATAAGGGGTTACATTTTTTTTTTTTGGCCGAAATTTTGACCCCCTCCGATCTTCTTCAAACTCTGGATTCTGACAGAGGGCCACGAGACTTCGACCAGCGCGCAAAAATGGAGGCTCTAGACCCTTCCAGAGCCGAGATATCGAGGGTCAAAATTTTGACCAGAAAAAAAAAACATAAGGGGTAACACTGTCATTTTTTTTTTTTGGCCGAAATTTTGACCCCCTCCGATCTTCTTCAAACTCTGGATTCTGACAGAGGGCCACGAGACTTCGACCAGCGCGCAAAAATGGAGGCTCTAGACCCTTCCAGAGCCGAGATATCGAAGGTCAAAATTTTGACCAGAAAAAAAAACATAAGGGGTTACACTGTCATTTTTTTTTTTGGCCGAAATTTTGACCCCCTCCGATCTTCTTCAAACTCTGGATTCTGACAGAGGGCCACGAGACTTCGACCAGCGCGCAAAAATGGAGGCTCTAGACCCTTCCAGAGCCGAGATATCGAAGGTCAAAATTTTGAGCAGAAAAAAAAAACATAAGGGGTTACACTGTCATTTTTTTTTTTTTGGTCGAAATTTTGACCCCCTCCGATCTTCTTCAAACTCTGGATTCTGACAGAGGGCCACGAGACTTCGACCAGCGCGCAAAAATGGAGGCTCTAGACCCTTCCAGAGCCGAGATATCGAAGGTCAAAATTTTGACCAGAAAAAAAAACATAAGGGGTTACACTGTCATTTTTTTTTTTTGGCCGAAATTTTGACCCCCTCCGATCTTCTTCAAACTCTGGATTCTGACAGAGGGCCACGAGACTTCGACCAGCGCGCAAAAATGGAGGCTCTAGACCCTTCCAGAGCCGAGATATCGAGGGTCAAAATTTTGACCAGAAAAAAAAACATAAGGGGTAACACTGTCATTTTTTTTTTTTTTTGGCCGAAATTTTGACCCCCTCCGATCTTCTTCAAACTCTGGATTCTGACAGAGGGCCACGAGACTTCGACCAGCGCGCAAAAATGGAGGCTCTAGACCCTTCCAGAGCCGAGATATCGAAGGTCAAAATTTTGACCAGAAAAAAAAAACATAAGGGGTTACACTGTCATTTTTTTTTTTTGGCCGAAATTTTGACCCCCTCCGATCTTCTTCAAACTCTGGATTCTGACAGAGGGCCACGAGACTTCGACCAGCGCGCAAAAATGGAGGCTCTAGACCCTTCCAGAGCCGAGATATCGAAGGTCAAAATTTTGAGCAGAAAAAAAAACATAAGGGGTTAAACTGTCATTTTTTTTTTGGCCAAAATTTTGACCCCCTCCTATCTTCTTCAAACTCTGGATTCTGACAGAGGGCCACGAGACTTCGACCAGCGCGCAAAAATGGAGGCTCTAGACCCTTCCAGATCCGAGATATCGAAGGTCAAAATTTTGACCAGAAAAAAAAACATAAGGGGTTACACTGTCATTTTTTTTTTTTTTGGCCAAAATTTTGACCCCCTCCGATCTTCTTCAAACTCTGGATTCTGACAGAGGGCCACGAGACTTCGACCAGCGCGCAAAAATGGAGGCTCTAGACCCTTCCAGAGCCGAGATATCGAAGGTCAAAATTTTGACCAGAAAAAAAAACATAAGGGGTTACACTGTCATTTTTTTTTTTTTGGCTGAAATTTTGACCCCCTCCGATCTTCTTCAAACTCTGGATTCTGATAGAGGGCCACGAGACTTCGACCAGCGCGCAAAAATGGAGGCTCTAGAGCCTTCCAGAGCCGAGATATCGAAGGTCAAAATTTTGACCAGAAAAAAAAACATAAGGGGTTACACTGTCATTTTTTTTTTTGGCCGAAATTTTGACCCCCTCCGATCTTCTTCAAACTCTGGATTCTGACAGAGGGCCACGAGACTTCGACCAGCGCGCAAAAATGGAGGCTCTAGACCCTTCCAGAGCCGAGATATCGAGGGTCAAAATTTTGACCAGAAAAAAAAACATAAGGGGTAACACTGTCATTTTTTTTTTTTGGCCGAAATTTTGACCCCCTCCGATCTTCTTCAAACTCTGGATTCTGACAGAGGGCCATGAGACTTCAAACAGCGCGCAAAAATGGAGGCTCTAGACCCTTCCAGAGCCGAGATATCGAAGGTCAAAATTTTGACCAGAAAAAAAACATAAGGGGTTACACTGTCATTTTTTTTTTTGGCCGAAATTTTGACCCCCTCCGATCTTCTTCAAACTCTGGATTCTGACAGAGGGCCACGAGACTTCGACCAGCGCGCAAAAATGCAGGCTCTAGACCCTTCCAGAGCCGAGATATCGAAGGTCAAAATTTTGACCAGAAAAAAAAACATAAGGGGTTACACTGTCATTTTTTTTTTTTTGGCCGAAATTTTGACCCCCTCCGATCTTCTTCAAACTCTGGATTCTGACAGAGGGCCACGAGACTTCGACCAGCGCGCAAAAATGGAGGCTCTAGACCCTTCCAGAGCCGAGATATCGAAGGTCAAAATTTTGACCAGAAAAAAAAACATAAGGGGTTACACTGTCATTTTTTTTTTTTGGCCGAAATTTTGACCCCCTCCGATCTTCTTCAAACTCTGGATTCTGACAGAGGGCCACGAGACTTCGACCAGCGCGCAAAAATGGAGGCTCTAGACCCTTCCAGAGCCGAGATATCGAGGGTCAAAATTTTGACCAGAAAAAAAAACATAAGGGGTAACACTGTCATTTTTTTTTTTGGCCGAAATTTTGACCCCCTCCGATCTTCTTCAAACTCTGGATTCTGACAGAGGGCCACGAGACTTCGACCAGCGCGCAAAAATGGAGGCTCTAGACCCTTCCAGAGCCGAGATATCGAAGGTCAAAATTTTGACCAGAAAAAAAACATAAGGGGTTACACTGTCATTTTTTTTTTTGGCCGAAATTTTGACCCCCTCCGATCTTCTTCAAACTCTGGATTCTGACAGAGGGCCACGAGACTTCGACCAGCGCGCAAAAATGGAGGCTCTAGACCCTTCCAGAGCCGAGATATCGAAGGTCAAAATTTTGACCAGAAAAAAAAAACATAAGGGGTTACACTGTCATTTTTTTTTTTGGCCGAAATTTTGACCCCCTCCGATCTTCTTCAAACTCTGGATTCTGACAGAGGGCCACAAGACTTCGACCAGCGCGCAAAAATGGAGGCTCTAGACCCTTCCAGAGCCGAGATATCGAGGGTCAAAATTTTGACCAGAAAAAAAAACATAAGGGGTAACACTGTCATTTTTTTTTTTGCCGAAATTTTGACCCCCTCCGATCTTCTTCAAACTCTGGATTCTGACAGAGGGCCACGAGACTTCGACCAGCGCGCAAAAATGGAGGCTCTAGACCCTTCCAGAGCCGAGATATCGAAGGTCAAAATTTTGAGCAGAAAAAAAAACATAAGGGGTTACACTGTCATTTTTTTTTTGGCCGAAATTTTGACCCCCTCCGATCTTCTTCAAACTCTGGATTCTGACAGAGGGCCACGAGACTTCGACCAGCGCGCAAAAATGGAGGCTCTAGACCCTTCCAGAGCCGAGATATCGAAGGTCAAAATTTTGACCAGAAAAAAAAAACATAAGGGGTTACACTGTCATTTTTTTTTTTTTGGCCAAAATTTTGACCCCCTCCGATCTTCTTCAAACTCTGGATTCTGACAGAGGGCCACGAGACTTCGACCAGCGCGCAAAAATGGAGGCTCTAGACCCTTCCAGAGCCGAGATATCGAAGGTCAAAATTTTGACCAGAAAAAAAAAACATAAGGGGTTACACTGTCATTTTTTTTTTTTGGCCAAAATTTTGACCCCCTCCGATCTTCTTCAAACTCTGGATTCTGACAGAGGGCCACGAGACTTCGACCAGCGCGCAAAAATGGAGGCTCTAGACCCTTCCAGAGCCGAGATATCGAAGGTCAAAATTTTGACCAGAAAAAAAAAACATAAGGGGTTACACTGTCATTTTTTTTTTTGGTTGAAATTTTGACCACCTCCGATCTTCTTCAAACTCTGGATTCTGACAGAGGGCCACGAGACTTCGACCAGCGCGCAAAAATGGAGGCTCTAGACCCTTCCAGAGCCGAGATATCGAAGGTCAAAATTTTGACCAGAAAAAAAAACATAAGGGGTTACACTGTCATTTTTTTTTTGGTCGAAATTTTGACCAACCCCCTCCGATCTTCTTCAAACTCTGGATTCTGACAGAGGGCCACGAGACTTCGACCAGCGCGCAAAAATGGAGGCTCTAGACCCTTCCAGAGCCGAGATATCGAGGGTCAAAATTTTGACCAGAAAAAAAAAACATAAGGGGTAACACTGTCATTTTTTTTTTTTTGGGCCGAAATTTTGACCCCCTCCGATCTTCTTCAAACTCTGGATTCTGACAGAGGGCCACGAGACTTCGACCAGCGCGCAAAAATGGAGGCTCTAGACCCTTCCAGAGCCGAGATATCGAAGGGTCAAAATTTTGACCAGAAAAAAAAAACATAAGGGGGTTACACTGTCATTTTTTTTTTTTGGCCAGAAATTTTGACCCCCTCCGATCTTCTTCAAACTCTGGATTCTGACAGAGGGCCACGAGACTTCGACCAGCGCGCAAAAATGGAGGCTCTAGACCCTTCCAGAGCCGAGATATCGAAGGTCAAAATTTTGACCAGAAAAAAAAAAACATAAGGGGTTACACTGTCATTTTTTTTTTTTGGCCAAAATTTTGACCCCCCTCCGATCTTCTTCAAACTCTGGATTCTGACAGAGGGCCACGAGACTTCGACCAGCGCGCAAAAATGGAGGCTCTAGACCCTTCCAGAGCCGAGATATCGAAGGTCAAAATTTGACCAGAAAAAAAAAACATAAGGGGTTACACTGTCAATTTTTTTTTTTGGCCG
Organism: Cyprinella venusta; assembly: GCA_038021265.1. NCBI lineage: Eukaryota > Metazoa > Chordata > Actinopteri > Cypriniformes > Leuciscidae > Cyprinella > Cyprinella venusta. Next base: position 1,042,363 of record CM075876.1, on the reverse strand, counting down.
AAATTTTGACCCCCTCCGATCTTCTTCAAACTCTGGATTCTGACAGAGGGCCACGAGACTTCGACCAGCGCGCAAAAATGGAGGCTCTAGACCCTTCCAGAGCCGAGATATCGAAGGTCAAAATTTTGACCAGAAAAAAAAAACATAAGGGGTTACACTGTCATTTTTTTTTTTTGGCCGAAATTTTGACCCCCTCCGATCTTCTTCAAACTCTGGATTCTGACAGAGGGCCACGAGACTTCGACCAGCGCGCAAAAATGGAGGGCTCTAGACCCTTCCAGAGCCGAGATATCGAAGGTCAAAATTTTGACCAGAAAAAAAAAACATAAGGGGTTACACTGTCATTTTTTTTTTTGGCCGAAATTTTGACCCCCTCCGATCTTCTTCAAACTCTGGATTCTGACAGAGGGCCACGAGACTTCGACCAGCGCGCAAAAATGGAGGCTCTAGACCCTTCCAGAGCCGAGATAACGAGGGTCAAAATTTTGACCAGAAAAAAAAAAACATAAGGGGTAACACTGTCATTTTTTTTTTGGCCGAAATTTTGACCCCCTCCGATCTTCTTCAAACTCTGGATTCTGACAGAGGGCCACGAGACCTTCGACCAGCGCGCAAAAATGGAGGCTCCTAGACCCTTCCAGAGCCGAGATATCGAAGGTCAAAATTTTGACCAGAAAAAAAAAACATAAGGGGTAACACTGTCATTTTTTTTTTTGGTCCGAAATTTTGACCCCCCTCCGATCTTCTTCAAACTCTGGATTCTGACAGAGGGCCACGAGACTTCGACCAGCGCGCAAAAATGGAGGCTCTAGACCCTTCCAGAGCCGAGATATCGAAGGTCAAAATTTTGACCAGAAAAAAAAAACATAAGGGGTTACACTGTCATTTTTTTTTTTGGTCGAAATTTTGACCCCCTCCGATCTTCTTCAAACTCTGGATTCTGACAGAGGGCCACGAGACTTCGACCAGCGCGCAAAATGGAGGCTCTAGACCCTTCCAGAGCCGAGATATCGAAGGTCAAAATTTTGACCAGAAAAAAAAACATAAGGGGTAACACTGTCATTTTTTTTTTTGGCCGAAATTTTGACCCCCTCCGATCTTCTTCAAACTCTGGATTCTGACAGAGGGCCACGAGACTTCGACCAGCGCGCAAAAAATGGAGGCTCTAGACCCTTCCAGAGCCGAGATATCGAGGGTCAAAATTTTGACCAGAAAAAAAAAACATAAGGGGTAACACTGTCATTTTTTTTTTTTTGGCCGAAATTTTGACCCCCTCCGATCTTCTTCAAACTCTGGATTCTGACAGAGGGCCACGAGACTTCGACCAGCGCGCAAAAATGGAGGCTCTAGACCCTTCCAGAGCCGAGATATCGAAGGTCAAAATTTTGACCAGAAAAAAAAAAAACATAAGGGGTTACACTGTCATTTTTTTTTTTTGGTGCCAAAATTTTGACCCCCCTCCGATCTTCTTCAAACTCTGGATTCTGACAGAGGGCCACGAGACTTCGACCAGCGCGCAAAAATGGAGGCTCTAGACCCTTCCAGAGCCGAGATATCGAGAGGTCAAAATTTTGACCAGAAAAAAATAAACATAAGGGGTAACACTGTCAATTTTTTTTTTTTGGCCAAAATTTTGACCCCCTCCGATCTTCTCTCAAACTCTGGATTCTGACAGAGGGCCACGAGACTTCGACCAGCGCGCAAAAATGGAGGCTCTAGACCCTTCCAGAGCCGAGATATCGAGGGGTCAAAATTTTGACCAGAAAAAAAAAACATAAGGGGTTACACTGTCAATTTTTTTTTTTGA